>NW_017547211.1:3492380-3642439 GCF_001854935.1 Bemisia tabaci | reverse complement strand
CCCGGGTATATCTTCGAGAGGTGTAATTTTAGCTTGACCGCCCAGCGAGCTGATTATTGAAATCGATAGACGAAGCAATAGACAAAAAAGAGATAGGAGGTACGGAGGGATCCTATTAGTTGAATGACCAAGTAAGAAAATGATGGACTAACTAAAGGCTCTCTTGTGGTTTGCCGTTAGTTAAGTCTATTACCTACCCCTTTTGTCCACTGGAGCCACCTGCTTCCACCAATAGGATCCCTCCATAGTCCTTTTGTCTTCTTTGTCTATAGCTTTGTCTATCAATTCCGACAATCATCCCATTGTGCCTATCATTGGACTAATTTCACGATCATGTAATTCTTGTAAATTAATCGCATCTCTTCATTTCCTGCCCTATTCCATTTATCCACGAATTGGCATAGCGTCCTCTACGATTTCTGCCAGAATTTCACTCCTCGATTTTTAACAGTGAAGGTGGCTCAGTGTTCCATTTCCCGGAGGTAGTTCCAAATTCCGGAACTCTTAGAGATTTTCCTGGATTTTTCCCGGAACTTTTAGATTCTCCTGGATTTTTTCCGGAACTTTTGACGGGCATGGAACGGGAGCGCCGAGGTGGCTGCTATTTTTCCGGATCTCAAGAAGCCACGTGTCAACACTCCCCCTCTGAGAAGGAAGTCGAATTTTGTGAGCGCGACTGTAGGCAAGACGAGGACACGCAACGCCCACATAACTCTGTCGGGTAGCCCTCATCATCGCCATCGGTGGCGGCAGTGGCGCAAAGGCCCTTGTTGGCGCGACTTGAGCACTCAACTCGGCGGGTCCGCGACACCCCGTGCCCCCTCGCGGCGACCACCCGCTTATCACCGTTGGCCCCGGCCCGCCGCGGTGGCGCGCCCATCGGCGCCCGATAACAAAAGCGTCGCCGAGTAAAAAATATGATTGCTTATCTGTCACGTCTCAGGGACAGTTTTCTGGTGGCTATCGACTCGGCGTATTTAATTACGCCGACGTGCGACGCGACGCAGCGGCGCGGCGTGGCATCAGCGAATACCGATAACGGCACGGCTGTCCGGCACCGGTGTGCCTCGGGGTTCGACTCTGTGGATACCAGCCCCCAGTCAAAAGGAAGAAACAAAAACCAGAGTGGAGGGTGAACATTTTTCGGCAATAGCCCACCCTTGAGTACCCATGTGGGGAGAGTACGGACATGTCGGATTATGAAGCTATAAGAGCCCAGAAAAGTAGCCAACCTATGAACTCAAATTATCCGAAACAAAATGAATTATTATTACAATTGTTACGATCTGTCGTTTGAAAAGCACGTATTTGACTAAGTTTTTGCATGCGTATACTGATTTTTGCGAAAGGAAGATCATTTATGAACGTTCTGGGCTACATGTAAGTATAAGTCGTTTTTACAGCGCGCTAGGGCGCTCTGCGACGCCTACCCGCCATAGGAAACTGTGATTATAGAGATCCTCCGGAAGCTGGCATCTCTCCATCTCTTGACGGATGCCCTCTACCCACCGTTTGGTTGGACGCCCTCTCCGACGCTTACTCGGAAAATTCTGGGCCATCTGAGTTTGATATTGGAATCTAAAAATGGGCAGCGGCATTTTTCTAGTGTTTTTCGTGTCAGACGGGTGGCTGCCCTTTTGGGCCAAAAAAGCTCCATATTTCGACGTGTTCGTACTCTAACCCACCCCAAAAAGCTCGGCAGCTTGAACTGGGACTCTCAGTTCCGGCTGCCTAGATTCATGGCAGATTTTGGATTTCCACACTTCAATTTCACGACACAACTTTCTCCTGCATTGCACAATAGATGAAATGGCGATGAGAAAATTTCAAAATGCAATGAGGAAAAAGGGAAATACCGCATTATGTTTGGATGACAATCATTCATGACGTTGGCCCCTTACATTTTACGCAGCTTCAAAATCTCCTCACATACCGTGCATGATTGGCAACGATGGCTCTGATAAGGCAAGCGGACACAATTTTGAGGGGGCACGCTTGGCCGTGCGTGCCCCGATAGGGAAGCCCATTGTATGTAGATATTTCAAGGAACTCACAAAGTATCTTGCGCCGTGACAGATAGCGCTGAAAGTTTTCAGAGCGCTCACTAAATTGTTCCCTATCTACCTGCTCCTGATAAAGCGGAACCAATTACAAACACATGCACGAGTTTTCCGTTTCTTTATCTTCTGCGGCTCTTTCGCCCCCTGTACGGCTTCCACACCGCGGGAAAAGTGGGGGTGATCATCGAGGGTCAATGTAGGAAAAGAGCCTGTGTGATATGGTCAACTGCCCCTTGAGGTCATTTAGTGATGATCTAAGTCATCTTTGAAAATAATTTTAAATATATTAATTGAAGGAATTTATCTGGCAGAGACCAGGAGGGCTAAGGTTGACAATGCGAGAGACAAAACCAAAATCTACATTCGATGAACTGTCAGAAAAAAATACACAAAAATAGCCCGAATACGTGACATAAATGTCATAGAGTCTCTGTGTCTTTTGTTAGCGCGAAATGCGGGTCTAGGTTTTTTGATTTTTCTTTTTAATATTTTTTTGTTGCTTCCTAATCAAGAAGGGTGTTGAAACCACCCCAAAATGCCCCGGGCTTTTACTTTGTTGTTTTTTAGCCTAGGTTACCTGTTTCTCTTCTTTTTTTTTTAGAAAAGATATATCGGTATGGCGACATTCAGTGTGTCCTTTGACGAATTGAAATCAATTCGATCAAAACTTAGTGATTCACTAACAACACACTCTCACACTTGGCCTTCTACAGTGTAGAGGGTTACAAACCGATTGCGGTAGACGTGCGCGTCGCAACTCACTGTCTGTACGACTCGTGGTTGAATAGACAGTAAGTTTGAATTTTTTCGCCAACGTGCGTTAGAATCAAGAACACTGTGTGCTCGAATGAGCTTTTTCCCTCTGAAATGAAATTTCCATTTCTTTTTTATTTTAATGCACGTTGGCTAAAAAGTTCCAACTCACGGTGTAGTGGTTGTAGTGCTGCCTCTAAGATCAGGAAGTCCGGGTTCAATTCTGCTTGAAAAGAGGTAGATAGGAGTACGTAGGACACGACGTAGATAGGAGAGTAGGTAGAAGAGTATAAATGAGTAATGAAGAGGTCATTTGCTCATCCTGAGAAAATTACTTTTTGGGCTATTTTAAATTAATATTTCATTTTATAGTTGAATTTCTTTATGTTATTTTAAAAAAACTTAAATTAATCTGTTAAAAAATTCATGGATACAAAAAAACATATTTAAAATTATAAAGGGAACAGAAAAAGGATTAGTATTTGTAAAAGTTAAGACAATCATGAAAATAATAAAAAAATTTAGCAGAAATTTTCTTTAGGCTACCTACCCAGAGTGGACTAAAAAAATTAGTAGTACAGTATCCACGTGCTCTACGCGCATTTTGATGGGGAAACATTAAGCATATGCTCATAGTGTTTAATTTCTTTTCCAGTCTAGTGGTCCTTTGCGTCGCAAATTATGGCAAATGCGCTACTGCGCAGCCGAGAAAAATAATTAGCTTCCACGATTTTTAACACTTTGGGAACCCGTTGAGGACGAGGAGTTATGTTCTCGGCTTATCGCAGTTAAATATCCCGTTTATCGCGTCTCGTTTCGGAGTTTTGACACTTTATCTGACGATAACGACCGTAGATAACGATTATAATGAGCAGGCCTCAGATATATCAAGCGATTCCATACACCCAGTAACAGCTTCTAACCGTTCTTCCAGACACATATGTGAATGAGTTGGAAGCTAAACTACTAGACATTATTAATTTTAACCACTTAGATATTCTATGGAACTAAAAACAGGCAGCCTTGGCAACACTGACAAAGCAGAGGTCATTGAAATCCACCTCTGAACATTTGATGATCTCACGAAACTGCAAGGCGTTTTTTTTCCCTCGAAGGAAAAATTGATCTTTCTCTTCTCACCTCCACCCCTGCCTCTCTAGCAGACAATTCTTGCAATTTAAAATATTAAAAATATGAATTGAGTTAGCTGAGCACTAATTTAAATTCTACTAAACATTCTATTGGGATCAATACTGTGCTCTGTGAACACTAAGAGAGCACTGAATGGAATATTGGCCAAAGTTGGAATTCAATTCCCTTCGTTTAGTACGTAATTTGGTCATAGATCGTGTACCTGTGACAAAATGTAGAGATCCCCGATCAACATGATCTCATTTATCCATTTCGACCTTTTACTTTCAGCGCCAAACGTGCATTTTGACCGGGATGCACCTGTCACCGTCACTCAGTCTCCGCTTGCAAAGGTCAAAGATCGATTCACTTGCAAAGTGACGGACCATTGAAAAGGATATTATCCCATAGTTACGAAATCGCGCTGAAAAATGTCATTTCCATTATGGATGTAATTATCTGTGTGTGATATGATGATTTTAGCCATCGATAATTCGTTTTATCTCATGAAGATCAAGTGATTACTGATATCTAACGGAAGAGCAGAGCGGATTCATTTGAACTCTGGTCACAGTCGCCGCTGACGTGTGCACCGGTGGAAGTTGATCTGCCTGAACCACTGCTTATTAATGGCCTAAAACGTATTGAGTGGTTTCAATTTTACTGTGAATTGGTATTTCTGTGCATTTCCTGATTTTTATCTGACTTATGCATAAGTCCCTACTTTTTATTTCTTTCCTGGCATTGCTAGAAGTCTTAACTTTCCGTCTCATTTTAGAGGGTTTTAGGCAGAGACAAGAGACCCTTTACTGGCCTCTTGGCGACAGGTGGAACCTTTTACTTTCGGGGATTCAACAGTTCCTTATGGACAATTATAAGAGAGCAACAGTCATCACCCTAATTTCGGCTGTTGACCTACCCACATGGTCGATGATGAGCTTCGGGTGACGTCATGAGCCAAACAAGTTTCCTAAACTTCGGCCATTTTTGGTTTGTTTGCAAAACAAAACTGCCAACACGTTGTTAAACATCAACCATGTAGGAAAGTCAACAGTAGAATGCTGAAGTCCCGAAAGTAAAAGCTTCCACCATGGCCAAGATACTAGTGGAGGGTCTCTTGTCTCTGGTTTTAGGGGATGAAGAAATGAAGATGGCAGCAACACGTTACCGTGGTTTTCGATTCGACTCACCAGGATCGTGGGTTGAGGGATTTTATTTTTCTTACTCCATACTTATTTAATATTTACGTGTTTCATCTGATAACTAATCACAGTGTTGAGAAAAATCGGTTGCGGCTAGTCGACTGCTACAATGTATCCCTTTTTGGGGAATCAGCTGAATGTAAATTTTGGTGTCTGGTGTCTTCACCTCAAAATTCAATTTAAGCGAAAAAATTTTAAATTGAGTATAATTTTTTTTATGATAGGGTAATTGTTGATGCTTTATTCGTCCATAGATCTAAAGCAACGAAAGAAATCGATACCCCTTAATAATAGATGAACCGTGCAAGACATCCTTTTTTAAGACTGCAATGAACAACATTTCCATTCTTCCTTTATTTTCTCGAGAGACAGTTATTACTTTTATGCTTAGATGAACAATTTTAATTTTGATGATATAGAACATTAACGTCTGTGTAGTTCAAATTGCATAAGCATCCAATTGAAGGAAAACTCAATGAAGTGTCTCTCGCGGAATACAGCATCTCCTAAAAGGGCATTGCCATAGAGGAGGTCAGAATGTCTGATAAAAAACAAACTTTACTTTTTCAATAGACAGTCATTACCTAGTAGTATGCGTAGATGCAATGAAGCAAAAATTAGAAACGTGACAAACTGAATTTTTCCCCCTCAGATTAATATTTTTACTGGAGTAAAAACTCACAAGTTATGCTCAGGATTTGCAATTCGTCGTTCCCCTACGAAACAAAAGTACCTAACCACATTTCAATCACAAAAATTCCCCTCGTAAATTGCATTTTTATCAGAAGAATCTTGAGCATTTCTACACGAAAATTTGACCGATTTGTCTTCTATCTACATCCAAAAATCAGTAAAATTAAGGACAAAAACTGCACAACAATGTTCTCGTTGGAAATTAAATTATATGAGGCAGTTTTGCGAACTTGGGATGGAGTTACGTCCCTTCGTGCGGGAAACGACGGATTTTACCCAGTGGCGTGACGTGCTTTGCGATATATCGATTGATCTGCCATTTAAATCAATGAAAATAGTCGATAATCAGGGTGTTCGCAACGAACGCCATAATAATCGATACTTTACCATGGCTTCGAATAGGGAAATATCGATAATCGATCATTCGCGCCACGCCACTGATAGCACCATCGATGTGCACTCAACCTTTTGCCGAGAATCCTTACGAACCGATTCGAACGGGTTGTAGGCGGATGAGAAGCTAGAGCCATAGTATGAGGAATGGTCTACTTTCTTCCGAGAAGGCAGTTAACATCACAGTAAAGAAAAACGAAGAGTTAACTACCTGCATCGAAGCCGCCACGAAAGCGAGGCCGGCTCAGAGAAGTCGACTTGGTATGCAATCGCGGGTTTTTCCTGTCAACTTCGCCTTCCTGCTTTATCAGCGAAAACGAAAAAATTATACGCGAAAAAGAGGAGAAAGAAGAAGGCACGCCATGTACTAGTTAGGGCGACGGTATATTTTTTTTACTGGCGCGATAAGATGGTCGTTATCAGTTATTTTCCAGCGACAGGCGGACGGATAAACTGCAGTACAGCGCAGGTTGTCGAAATGGCAGCGATAGCGAACCCGACGCCGGGCCACAATATCTGCAGGATAAAAATAAATTGCCCGCCATGACAGGTAAAGGACTCGGTCAACGATACCTCGTTCGAAAAATTTAAATTATCTCGTAATAATATCCGGGCGCAAACCCTCTCCGCTCCACCCTCGACCCTGATAGTTCCTCGCCGGTGATTTTGATAAGCAGAAAGCCAACGATAATTAGAGACATATTCCAATCCTCTACTCGTTTTTCTGATTGTGATACTTCGGTATCAACCGCTTCCCTCTTTGCTGGCAGGTAGGACTCGGGTAGCTACTAAAAATTACACTGAGAAAAAATTTTTAGAGAAAAACTTTCTATCGGATCAAAAAAAATTGCTAATGATTTCCAGACGAGAATGGAACTACATTTGGAACTATGTGCATAGGGTTTGCGTGTAAAACAGTTCCTATTAGTATAAATACGTCCATTTTGCATTAAGGAACAACCATTTCTGGTGTAGTTCCTGATGGCAAAATTTAGTTCAATTGTCGTTGAGCCAATCGGGAATCTCTTTAAAGGTACGGGACATCTCTTCAAAACGGTAAAATTACTGTTTGAAACAAAAAGATATCCTGATGACTAAACGAGAATAAAATTCTCGTCCGGTATGGGTGCGAATTAAAATTTCTTTTAATCCAACCGAAAATTTGTCTCTATCTATCATTATACTTACTTAACTTGTGTTGTACAAATAGAAAAAAAACATTGGGACTAAAGAAAGGTTGATAGATAAAGCTTGATGATATTTTTCAGAAACATGAGGGAGATGTACTGTTCAGGATGTAAGGAAGTTCCCAATCTTTGATCGTTTCTCGAGATCCTCCTAACATTTATTTTTCCAGGTTTTTCAAAAAGAGAGGGAGAAAATAAAGTCATGAAAGTACTTTCGAAAATTCCCTGACACAGATCAGGATTTATCTTTCATTTATGATTCGCAGATGGCGAGACAAAGCTATTTTCAAAACCCTGGAAATGTAAACATATATGACTGTCCTGCAAGGATTCAAACATAAACAGCAAATACTTGTTGCCTTAGTCGCAGCGCGTATTTCCTGATAAAATTTTCAGAGATTTTCACGCTTCATAGGTATAAAAAGTTTCGAGTTTTCCTTCCTGAACAGAGAGAGAGAAGGGATATCGGTTCTCTGTGGTAAAAATGCTCGAAGAGTATTCACATATCATGCAAATTTTATTACTCATATCGAGTCCTTTGCTAGTCATGAGACCTAATTTTAATGATCGACTTCAAACTCAACCTTGCTATTCTGAACATTACGGAAAAACCAGGAGTGAAAAACTTCCGATTTAAAAAAGCTACGCCTTTGGATGCGGGGAAGATAAACTTTTTAGAGGAGTTCCTGACAAACTCTAAAAAGAATCGAGATTCAAATTACGTCGTAGCTAGGTATGTTGCATTCCAGATTTTTTTAATGGAAAAAAGAAGGGAAGAGCCATCAAAAGTTCATCAAAATTCAAGTTGATGGATTGATGAATTTAAATAAGTAAATAAACACTTAGAGAAAACAAAAAAATTGAACAAATATTTCACTGAACATCAATTTTTTTGTCACGTCCGATTGAAATTTGCATATAAAAAGAACAAAATATAAATGATAAACCTCTCGGTTGCATCGGAAGAAATTTATTTTACAGAAATCTCAACTTTTCTGGTATAATTCAAGCTCACGGCTACTATTTCACTTTGTAATCCTTTAATGTTTTGAAAGATTATCATGAAAATTTCTCTCGTTTTTTTTTGGACCCTCAATCTTAATTTCCAGACTTGAGGGGTGTATTTTCCTCAGGCGAAGTCTGCAACTATGATTTCATATTTTAAAGCTCATGCTACTTGACATGATACTTACTCCTACGTACAAAAAATACTGAAAAGACTAGACAACAGATTTTTTTTAGCGCCTTCGTGCGAGAACAAGACGATGCAGATAAGTGCGCAAACTAGGCAACCTCGCTTGTCGCCCGATATCCAGTCATTTACATTTTTGAGTGCAACATAATTGTCGCCATAAATCAGTCTGTGACATTCCAAAGTTAAACATCGATAATGCCAAAAAAGGTCCTTAAAAAATGGTGAAAAGTGTGAAAAGACAAACGATCTCCGTCGCAAACTTTTAAAAAAAATTAAATATTCAGGTTGGGAATGGAATCCTCTGTTCGTTTTACTTGTATTCACTTTATTTTATTTTAAATTTTTTACTTACTTATTATTATTATTTATTAATTTTGCCGAGACGATAGGAAGTTCAAGGGAGCTGTATTCAAATGATTTATTATTCCCAAAAACCACCGATGTGTTGGACCATTCGTTTTAAAGTAAATAGCTGCCTGAAGAAAGTTGAAATTTTTATTAAAAAAAAAAAAATTATTAAGGATGATAAGATAAGTGTTCAAACATGGTAATGCGACACCTCGAAACTCATGATGTCAAACGCTCAAACCACCGAAGACGAGAGGTACGAAGCCCTTTCCTCCGCCGCCAAACTGTAGCGCTTTTGATGCATTCATAAACTCTACCCAACATTGGTGATAAGCGAGAGGGTGAGTGGATGAGATTTACTATTTGAAAAGTTTTATGTCATACTTCTTTGGTATATCAAGAGGTCATTCAATCACTGATTCAACCTAGGTTAGAGTTAGAGCGATACTGTGACAAAGATCCGCTTTTGTGGACCATTAAAAAGAGCGGACGATCCACCTGTTAAAACAGTCTTCGATTATCTCTTCTCATTAATGGCTAAGAAAAATCCACATTGGGACATTGATTGCGCACCCAAAAAGTTGGAAGAAACTGTCACTCTGGTCTCTTGTTTTCCTTCACGCCTTAACAGTATGCATTTACTCATCCTCCTTTTTTAGGGGTGAATAAGTCATTTATTATGGTAGTTGGTTACAACCTCCAGTTAGTCCCTACCTACCTCTGACTATATATTCCTTGGAAATAGATATCTCCAAGATGAAGAACTGATTAACACGAATAATTGTGACAGGTAACCTGTGTACCCTGCATTGACTTAGAGAAAAGGGTGAACATTCACATTGTGCGCAAAGCGTGTTTACTATTTACCCGCGCAACTTGGCGCGCTCACGGTCACATGCTCACGTGTCTGAAAAAGCATGCGATTTCACGTGACGTAAACATCATCGCTGCGAGCCCATCACATCCCCAAAAAAGTAAGACGCACAGTACCTTTTAGAGGTTTGGGATTGCTCTGTTTCCTCCGCGACATTCTGGTCCGCGGCTAAAATCCTCCAGAAGACACCGCAGTTACGACAGACCGACGAGACGTTTCACGCAACACATTGTCTGGGCAGCTGACATGGCAGGAGTAGCACTGAAACGATTGCACAGATGGGGAATCAGATCCAACTAAGAAGTTAATCCAACAGCGAAGCACTTGGCACAAACAGACCCAAAGAAACGCGATCGGTGGGCGATAACACTCAGATAAAAACAGTATCCAGCACAGAACAACCGAGAACACACGGCGCGCACTTGGGGAAGGAGAGAAAGAAACCAGGCGAGTAAAAAGTTACTTAAATTCACAGATAGCGAGCTCGCGAATCGATCATAACTCGATCGTTAAATCCGTTGATAACGCGATAGCGGAGCGATTTGCCGAGTTCGTGGCCAGCGGCACGGAGGTATCGCAGCGCACGCTTGGGCCCAGCTGCACAGAGAGACTGATGGTGGCGTTGGCGGCGCGGATACTCGCCGGTTGGCGGGGAGTTGGCGCTCCGAGCGAGGGCGCTGATTGGTCGAAGCGGTTCCCCTCCCCGGCTCGGTCCCCTACTCGCGGGATCCGCGGCTTCATTCATGATTCCCAACAATAGATTGCTGTTTTCACACGTCCCTCTCACCGGTGTCCGCGTCCGATGTCGTTGTTTCTCGCCGGAATATTTGGGAATCCGACGACGCGTGATGCAATGTTATTGTTGTGATTATTGTGCCGCGGACGGAGGCCGCCACTGCCCTACTGCCTGCCTTCTCCACTTCACTATGTCACTAACAGAGACAAGAGACCCTCCACTGGCCTCCTAGCGACAGGTGGAAGCTTTTACTTTCGGGGTTTCAACAATTCCTTATGGACAATTATTAGGGAACAAAAGTCATCACGATAGTTTCGGCTGTTGACTTACCTGCATGGTCGATGATGAGCTTCGGATGACGTCATGAGCCAAACAACTTTCCCAACCGTCGGCCATTTTCGGCTTGTTTGCAAAACGAAACTGCCAACACGTTGTTGAACATCAACCATATGTAGGTAAGTCAACAGTAGAATGCTGATGTCCCGAAAGTAAAAGCTTCCACCATGGCCAAGATACTAGTGGAGGGTCTCTTGTCTCTGGCACTATGTCACTAAGCATGCACTATGCATGGCTGTAACTCCGAGCTATAGCGCTAAAATGATAAGTTGCAATGTTGCTTGAATTAGAGGATATCCGTCAATAGGGAATTTGCAGGTGTCTGAAATTTGATGAATGTCGTGTTTAGCTGCACTGGAAAAAAAAAAAAACACATTGGATCTAGAGTACAGACTCTTAAAAACATCGACAAGAAAAAATACTCTTGATTCAATCGGATTTTTGCTTAAATCAAGAACCAAGCCTCTTAATTTGAGCGAATTTCCTTGTGATGTAAGCAAAACTCTGATTGAATCATGAGTATTTTTTCTTGTCAATGTGCTCAAGAATCTGGACTCTAGATCCAATGTGTTTTTTTTTTCTTTCCAGTGTGGAAACTGCTGAGTGAACTGAACACGAGGATACCCTTGGTTAATGAATTGAACAATTATTGGAGAAGATATGACAGAATGATCTAATCTGCTAAAATACGTGTGTTTAAATATAGGAAATGCCGCCAGATGACGTCACTAGGCGGTGCATTTTCTCACTTTTAAATATATTTTTATACTGTTTCCCAAATCAGAAAAAAATTATTAAAAATACTGTGAAATCAGCTCTTCCAGCACTCCCAGATGAAGCAATAAAAACTTTTAAAAAAATATTTACAATTAGTTAAAACTCATATTCAAATTATTTTGCACGAGACAAGAAAAAAACCTATCCCTAAAAATAGACACAAGTGAAGGAATATTTTAATGCACATGAAAAAGCTTGTAAAACCGGGTGATTTCCTTTTGTAAAAAAAAAATCCTATTTAAATACACAAAGTAAAGCCAGAGGCAACAGTCATCCAAGAGAAGTGATTTTAAAAACTTTTTTTTTCGGGACAATTTCTCTGTAAGTTTCGACGCTATGCATTGCTGAGAAACGCACATACACAATGCATTAAGAACTAAACATATTTGTGATTTTGTGTATCATATAAAACGTACCGTAAAAAAAAAACTAGAGTTTTTTAGCACTGCTGAAAGATCGATTTGAGATCTACAAGGAAAATTTGCAGTCTCGAACCGAGGAACTTGCGTGAAAAATGACTCAAAGTCACCCGGCTCTTTGATACCACTATTCGTGCTTTATGGATGTGCTGGAAGTATCATCAAAATTGAAGGCGAAATGAGATATTTGGTCTTTACTCTGACATCGTGCGGCGCTTAGAGACAACCTCTTCCTCTAAAAACGAATAGCCTATTCCCGATTGTTGGGGAACCTTTGTCCTAGTTTTACTCAAGTTCACAACACTGTCGAATCGAGACACTTGCGTAAAAAGCACCGTTGAGATGTGAAGAATCAAGAGATGACAATAATAGAACAAGGCTCTCGCACGCACAAGGCTCTTTGATACAACTATTCGTGCTTTATGGATGTGCTTGAAGTATCATCAAAATTGAAGGCGAAATGAGAAACCTAGTCTTGACTCTGATTTTTTGCCGCGCTTAATAAGGACGATCCCATTCTATCACAACGGAACGACTATCCCCTAAATATGGGCAAACATTATCTTAGTTTTTCTCTATTTATCGACACTTTCAAACCAAGGCCCTTGCATAAAAAATACAACTGATTGTGAGTTGTTTGAAATCAATAGACGACAAAATAACAAGGTTTTCGAAACCACAAGGCGCTTTGAAACAACTATTCGTGCTTTATGGATGTGCTGGAAGTATCATCAAAATTGAAGGCGAAATGAGATATCTGGTCTTTACTCCGACTTCGTGCGGCGCCTAGAGACAATCTCTTCCTCTAAAAACGAACAGCCTATTCCCGATTGTTGGGGAACCTTTGTCCTAGTTTTACTCGATTTCACAACACTGTCGAATCGAGACACTTGCGTAAAAAGCACCGTTGAGATGTGAAAAATCAAGAGATGACAATAGAACAAGGCTCTCGCACGCACAAGGCGCTTTGATACATCTATTCGTGCTTTATGGGTGTGCTGGAAGTATCATCAAAATTGAAGGCGAAATGAGAAACCTATTCGTGACTCCGATTTTGTGCCGCGCTTAATAAGGACCATCCCTTTCTATCACAACGGAGCGACTATCCCCGAAATATGAGCAAACATTATCTTAGTTTTTTTCTATTTCTGACACTTTCGAACCAAGGTCCTTGCGCAAAAAATACCGCTGTGTTGTTTGAAATCAAGAGACGACAACATAACAAGGCTCTCGAACTCACAAGGCGCTATGATACAACTATTCGTGCTTTATGGACGTGCTTGAAGTATCATCAAAATTGAAGGCGAAATGAGACATTTGGTCTTGACTCCGACTTTATGCCGCGCTTAGGGTCGACCTATCTCTATCAAAGCGAATCAACCATTCCTCTGGCAAAACTTTTTCTTAGTTCCTCTAATTTTTCCGACACTATCGAACCGAGACTTCTGTGTAAGGAATACGGTTGAGATTCTAAAAATCAAGAGATGAGAATAGATGAAAGAAAGTTTTTGACTACTAAAAAGAGGTAAAGAAAAAATGGTGTAAAACGGAATGAAAATTGTGTTGATCCTGAACTGTAAATTTCTTCCCACCATAAACTCTGGAGTAGAATATTTAATTTTCTCCTTGACAGGTTTATATTTTCTTTCAGGAGCATAGCGTCTCACCATAAATCATCAACGCACCACACGGACATGAACGGTGTGGAAGTATCGAACACAAGCTGGGATTTTACTAGTTTGATTTCGTCGATCTGCAGTGATTGGGCCTGCTTCATGGCCGCGTGACAATCTGTGCTCTCTGCAATCATATCAGTTCGAATTTTTATCGGAGACACGGTGTCAACAGTCTCATAAGCTCATTGTTCTGTAAATCGATGGTATATACAGCGATGCCATTGTGTAGACAATTATGTGCATTTCCTCGTTGAAAGCAATAAAAAGTGAGCTGATTACAAGTGCAATCTGGCTTCGTTTCAAGTATCGCAACAAGCATAGACTAGGCCAGTCAATGCAGTCGAGTGCAGTTCTGTCTTAACTGAAGGAGAGGTAAACTCCATCGGATCGCCAGGTTTTCATCGCTTGCTATGATGCTATGTGACATTATTGTCAACTATTCCGTGCAAAAGAGTATTAAGAACAATGCAATGACACGATGTTCTTTTGGTTGTATTCAAAAATTCATAAATTACATCCTGATGATTTTTATCTGAAGACCTGACTCTACAACTTTGATTTTCCGGGTTTTTTTTTACCTCTTTCCCACCTTCACCACTGTGAATGTACCACTGAATGTACTGTTTTGGACGCTTCACTAAAGAAAAAAAGAAATACAATAGTTGTATAATACTTTTATTCTTAAGAGGCACAATGACACCTCTCGCCATTTACATCTTAAAAGTTAGCGTGCGTGTGTTTACTTTGGAGACTACATAACTTAAGAAAGGAAAAAATTACACCAAAAAGTGGAAAACTTTCTGAAAATTGTTATTCAAGTTGTTATTGTTGTTATTTGTTGAAATTCGAGTATGATCATAATAATGATACTGTGGAATTCAATTAAACTCTGAGATTTGTATAGTTTGTATAAAAATGCATACCTAATTATAGATATTTAATGGTACTAAGTATATCCATTAAGTTTAATTTTTTTAGACTGTAGCGCTCTCGTAATTTTTCTTATTTTGGACAAAAAAAAGATTTTTTTTATAAAATATGAGAAATTACTCTATAGAAAACGTTTTGAAATTAAATTATTATAAAGCGGCAACAGTCTGCTAAATGCATAAGTTGCTTTAGATTTGTTCAGTATACGATTTCGGAGAGAGTTCAGCTTAACAGTTTCATTTTCGTTGCAAATTCAAAATATCATCACCTATTTTAATTTTTGGGAGGAAAATCAACCAAAGTTTCTTCTAAAAGTCTCTGGAAATAACTCTCCCAGTGTCCAAACCTTGATTTATGAGCTTTGGGGGATGGAAATTTGAAAAATACATCCGAACAGCCTTCTACTTGTACTCCTGTTGCCTCTTTTCATCGACGCACAGTGGATCGAATCAAAAGGAGAGGTCGGACAAAATTTGGAAACTTTGAAAGCTTAGAACTCCGTTTATACAGAATTTTGAGGTTCTTGAAATGGTTCCATTGGTTTCCTTGTAAAATTTTCTTCTTTGAGGATGCTTTGAAATTTGAAATGTGACGAAATAAACAATAAAATTTGCAGTTCAAGTCAAAAATTTAATTTATGACCTCTCTAATTGACTCGATTCACTGTGCGACGTGATGCTGGCACCATGCGACGCGACGCGCGAGCGAACAAGTGAGAGTGCCTTCAATATTCTACGCTGCAATTTCCATTACGCCGGTGGTTTATCGACTGAGATAAATACCCAGTGGTAGAGCAGGCGCTCAGACAACGTATAGTCGTGCTTTGATTTACTACAAAGAAATAAGTTTTCAAATCTCACTTGCGAATGATTTTAGATTGCACAATCATGTGCATTTTTTATTATCCTAGAAATATCGAAGAGAGACTGAGAGTGTATGGCGAATATAATAGGTAAGGGAAAAAAAATGAGAACGGTCTCAACATGCACGCACGCAAGATCCGCTGCTCCATATAATAATTTAAAGTTCGTCAAAATCCTATAGGAAAATCAGGGATATAACACCCATTATTATTTTTTCTCTTTACCTACTTTAATTTTATGGTGGACCGTTACCTAGTTTCCTTTGAAACGATTGCCATCGATGTTTGTTCGTTAAATCTCACGGTGTTATAAAAATGTAAAGACCTTGATATCATTCTCAAAATGTTGAAGATGAAACTAGGAGCCAACAATAAGGTCAGAGGCACTATACGTACAAGTCGATGTTATTCTATTAGCCGAATGTACTATTTTATTCAGAACAACATAACAATTACAAACAAAATCGCTAATTATCAGGAAACCCCTAACTTGTATTTATAAATGCCGTAAGAATTTTAAATAAATTATTTTAAATTTTAGGCAATGGGTAAAAAAGAAGGTAAAAAAAGGGAAAATAGACAGTTCTAAAAGAGAACGCAACCTCTTGTTTTTGTATGCTTCATAGGATACTGTCATGCCACCTATTTTCATCAATTAAGATCATGTGCTGAATGAAGTATAAAAGCTTGAGTTTTGTGTTTTGAAATGCTTTATTGACATATTGATTTATTAAATTATTTTTATACGATTGACATCAAACACGTTATTAAAATTAAAAAAATGAAACTCACATTAAATTACAATTTTATTTGTAGAGGCTACATAACATGAATGCACGCCATAATTATAACAATAACCGAACATGCTGCGATCTTGAGATATTTGACACAAGTGTAAATATCTTATTTTCGGGCTAATATATGGGATTCGAAATAGGATATTGAGGATGCTTGTATAGATCCTTGTCAAGACCTAGATGGTTATAGATTCGTCCTCTCTCGCCCTTATCTAATTTATTTATCACTTCAACATCTACCTCACTGAGACTAAAGCTAAATATGTCAAAATTTTCCTTTTGTCGAATTTTATTCGAACTTTTCGGTATAGCAACAAGACCAGTCTGAATTACGTGTCTCAAAAGTATTTGCGCTGTGGTTTTGTTATATTTAACAGCTATTTCTTTAATTTCAGATGACTCCAGCAGGGATGTGCCTTTTTGAAGTTTTTGTGCGCTGCTTGGCGATCCTAGTGGCGCGTAAGCTGTCATGACAATATTGTATTTCTTGCAGAACTCGCGTAATTCGGTTTGTCTGAAGTATGCGTGTGACTCTACCTGAAGGTTACTAGGTTTGATTTTAGCTTTTTCGTATACGTTCAAAATTTGAGTCTGATTGAAATTACTGAGACCAATAGATTTCACACGACCTGCCGTGACCTGTTCCTCCATTTTCCTCCAAAGGGCAACATGATCAACCACTTCAAAAACCGCGGGACCGCTCCCTTCTTTATTATCGAAACCATCGCCCTCTTTAATCCCCCACGGCGCATGGATCAGGTACATATCGACGTATTCTAACTTTAAATCTGTCAGTGATTTTTTCAAATATTTCTCCACGCTCTCTGGTCGGTTCGCGTGAAATGGTAATTTGGAGGTGATGAAAAGGTCTTCGCGCTTCCCGCCTTTCTGAAACCATTTTTGCAACGCAGAGCCAATAGCGGCCTCATTTCTGTAGTAAAATGCTGTATCAATATGCCGATAACCGATTTCTAGAGCATTAGTTATCGATTCCTCTACTTCAGTGAGTCGAAAAGTCCCCAGGCCAACAGCAGGAATATCATATCCTGATGATAATTTGAATTTTTCAACAGCGTTACCGTAATGAGAGGATAGCGTCACGTAAATGATCAAAAAGAAGAATGTCGAATGCATCTTTCCTCTCGATACTTCAAAACCACATGCTAAGCTCCTAGCCGGTACGAGGAATAGCTGTATGACAAGGAAAATCTTATATTTACCAGGTCTAAGAATGTTACTATGAAAAAAAGGCACCTGGTGACTTCAAAGTTCACCACTTTCCCAGTTTCCGCTGTTGATTCTTGCCGCGAATACTTACTTCAATTGAAAATCGTATGAGAACAGTGTGATCATTGAATTTGCTCGAGTATTCAAGTTGGTTACTTTTTGTATGATGCGGTGCTTCCTTAAAATTATTCACCTATATACAAGGTCATATACACGTTTTAAGTGCGTCCAGTGAAGTATTGATTTGTGAGGAAAAGCATGCAAACAGCCAGACCTGAAACAGAATGAAAATGAAGGAATATATGCACTGTAACTGCAGTGTAAGTACTTACTTAACATCGGTAGATGACGTTAGGAAACACGTTGGTAACGTGTAAAAAGTGCCTTCAAAGCACGCTTCTGCAACTGTTCTGCCTCCTGTGGCTCATGCCTTCTTTAAAACGTCGGGAATGATTATGGATAAGAACTAACCGGAGGAGGGGGGAGGAGGAGGAGGAATAATTTGAGTAAATATTGCCGAATCAACCTTGCCGCGATTGTCTCTCACTTCCGCAAAAAATAGGAGCTTGCAGTTGCCACGGTTTTGTCAGTTGGGCTTTGAGGAGAAGATCTACATTAATTCATCTTGAAGATGTTAAGATGTCATAAAATAAAAGAAAACAACTTAATCGGCTCGAAACACTGACAAAGAAACAACTTAAAACAGGATTCAATTAATAATTAAAGAAACACATAAAATAAAATAAAAAGCCCAGGACGTTTCGCAGGGATCACACCTGCATTTTCAACCGGCTCAACAAGAAAATGAAAAGAAGGACACTATGAGCCTCACCGTTGTAATTATGAGAGTCTCACAATAAGTCTCACAATAACAACGTTGAGGCTCATAGTGTCCTTCTTTTCATTTTCTTGTTGGGCCGGTTGAAAATGCGGGTGTGATCTCTGCGAAACGTCCCGGGCTTTTTATTTTATTTTATGTGTTTCTTTAATTATTTGCGGCCTTAATCCCGTTTTAAGTTGTTTCTTTGATATCATAAAATGTGTAACTGTCTACGGGAAAAAAAAATTCGACTGATTGAGTAAAACTTTGGAGTTTTAGTATTCCCTTAAGTGTTGTTTCTCCATTTGAAAATATGTGCTAAACCATTGAGTCTAAGTGAGGCTTAGAATCTCTGTCTCACGTAGAGGCGATTGAATGGATATGGAGTGTTGACAGTATTGCTAACTCGCTGAAATTGCTACCGCGTCCCCCATAAATCTACAAAGCTCCTCTTCGAATAATAATTAAGTACAAGCTATGCACCATCAAACTTTAGATTCCAGAGTCAAATCTGTGAGTATGCCCGTGCCCTCAAAATAACTCAAAATAACCTTCAACGTCATTTAGTATTTCTTTTCGGCGAAAGTAAATATCACAGTTCAATTATTATCTCCTCCTGAGCGTTCTCAACCGTGGATTTTCATCAATTAATAGTTACAGCTTGTTTTGACATCTGAATTTTCCTTCTTAGATAGACCGAGTACTGAAAAAACTGATTAAAAGAGGAAAGTCATCCAAGTTTTTGAGAACCGTACTTTCTATGGTGCAAACCTCTGTGAACAAATGACTAGAAACTTTGTCATTTTCGAAGAATCATAAGGACATAATTCTGCCAAACGGAACTATGTGCATTGAGACATGAGCCCTGAGACTCATAAGAATATATGCATAACAGGGCTCACGTCATAATGCACATAGTTCCGTTTGGCAGAAATAGGTCCATATAAGTAGGACGGGACTCTTTGGGGAACTGGTTTGGTGTACACTGCATAGACTGCATACGCACCTGAGGTTCAAAGCCCACCTGAATAACCACTTAGTTACACATGTTCAGACACTTACTAGTAAATACATCAAACTCAGTGACTTTCAAATTTCAGCGGAGTCAGGCGCTCGCTATAAATTGTAATTCCTAGCCTATAAATTGGCCAGTTTACTCAATCAGCATAACTTGAGTTCTGGAGCTTTTACAAGACATCACGATGAGAACGCGAGGGTGTATCATATTTTTCCATCTCGTATTCGTCTCAATGGCAGTTGCGGCTGAAACTATGGACGAAATCCTGGACAAAATTGACGCCTCCCTTACAACATACGACACCTCCCTGAAAGCCACTCAGGATGAATTCAAAGCTCAAATCAACACAGGCATCGAGAAATTCCAGGACTTTTGGTCGAAAGTGCAAACGGACTATGCTGCTTTTGCAACCACGGACGAGGACCGAATGTCAGCTGTGGAGATGTTCGCGGCCCCGCTTCCACTTTACGAGCAGAGAGAGACAGTGTTCCGGGCTTTGGATGAAGAAAAGGCTATGGTAGATAGTGTCCTGGCCGACCTAGATGGTATGGTCAAGTCCGCGGCTGATTTTCTCAGTGGCTTGAAGGTAACTTTGCCCGGAAATGGTGCTACGTTTGATGCGTCGAGTTATGGCGGGATTAAAATTGGAGGAATGGACGACGTGCTTTTGTCTGATGTCTTAAGTAAATGCGCCCAAGGGAATTTGGGGCTCGAAGTTGGTGATCCACCCGGCAATGAGCTGTGATTGTAGTTTTTGAGTTAAAAGGAAAGCACACATGTAACGCCCTGATGGCGCGGGTACCCATTCACTGAAATGAGCAGAGTCGTTCTCACGGAAATGTTTTTCATGCCTCGTTATTTTCCCAGTGACATAATTTCATCAAAATCTTGGAGGGGGGGGGGGACTGACCTGACATGACCCTTGACATGATACATAGAAAAGAAATGAATGAATGAATAGCTCGATAAGGGCGCATTGCGTTAATTTAATTAAATAATCGTTAATTTCACGTATGTGAGTTAAATAAGTATAAATATAAAAATAGGCATGTAATTAAAATACCCTGTAAGATTGTTCAAAAATCAAGTTTCCAGCAGTTCGATCAATTTTGCTCGGGTTTTATCTATGCTCTCTGAAACAAAGGGGAAGGCAATCCCCCTCCCCCATGCCCCCATCCCCCCCCCACAAATGACACCTGTAGGTTTTCCTTGAAATCGAACAGTCCCAATCGCAGAGCCAAATTATTTTTACTCTGCGCTGTCGGGATGTAACTCACTTACCTCGAAAATTGATGCAAGAATTTTGAAGTATTGCGTACAAATCAGCCCTCATTGAAAGTTATTGTTTGATCATCTGAGGGAACGGACGGAAGTGAGGATTCAAAAAATTGTCCAACAAAATTTGATCAAATTCATCAAATTGATTCTTTGTCCGAGAAAATTTGATTTACTTTGAGGCTCAGATCTCATATATTTTTAGCATAGTGTACTAACAATTTTATATTGAAAAAATATACATGATGTTATTTTGTTTCGAATGCTTGATCATTTTTCATACTTTCGGTGCTGTCCGCTCCCTTTTCCATGAAATTAGCGACATTTCCTCATTTTTAGTGTATTTCCCAAGGAAATAAACTATATATTTTTTCTTCCTAATGATAGGACCTTTAGACCTGGGACCATGTGAAGAGCACCGATCTTGTCATTCATTTTCTGTCATTGTATATATTATGCAGCCAGCGTGAGATTTTTTCGGTTTTTAGAGCTTTGTCCGCCAGTTAATTTTTGAGTTTTTTTTTAAACAAAATTTTCAGAGTTTGTAGTTTCCTAAGAGTAATTTTAAATTACAAAAAAACATTTGAATACTCTAATTAGTTAAAAAAAAAAAAAATTATACTGCTCTACCTCTAATTAAGGAGATGAGATAAGGAGATTAGCGTGCCCAAATTTTAATTCGAAAATATGACCAAGGGTTGGATCCCTAAAACAGCAGAGATATAAACTGAATGTTTATTTTTTTAAACTTTTTGAAACTTTCCAAACCCTCGACATACGCAGGGCAATGATCCGACGTGAGGAAGTTTTATTATATTTTTGAGCAATTTCCTTTAATTTGGGTAAACCTATTCAAGACGGTCGCTCTCTCATAGTGCCTTTGTGAAACCTCTCTGCACTTCGGACCGATTATTGAAATTGATAGACAAAGCTATAGACAAAGATGACAAAAGGGATATGGAGGGAACCTGTTGGTGGAAGCTGGTCGTTGCAACGGACAAAGGCAGTAGGTAATAGACTCACTAACGGCAACTCACGAGAAACCCGACAGCTAGTCCATCATTTTCTCCTTTAGTCTATAAGAGCCACAAATTCCAACCAATAGGATCGCTCCATACCCTCTATGTCTTCTTTGTCTATAGCTTTGTCTATCAATTTCAATAATCAGCCCGCTGCTGGACGATCCTATGGGTCCGTAGGCTGTCATAACAATGTTGTACTTTTTCCAGAAATCACTTAATTTGATCTGTTTGAAGTATGCGTGTGACTCCACATGAAGGTCACTCGGTTTGATGTTAGCATCTTTGTATACATTGAAAATTTGAGTTTGATTGAAATTACTGAGGCCAATCGATTTTGCACGGCCCGCCGCAAAGTGGACCGAGCCAATAGGAGAGGTCGGAAAAAATGTGGAAATTTTGAACGCTTATAACTTCGTTTATACAAAACTTTGAGGTTCTGAAAGTGGTTTTATTATTTTCCTCTTGAAATTTTCATCCAAAGTAACCCCTCAAAATGTAAAATGTGACGAAATAAACACCAAAATTCGCAGCTTTAGTAAAAAATTTAATGTCCGACCTCTCTAACTGACTCGATCCATCGTGCGCCGTGACCTGTTCCTCCCTTTTCCCCCAAAGAGCCACGTGGTCAGTATTTTCGAAAATGTCGGTAAAGTTTCCTATTGCTAAAGCAAATTCATCGTCCGCTTTTACTGCAAACGGTGCTTGGACGAGGTACATATCGACGTATTCCAGGCCTAAATCTTTCAGCGACCGTGTTAAATATTTTTCTACGCTACTCGGTCTGTTGGCATAAAAGGACAGTTTGGATGTGATAAAAATTGCCTCCCGTTTTCCTCCTTTTTGAAACCGGTTTCTCAAAGCCGACCCAATTGCAGCGTGATTTTTAAAAAGAAAAGTCGTATCGATATGACGATAACCTGTTTCAAATGCATTGGTGATTGACTCTTCGACCAAAGTGAGTCTGTAAGTCCCGAGAACTATTCTGCCGTACTCAAGGAAAAACTCCGTATGAACACTCGAGAGTTGCCAAATTTCCTTCAGTAAAATGTTTATTTTTGAAGGAAGTTATACATATTTTTCCTTAAAATTTTCAGAGACTTTAGGTGAAACAGCAAACAACATTTTCTGAAAAATTGGAAGAAAAATATTCATAAATTTACCAGGAAATAATTGGAGGCGAGTGAATAAATGGAAATTTGGCAACGCCTGAAAGTTCATACAGCGTTCTTCCTTAACACGGCAGTATTACAGGAATGTCGTAACCTGATAATTTGAATGTATCGACCGCCTCCTCTCACGTGAGTCACACCGAAGCTGTGCAGCTAAAACAAGGCATATCCGAATAAAAAAGGTTGCCATTTTCCTCTGATCTTAAAAAAGGCAGTGCTCAGTGAGTTCCCAGTTATGTTCTAAGTAAAGTGCTTTTAAATGTCATGGTGCGGATGAAACCCTCATGAATCGTGTGTAAAATATAGTACCTGCCAAAATCCAAAACTCAGTAATTTCAGTCGTTTCGTGGTAGAGTCACGAACAATATCAATCGGTGCAAAGTTTGTAAGAGATGATTCGTTCCTCAAATTGAAAATTTTTCTTCCATTTAATGCAACTTGAACCAACCAGGGCTGAAAATTATAATGCAAAAATATGAGATTCATTCACCTCAAGTAAAAACTTGTATGCATTTATGAATGCTAAAATATTCTTAAAATAGTTTTCAGGATGGGTTAATAAAACCGAAACCATACTCTTAGATTTCAATGAAGTTTAATCGGTATACATAAATCAAATGCAAGGAAGAGAAAGTAATCTACCTGCTCTCCTTCATCTATTAAAACATGCCTTTACAGACGCTGTCCGAAGTACTAGATTACTTTTGCGACCATGGTTCTTTTTTATGAACACTTGCGCGTTCAGTAACATATTAATAAAGCACTAACACTAATTTCTTGGAAAGGCGGATTGGAGGATACTGGTGGTTCATTTTAAAAAAAAATGTACGAAGAAAAAATTGACAAAGTGACATGGTTTCGACCAATTTTGATTATTACGATTCATTTTCTTAACATTTGGACTTTTTTTTAAATGGGAAGAATAAACTTAGGAATGTAAGTTTTTTTTTTTCACTAGCTTTATGCATTTAATCTGTAATGTTTCAAATATTTTAGATTGCTTTGTCCATGAGGCTCAGTAAATTATATGCAAAATAATTTTTATAGATTTGCCTTGGGAGGCTCATTCGTTTAAAATGTGTTAAATTTTCTCTGTTTAAAATTTAATCTTATTCCTACAAATAAAATCTTTCAGTCATACAAAAGTGCAATTGACTGGCTACAAATCCATCTGCTGAAGTGTTTTATATCTAATAAAATAACACACCCTCAGATCACCATATATTACAATTAAATGTAAAAAAATAAACATTTATACATTTTTTAGGTTGATATTGGGTACTGGGGATGCTTGAGCAATTCTTTGTTGATACCTAAAAAGTCAAAAAATCGTCCCTTCTCGCCCTTTTCTAATTTATTAATTTTTTCAACGTCTTCTTCACTGAGGGTGAAATCGAAAATATCAAAATTTTCCCTCTGTCGATCTTTATTGGAGCTCTTCGGTATGGCCACAATACCAGCTTGAACCACATGACGTAGTAATACTTGCGCAGCTGTTTTATTGTATTTGTGTGCTATCTCCTTTATCTCAGGTAACCCTATCAGAGATGGTAACTCTTTGCTAGTGCCTTTGTGGAGTTCGTTTGCTGTGTTTGGTGATCCTAGCGGTGCGTAGGCTGTCATGACAATGCTGTGCTTTTTGCAGAACTCTCGTAATTCGGTCTGCTTGAAGTACGCATGTGATTCTACTTGAAGATTGCTCGGTTTGATTTTAGCATTGTTGTACACGTTCAAAATCTGAGTCTGATTAAAATTACTGAGACCGATAGATTTTGCGCGGCCTGCTGTGACCTGCTCCTCCATTTTTTTCCACAGGGCCACGTGATCGGCAATCTCGAAAATTTGCGAACCGTTCATACCTATCGCTGGGCTGAAATTATCGCCCTCTTTAATTCCAAAAGGTGCGTGAATGAGGTACATATCAACGAACTCCAAGTCCAAATCGTCTAGTGATTTTTTTAAGTACTTTTCCACACTTTCGGCTCTGTTCGCGTGTGGTGGTAATTTTGATGTTATGAAAATGTCATCACGTTTCCCCCCTTTTTGGAACCATCTTTTCAAGGCGGCCCCAATAGCTGCTTCATTTTTGTAGAAGAAAGCTGTATCAATATGACGGTAACCAATTTCCAAAGCATTGGTGATTGATTCCTCAACCTGATTGAGTCTAAAAGTCCCTAGGCCTATGACGGGAATATCATGTCCTGAAGATAATTTTAATTTATCGACAGCGTCTCCACTGTGGAGATTCGCCGCCAAGATGAGACATATCAGACCAATCATAGTTTCCATTTTTTGCCGACTTTGGAAGAGGGAGCACTCGCTAAATTATCATTTGTGTCTATCTTTTCTGCTCTATAATTTTCTTCAAACGTTGGAACGTTGTCGAGTAAATGGTACCTGCTGCCGTCAAATTGTGTAAAATTTCATTCGCTTTTCATGGGATCCATCAATTTTATCAATCGTTGCAAGACATCAGTTCATAAATCCGGTATCATTCGTGCGAGAGTAGCCAGATTGACTGGATCTGAAAATCAAAATGCAAAGATATTAGATTTTACTTCACGTTAAAAATTGTATGTATTATTGTCACTATTCGAACATTGTATTTCAAGTTTATCATTTAGGAGGCAGATTATTTTTAGAGTTTTATTGAATTATACACAAATATTTTTGGTGGTCATGTATTATTTAAATATGCGTTCCTCTATAATATCCGACCAAATTCAAAATAAAATTCCAACTAAGTGTTCAAGCACCAGCCCTGAAGCTCTTGCGCCAATTATACTATTCTTTACTCGTCTTCGCATGCACTGTGATAAACTCGAGGGTATCAGCTGAATGGGAAAAGTGAAGATTAATTATCCTTATCATCCACTACACAGAAAAATAATAAAAAGTTATTATTTTTTCCTCTTCTACTGAACAGAAATGATACGAGAAATAAATTAATTAAGCACTCATTTGCTCTCTGATGTAGATTTATACAAATCGCCAGTGAGGCTATGAAAATGCGTAACTCGGTTACCATATTTCAAAATATCCGCTCCTTTCTTATTTTTTAAAAGTAGACCGAACCAACACCATTGCTTGAAATTTTCACAAAATATTATTTTCCTAGTAGAAAAAGGAGGAAAGGGATTTTGGTTCGCCAGAGGGAGGTGGAGGTTAGGTGTCGTAGAGCACCAGTGAGTGCGATGAGTGCAAATGAAGCGACTTATACATGCGTAAAAAATTTACAGACATTTTCAAAAAGTTACATTCAACAGTTTTTCATTTAGAAGAGTGAAGTATGATTGGAAATCTGTAAATTCCAGATACGTGCTTCTGTAGATTCATTGCCTACTTATAATACAATATTTAAGATGATAAAAAATAAAAATATGACAAACCTCAATCAATTTCTATAACAGTAAATAAAGGTATTTATGAATTAGCTTTGGAAAGGCCAAACTTACCAAGGGGGTATGAGGGTATGAAGGTATGAGAGCAAAGGGGGCGGGAGGGGGGGACGGAGGGTATGTTTTCATGATTTTGGAAAATTCTCGAGTGCAATTTAAAAAAAGATAAAAAATTTTCCTTAGTCTACACGTGAACCACTATGATTCAAATCAAAAAAAGCAATAATTTAGAGTTAGTAAAAGAAAAAGAAGAGGAGGAGGAGGGACAGGAACGTAAAGAAGGAGGAGAGAAGGAACATTTATTCATGTCCCTACATATATAATTAAGTGAAATTCTTTTGAGTTTTACTTGCCAGTTCAACATTGTTTTAGCATATGAGAGTCACAAAGAAAATGCTTTTGATATCTAATTCGGATTTGTTGTGATGGCGTAGCTACCGAGATTAATTTGAAGCTCTAAAATTTCTGTTCTTAATTTTATTTTTTTATGTTGCTTTCAATGTTGCACGGTGTATTTAGAGCAAAATTTCCGGAAAAGCAAAGTTCAATCACTCGCACTTTTAAGGAGTGAAGGTCAGCACAATAAAAAATGATCGCCGACTTATCAATGTTTTTAACAACAAGAGAATATTAAGTTTAGACCTACCAGTTAAGGAAGGCGCGAAAAGAAAAGCTGGTTCATGAAGGTCGGAGAATCGAATAAAAATACAATACCTTCCCCAAAATTGAAGGTAGGATGACCAAATTCCCGTGAAGAATTGTTAATCAGAAAGATAACAAAATTAAATTTAACCATTCACTATTGAGTATTGATCAACTTTAGTTTATTACCACAGTAACACAGCCCTGTATCATACCATCTCAGATTTGCAGTCGTGCAACTCATCAGATCACAGAAGTCTAACTTATTCAATAAATTGGGTCGAATAACCTAACTTTTCTGACCTCCTTTTTAAACGCATACAACGAACACAATTATTAAAAATGGTGGGCAGTAACCTTATTATGATACTATCGTTAACAGGTATTTTTATCGGGAATAAGTCGAAAAGCAAACGCCGTTCGCTTGACACAGGTGCTCACTGAATCACACATTTACGCTCTGCCCCTGCTTTGTTGATTCGTCCTCTTGGTGTTCAGCGGCGTGGCGTGAATTGCGATATATCGATTGTTATGCCATTTAAAGTTATGGTAAAAAATCTATGATTAAAGTGTTCGCTGCGAACACCCTGTTTATCGATCCTTTTCCGTAGGTATAAATGGCATACAATCGATATATCGCAATTCACGCCACGCCGCTGTATGGTGTTGGTTTTTATTGTTGACTATGCAGGGCCCTGATTTTGTACAGAACGCGTGAAAAATCTTCGGCTCACATGATCTCAAAAACGCATGAAAAATTAAAATGGGGCTGAATGTGGTCAAAGTAAATCTATCCTAAATTACTAATTTCTTTTTTTCTAATAAAAACATCATAAAAAGGGCTCCGAAGTCAAGGCGCATAAGTGCGGCTTTTGAAAAAATCGAGATCTTCATGATGTCAAATAAAACTACTCTTACTGCATTCCAAATTCCAATTTTTAAGCATTAAAAAGTCAGTTTGAACTTTCTTTCCGCCACTAGGATCCATGTAATTTCGGAACTTCAAATACGTATTTCATGAAATAAAAAGAACTACACTTGTGCACTTTGTCTTCCAAGCCCCTCATATGGTACAAATATTTACGTTTTAATTGTTGACTTTATTTAAAAAATCGTGAGTGTTAATTTAGAGACCAGGTGTTTTTTGCAAATCGTCTGTGGTGACCCATTCACTTGATTTTCAACGATCGTTCGAGATTTAAATTGTTTCGATGGTTTTAATTCATGGAGAATTATTAAAATATAATCAAATAGTTCTTACCTAATTTACAGGGCCGGATTTAGGGTGTGGCCACATGGGCCGCGGCCCATGGTGGTAAATTTAGGGGGCGGCAAATTTTGCACTTTTTTAAATAGGAGTATAAAAAAAAATCGGATTCAGAAAAAAATTTCAAACGAGAAAAGGTGACAAAAACTCTCAATTCCTGAGAGTATACACCGAAAAAAATAATATGCTGTTTTAGCATCTAGGATGTCAAAAATGTGTCTGGTGATTCCAAGATGCTGCCTTTACTGCCCCCGCAGTTAATTTTACATCCTGTGAATGCAAATTCAACTGCGGGGGCAGTAAAGGCAGCATCTTGGGATCACCAGACACATTTTTGACATCCTAGCTGCTAAAACAACATATTATTTTTTTCGGTGTAGTAATTTCTAATGTTGTCGTCTTTCGGCGATACAAGAGACATCACCTTTAATTAGTCGAGTTAAGAGAGAAACCAAACACGCAATTTGACCTGAAATGGCGCGGTGCAGAGAGCAATGATGACGAGAACTTGAGATGAAAAGAAGAAGCCCTCGGCGCGGCGGTTGGCATGAAACACATATTAGCGCCTACAAGACTGCATGAATACTCCCTGCTTTACGTCAATTACAGTGCGGCCAGCAGCGGTGCGGCGGAAGTTAAAATTATTAAACCATATTTATGTTTGTTCTTTCATAATTTTTTCGTTCATTTTTAATAAACCTAACTTTCGCAGAAGAACTTTTCTGTCGTGAAAACAGAACTTCGGACGTGTCGAGCACAGAGCACTCTGTCCTCATGACGGAAACTTTCTGTAGCTGTCGCAAAAAAAGTGTAGGAGCCCTATAAGCAGAACTTTTTTTTAGTGTAGTATGTCGGTCGTATTCATCCAAATCAGGTTCCACAAAAAATTTCGCCAATAAAAGATCAAACATAGATTTTTTAATTACAATATTTCCACCCTCACAAGAATCTGTCTAGTGCGAGCCCGGGGTTTTTCTCAATAATCAGCGTTGCGCTTAGAAAGTTAGATGGTCGTATGAAGTGATAGCGTACTTTCAGTTGGTCAGAAAAGTTAGTCTCATCATCGAATAAGGGGACCACGAAAAATATCATTAGGATCAAAGGGAGCATGTACTGAGTATTACTGGCAAAAAGAATCCAGGTGAAAGAGCAACTCATTTCAAATCAACTTTTGAAAGAACTGGAAATATTTTCGATTCTAAAAAAGCTGGAATAATTTTGCATTCAATGAAGGTTTATTTTGATTCAAAAAAAGGTCTCCTCTTGTACTGCCATGCTAAGGAAAAACGTCGTATGAACATTCGAGAGTTGTCAAATTTCTTTCGATAAAATGTTAATTTTTGAGGAAAATTATGAATATTTCCCCTTGAAATTTTCAGGAACTCTAGGCGAAATTGTGAACAATATTATCTGAAAAATTGAAAGAAAAATATTCATCGGTTTACCAGGAAATTCGCGTTTTATCGAAGGAAACTTGGCAACGCTTGAAGGTTCATACGGCGTTCTCCCTTAGCACGGCAGCGTATGTTCGAGGAAAAGAAACCTGAAATAAATACACTAAAATCAGGACATGCGCGAGAAGAATAGATCAAAGAAGTTAAACTTCGTTAATGAGGTCCGTTTAGTACATTAATAAAATCGAAAACAATCCAAACTACGAATCTGTCGTGCAAATTTTTGGCTACAATTAGTAAGATACAAAAATTATGAATAGAAAATTTACCAATATAAGTGGTTTTCACTTCAATAATGTCCTCAAACTTAGTGTCAGGTGTCAAAAATGAACAAAAATCGTCCGCGGCACCAACTGAAATTTTTTTCTCCGCACTGTTGGAGTGAACCATGAGGAGCAGAAACTGGAAGTGTTTCACTGAGTCATGTTTGTGGAGCTACTGGATGATTGAGTGATCAAGAGACATCACCGCATGCTGAGATGGAATATATTTTTCAAAATAGAATCCGCGATTAGATGATCACCTTGACCTATGAATGATCGGGTCAACCGTCTGTCATCTTCCTCCCCGCTTCTTTCGCCTACACCTGTCGACCTTATAGATTATTACAAAGGTGTTGTTGGCGTCTGCAAAGGCTTCTTTGAATTACATCGTATTTAACTGCCAAAGCCTGCTCTGTCACTGGCTTCTGAAGGTTTTCATTGTCAGGCCCCATCTCTGGAGATTTTTGATACGTTCACTTCAATAACTTCAGTTTCCGTATCTCATAAAATAAATAACAGGGTAAGTCGCGCCTCATGAAGATAAATAAATCAATCCACGTTTATTTTAGTCTCAGAAGGGGAGGTCTTTAGTTTTGAAATTATTATCAACTGTGGGGGAGGAAATCGAGTTAAAACTGTGTGCGGCTTTTGCAATAATAGAGGATTATCGATTTAGCAAATAGATCCTGCAAATATTTTGCAGAGAAAAATCTCATGTTTCAAATTTCTCACGCACAAATATTGCCGGGGTGAAAAAAAATGAGCGAGGACGCTACTCAGTAAGTGAACTGCAAGTGAATCAGTGAGAACGAGAACACACCAACTCGAAAAAATGAAAATAATCAAGACACACGCAAAACTGCGCAGTAGTTGAAGAAGTTAGCACAAGAAAAATATTTTTGGTGCCGAAACACAAGTACTTATGAGCACTTTAAAGGTCCAAGTTGGGACAGATGCGTTAACTTCAATGACCTTTATGAAAATTGAGCATTTTGGAGTTACCGAGTCGGTGTGTTTTCGTTCTCACTGATTCAAGTGTCAAGAAAGTCATTTGGACCGATTTTATTGTGAGGACGAACCAAGTCACGTTAAGTTTGAACTGAGAAAAGAAGGTTTGAAGTTTCGTATTTCTATTAAACGTAATGTTGAGGACAAAGATTAAAGACTACTTTCATGTTCATTTTTTTTTTTCGACTTCCAATTTTTGACAAGAGAAAATTTGCGACTATAGTTTAGTGCAAAGCTACATCTAAGTCATTTTTTCAAAAACTCAACTTGGTGAGCTTCTTGTCTCTTTAAAAAAATATTACTGAATTATAAAAAAATGGGTAGGTCCATGGTTCAATGTATGTACACGACCGATGCGCGCCGTGAATTTCTCGTAAAAAAGCATGCGCATAACCTGAATGAGAAAATACATTGACGTGCTTGTATTCGACATTCAAACAAGTTTTACACGAATACCATCGTGTGAAAATGTTTCTCTTTTGGCACCTAACATCGCAGTTACATATGGTGGTATTCAATAAAAATGAGATGAAATACAGGATATTATTTGCTGTAAGAAAGCTCTTCAGAGCATTCATTACTCAATGCAACTAAAATTTTGGATCACAGGGTGGGCTAAAAGGCTACTTAAAATAATCATACATTAAAAATACATACTAAGGTTGAGATGACGATCAAGGATGTTTTATTCTCATATTTGATTACAAACAGATATACTTGCAATTTTTACCTATACTCAATTGCAAATTGCAATTGAAATCACAAATATTTAAGCAACAATGGGGAACGGATACTGTGGATTCTTATCAAGACCCTTGTAAAATTTCAAGAAATCAAACACACGTCCTTTCTCACCCTTGTCTAATCCTTTAATTTTTTCAAAATCTTCCTCACTGAGTGAAAAATCAAATACCTCGATATTCTCCCTTTGTCTCTCTTTGTTTGAACTCTTCGGGATGACAGCTAGACCAGCTTGTACAGAGTGTCGCAGCAAAATCTGCCCGGCTGTCTTATTGTATTTTTGAGCAAGATCTTTTACCTCGGGCAGGTCAGTCAGAGATTGAAGGTCTTTAGGAGTGCCTTGGTGAATCTTGCTTCTGGCGCTTGGTGATCCCAAAGGTGAATATGCCGTCATCACTATGTTATATTTTTTGCAGAAATCGCGTAACTCGTTTTGCTGCAAATAACCGTGCGATTCGACCTGAAGGTTACTTGGCTTGATCTCAGCATTATTGAAAACGTTTAAAATTTGAGACTGGTTGAAATTACTGAGCCCGATCGATTTTGCACGACCCGCCGTCACCTGCTCCTCCATCTTCTTCCAAAGGGCCACATGATCAACATTCTCAAATACGTTACCATCGTCCTCTGCCTCCGTAAGATTAGCCCCTTCCTTAGTCCCAAATGGTGAGTGTATCAAGTACATGTCCACGTAGTCCAAATCTAAATCACTCAATGATTTCTTCAAATATTTCTCTACTCTGTCGGGTTGGTTTCCATACTGTGGCAGTTTGGAGGTTATGAAGAGATCTTCACGTTTCCCTCCTTTCTGGAACCATTTCTTCAAAGCAGCCCCGATTGCGGCTTCATTTTTGTAGAGGAAAGCCGTATCAATGTGTCGATAACCAACTTCTAGGGCATTTGCAATGGCCTCGTCCATTTCGGTAAGTTTGATTGAGGCCGTTCCCAGCCCGACTGCTGGAATTTCGTGCCCTGATGATAACTTTAATCTATCAACAGCAGACCCATGCTGGAGGGTTGCCGCCAACATAAAACACACTAAACTGGGGGCAACTTTCATTTTGTCAGGATGGAAATATTGGAAATGGACAATCACTCAGTATTTGTTGGTACGTATTGAGTTTGCTGGATTTCTCAGCAATTTAATTTTTCTAGACACCTGCAGAGTTTCGTACACTTCGAACAGGCCGGTCAATAAAACTGAAACAAGAATAAGTAAGAAGTCTTATTATTACTTATAGGGAAATAATTAAATGAATATCCGTGTCACAACTCAACCCTGAAGTTCGAACTGCGGTAGATCTCAGGAAATATTTTGGAACATCAATTTTGGTTCAATTTGGTTGGCCAGATTTTTTTTTTTTTTTTTTTTTTTTTTTTTTTTTTTTTTTTTTTTTTTTTTTAAATTGAAAAGGAGTTTCAGTGTCCAGAGGAAAGTCATCCAGTTTTAAGTTGAAACAAGCTTATTTTGTTACTTTGAGTTTTTGTAAATGACTTAAAATTAATAAGAAAAATCACGAAAATGGGTCTGTTGCACACAAGACAATCTGCCTGTGGGTCTGTTGCAATGGGTGCAGCCATTTACAATTATATCTTTACGGGGTAAATCGCCCGAAAATCACGCTGAGCACGTCAAAAAAGTTCAAAATACGTTCCTTATTGCGCAATCTGCGTAGTTTATGACACGAAAAAGTTAACGCGTGTGCGGGAAATTTTCCCAGTCGCCACCGAACAGGTTTGCACAGACAGAGGTAAAAGATTAATCTGAGTGAAGAAACGATTCCGCTAACTTTTTCTATTATGTGATTTCAAGCGTTTCTTTACTTTTCAGAAACAAAAGCTTTGAATCAATTGAGATCTTATGCAAGGAGAGTTTATAACAAGTGCGAAATTGTTTGTTTATTGGGATTAAGTCTCTTTCTGGGCAAACCTCATTACCCGCTACCAAGAAAAACTGCCCGCAAATGCAGTAAATTTGAAAAAGAGTGTCACGATCTATACGCAGATTGCGCGCTGAGAGATGGATTTCAGACTTTTTTTATGTGCGCAACACGATTTTCGAGCAAAAATCTACAAATGTGTATTCAGTAAGCTGTGTCTCTTGCTTTCAACATACCTACCTATTGGTACGAAACTTGATTTGATCAGTATTTCGCTTAAAAATTAGAGAGGAAAAATGGGCATAAATGAGGTTTTTCAGTATGTGCATTGATATCAATTACTCTGAGGAAGAGTTTTTTTTGCATATTAAGTAAAACTAATGTTATAAAGATTGCAAGGTTGTCCAATATTACAACGATGTACAGTACCCCCCCCCCCCCCCAGCCTTCAGTACCAAAATGTTCGACTCACTTTTTTATTTAAATAACCGTTGCCTCTACCGTTTCTTGTATTGATTGCAAGGAAGAACTACTCAAAATAAAAATCTGAACTGATGACTGCCAACATGGTTTAATAAAATTTCTCACTTATGAACTCAATTTCAAAGAAAATTAGAAAGAGGAATATTATAAATATTGTCTGGAAGTTGGCACATATGGGAAAAAAATTATTTTGGTGAGAGCGGGAGGATGAAGAAGGATATTATATTTTTATCAGACGGTACTGAGTAAAGCTAGTTTTTTTTAATTGTAAGTAAACGCATAAAATTTCACTCACCTGACCATGCGAATTTTTCCTTTAAAAAAAGATTTCACTACATTAGAGAGACAACTTCATCAGGGACCAATCCGATATAATCGGTTTACGGTCGACCGCAAGGCAACGATAAACTTTTTTTTTAGGTTTTAAATGAATTCATAAGAAAACAGTTTTGCTACCCACCAACGAGCTATTGAAGCACTGCCTGATTCACAGCACAAATACCGAAAAAAAATAGTCTATTATGAAACTAAGGTTGCGATTTCTTGGTCACGTGAGCCTGAGTTAAAGATTATAACAGGTCACAGATCAGTCTTGTACCGACCCCACTGTTTTTAACAGGCCGGCCGCAAGTGGCACAACAAGTTTGCTCACAATCACATCAAATGCTGAATGTGAATTAGTCTTTTTAAAAGCAAGTGAGTGAAAAAACTCCATTGCCTTTTCTACATAGTTCTTTCTATGATGTAGGAAAGGCTAGGTTGGAAAGTTGGATGAGTTATCAAAAAAATGTCCCCCTCGCAAGGATATGCATGTATGGCAAGATATATTCAATGATGTTGATATTTTTTTTTTCTCTTTGGACAAATTAAACGAGGGCCCAACCCGTAGCCACACCGTGGCCTTAGCTCTTTCTTAGTTTTGCTATGTTGGTTTAAAAAGAGAAACAAAATCAACGCAGACTTGGCATCAGATTTTAGAATGCAAGATGCACATGCATAGCTCCTTAAGGGCAGAGATTCCTTATTTATAATTGCCTCATCATCCCGAATTAACTCAATTTATCTTCACTGGAAAAAAAAAAAAAAAAAAAAAAAAAAAAAAAACACACATTGGATCTAGAGTCCAGACTCTTGAAAACATTGACAAGAAAAAGGACTCTTGATTCAATCAGATTTAAGCTTAAATTAAAAGGAAATCCGCTCAAATTAAGAGGCTTGGTGCTTGATTTAAGCTTAAATCTGATTGAATCAAGAGTTTTTTTTCTAGTCGATGTTTTTAAGAGTGTGGAGTTGTGGACTCTAGATCCAATGTGTTTTTTTTCCAGTGTTGCTTTTTTCTGATTGATTACGATGGCATTCATATCCATCCCAAGTTGCCTTCATTACCTCAACGATTTGAATTTTCCAGCTCAAAAAATGTAATTGTAGAACAGAAAACGTTCATTTTAATGAAAAGCCCAAAAAAACTTCTACTCGAAGATTCCTGACGGTTGATTTTCAATCGTGTATTGGTGATTTTTCAAAAATCAATATGAAATTTTCAAAATTTTCCGGTAAAAATGAATTACTGATATGCTTTTTCGAAAAAAATGTTTCACATCGTACACAGATACGTATTGTACATGCACGAATATGCAGATAACGGTGCTTGGAATAACACAGACATAAAATCTATTGAAGAACGACTGATCATTACAGAGTTATGTTTAAACACTTTTTAAGTAGATGATCTATCTGAAGAAACGGTTGGTTCCATTAGAATGAAATGAGATCTCTGATTATGAAGGGGAGGTTGTAAAGAAAAGGCAGCATTTCAATGTTTTACACATGTAATTTAGCCACGTTTTTATAACAATAGTAAATTATACCTAATTGGAAAAAACAATTAATTGATTGATCGAGTTTACAATCATTCTAAATTTGCACAAAGGTCATGGTCATGTAACTTATACTTTTAATATCCACATTATTACGTGAGGAGCGGAAACGGATACTGCGGATTTTTGTTAAGATCTTTGAAAAAGCCCAAAAAGTCAAATAAACGCCCGATCTCACCTTTATCCAAGTTCCTAATTTTTGCAACATCGTCTTCACTCAGATTAAAATCAAATATATCAAAATTCTCCCTTTGGTGATCTTTATTTGAGCTCTTAGGTATCACAGCAAGACCAGACTGCACCGATCGTCTCAACAAAATTTGTGCTGCCGTCTTATTGTACTTTTCGGCTATTTCTTTTACTTCACGGAGCTCTAAAAGAGAAGGTAAATCCTTTTCCGTGCCTTCATGGATCCTTTTTCTATCGTTCGGCGAACCAAGGGGTGAATAGGCAGTTATAACAATGTTATACTCTTTACAAAATTCACGTAACTCCATCTGCTGAAAATATGCGTGCGATTCTACCTCGAGGTTACTGGGCTTGATTTTGGCGTTATTGTAGATATTTAAAATCTGAGATTGGTTAAAATTACTCAGACCAATCGATTTTGCACGACCTGCGACAACTTGTTCTTCCATTTTTCTCCAAAGAGCCAAATGGTCAACACTTTCGAATATTACTTTCCCGTTATCAGTTGCCTCGGTCAGATTATTGCCTTCTTTAGTGCCATACGGCATGTGTATCAAATACATATCAACGTATTCCAAACCTAAATCTTTCAAGGAATGCGTCAAATATTTTTCAACGCTCTCGGCTCTGTTAGCATGGTGTGGTAATTTCGTAGTGATGAAAAGATCTCCCCGCTTGCCTCCTTTTTGAAACCATTTTTTGAGGGCGGACCCAATCGCTGCTTCATTTCGATAGTTGAAAGCTGTGTCTATATGTCGATATCCTATCTCCAAGGCACTGGTTATTGCCTCGTCAGCCTCATTTGGTGTAATTGTACCAGTTCCCAGACCGATAGCGGGAATTTCGTAGCCTGATGATAGTTTGAATTTTTCGTATGTCCGTCCACATTTTACTAAGAGGAAGAGGTAAGCAAGGCTTAAAAGCACCCTCATTTTTAAAGTTGTATTGAATTCAGAAGAAATATCTGGTATCTGCTAGTGAGTGACGCTGTCTTTACTCCGTGAGCATGAAAATTCTGACAGAGGTGATGTTTACAGTCTCAGCTTTTTTGCGGATGTAAACTCGGGAGAGCTACCAAAACTGAAACAAAAAAGTATAATTTTTTTACTTCCTACCCGTATTAGTCTAAGAAAGCACTTCAGAAAAACCTGATGAATACATTTTTAAAATTATTTGATATTACGCGTAAAAAAGGAATTGCTGATTTAACAATTTTGTAGTTAAGAAAAGTGTCCGACATGTTCCAGTGAATTTATATATATTTATATAATTTAAAAAAAGAATGCTAATTTAACCACCCCGGGGTTAAATTACTTTTCCATTATTGTAAAATGTGCATTTGAAACATGTCAGACATGTTTTTGTCAATTTAATTGTTAGATCAGCAATCCATTTTGTCCGTGCAAGGGATGCTTATGTTTTGATGGTTCTATCTGAGTATTTTTACTTTAGATATGATTATTTTTCAATTTTAAATCGTAATACTGTGACTGGTTTATGTTAAAATTTTGTATCCGGTGCTTTTATTGGTTATGGTCTTGTTTTACTTTACCCAATTCTTTTATCCTCGGCAGCCAAAAGCGACTTTAAAATTAGGAGAAAAGTTTACGGTACCGATTTTTTTTCCAAAAAGTAATGTTGGCTAGGCCGCAAATAGCCTCCTGTTCATAAAATCAATAGCCATAAAATATGACAATGTCATGAGTATTGATGTAGATATGTCCAGTTTCAACTCGGAAGAAATTATGATCTGATGCAGGTCTCTGGTTTCGGACCTCAAAATTCAATTCAAAAGCCTTACTTTTCCTAATCTTTCTCTCCTTCTTCGTCGTTTACTATTCTTTTTATGTGAGGAATATTTATTGAGTATCTCGATAACCGAGTGAGCACTCCCAAAACTTAAAGAAAAATGCCGCTTTATGATCGATTATCGACTTTTCCTCATTTGAAGCTACAGTAAAGAGTCGATTATTAAGTTGTTCGCTCTTTATCGATCCTTTTCCATAGGTTTAAATGACAGATCAATCGATATTTCGGAGAGCACGCCACTGAATTTTTGCGAGCATAATGCTACTCTATTAAAATTGGGGGGTGAACGTCTTCCGCACCGAATTTCACTCCTTGATTTTTAACACTTTATAACAGCAATTTTTAACAGTGTAGGGGGTTACTATAGACTTAGGGCCGCAGTCTATAAAAACCCCAAGTGATACGAATACTAGGTGAAATTAGCACCATAAAAGCGTATGACACTCCGCAAGAAGAGTGGATTCCGCTCCGTAATAGTGTATCGCAAAAACACGACAGGTCCATGTTTTGATACTTACGGGTGCACGCCACTTGGGAACAATTCCGAAGGAATTTTCTCATCAATTGTGCCGAACAAGCCTCGTAGCTTTTAGAACTTTAGCTTTTAGAACTTTGATGGTCTTCCAACTTCAAAATACTTGAAAATGTTTGTGATACCCCATAACGTCTAGATACAAAGGGATCCGTAAAAAGTTCAAAATTTTAAAGTTTAAAGGTAATTAAAGTAATTTTGAAAGCTAAAGTCTCCACTCCGTTACATGAAAGATCTTATCTTAATCTGTCTCTGAGTAAAATACAACTATAAATCTAAAATTTTTGGTAAAACTAAATGGAAAACAAATAAATGAACACCAAGACGCCCTAATATGTAAAAATCCCCAAAGTTTAAGACTTTTCTTTAGCCCATGAGGCTTTGTTCAAAATTCAATAACGACTTACCTGAGTATCATATGAAGTAATTTGGTTTCTTCTTAGAACAACTTCAAATCACTGATCAGTGATTGTGATCACAATCACTGGAGAGCTAAATATTATATCGTAGTGATGATTTTCAGTTGACAGTTAACGTTTTTTTTACATAACCAACGACAAAAGTTTTATACGTCGGAATAAATGAAACATTAAGCAATCCAACTGAACATTGTAAGGCAATAAATAATGGGAGTACCTAGCAGTAAAGCTGAATTTGCGATTCAACTAATCAATAGAGGATTACTTAAAGATCAACAGGTCAAAGATCAATGCCTCGAATGGTTTAGATGAGAAATTCATTAATGTATCCAGCCCGAATTTGTTGATTGAAGACTTTCACTTAGCAACACAATTTGTAATGGCGTTCCGGACTGCCTCGTCTCAGACATTCAAAGACGTTTTACATTAGGACCATCAATGGTCAATTTCAATCAAATGTTTTAATTTTTGTATCCAACGTTTGTTACTTTGTCAGTATTTGATGAAACTGAGATGATGCAAATGATATGAGATGATATTATCTTCGTTAAGAAAGCTCTTCAGATTTGTTCATTCTTCAATGCAACTAAAATAATAATGAAATACTATGCTGTAATTCTCATGATTAAGGCTGAACCTATCACATATTTTTGGATCACAGGGTTGCCGAAGAGGCTACTTTAAAAAACTCACGCATAAAAAATATACACTGAAATTGATATGACAATACAGAATCAAAGGTGTTTTATTCTCTCATTTGGTTACAAACAGATACTTACAATTTAAACCTAAATTCAACCACAAATTACAAAGTTATCACACATATTTAAGCAACAATGGGAAACGGAAATTGCGGATTCTTATCGACACCCTTGTAAGTTATTAAGAAGTCAAACACACGTCCTGTCTCACCCTTGTCTAATCCTTTAATTTTTTCGACATCCTCTTCGCTAAGTGAAAAATCAAATACCTCGATATTCTCCCTTTGTCTCTCTTTGTTTGAACTCTTCGGGATGACAACCAGACCAGCTTGCACAGAGTGTCGCAGCAAAATCTGCCCAGCAGTTTTATTATATTTTTGAGCAAGATCTTTAATCTCGGGCAGGTCAGTGAGAGACTTTAAGTCTTTAGAAGTGCCTTTGTGAATCTTGTTTCTAGCACTTGGTGATCCCAAAGGTGAATATGCCGTCATAACTATGTTATATTTTTTGCAGAAATCGCGTAACTCGTTCTGCTGAAAATAACCGTGCGATTCTACCTGAAGGTTACTTGGCTTGATCTCAGCATTATTGTAAATGTTCAAAATTTGAGACTGGTTGAAATTACTGAGCCCAATAGATTTTGCACGACCTGCTGTCACCTGCTCCTCCATTTTCTTCCAAAGGGCCACATGATCAACACTCTCAAATATGTTACCATCGTCCTCTGCCTCAATAAAATCAGCCCTTTCTTTAGTCCCAAATGGTGCGTGTATTAAGTACATGTCCACGTAGTCCAAACCTAAATCACTCAATGATTTCTTCAAATATCTCTCTACTCTGTCGGGTTGGTTTCCATACTGTGGCAGTTTGGAGGTTATGAAGAGATCTTCGCGTTTCCCTCCTTTCTGGAACCATTTCTTCAAAGCAGCCCCGATTGCGGCCTCGTTTTTATAGCGGAAGGCCGTATCAAAGTGTCGATAGCCAGTTTCTAAGGCATTTGCAATGGCCTCGTCCATTTCTGTAAGTTTGATTGAACTCGTCCCCAGCCCGACAGCCGGAATTTCGTGCCCTGATGATAGCTTCAATTTATCGACAGCAGACCCATGCTGGAGACTTGCCACCAGTAAAAAACAGACGATGCTAGGAGCGACTTTCATTGTGTTAGGATGGAAATAATGAAAGTGGAGAATCACTCAGAGCTACTCGTATTTGGTGCGAATTCAGTTCGCTGGACTTCTCATCAGACACCTACAGAGTTTTGTACTCTTGAACTGGCCGGTCAGTAAAACTGAAACAAAAATAATTAAGAAGTCTCAATCATTACTCATAGGGAAGTTTTAAAAAATAGATGCGAACGAGATCCAAACCGCGATACATTCGTCCGAATTTGTCGATGAAACACTTTCAGTTAGCATCAAAATTTGTCACGGAGTCACAGATGACTGGATTTTAACACAAATGGTATTCCTTGTTTTTTGGCAGAATCACCAACTTGGTCCCTGTTTTTCTTCTGTTTTGAATTTCTGGATGAGGGATTGCCTCCAATCATCAGATATTTGATATTATTTGTTCAATCCAAAAATTACACTTTGCTTGTTTGTAACTTGAATTTCACTTTGTTATAATTTGTGTCCATCTTTTTGCACTTCGTGCTTACAATAAGAAAAACCTAACACTTCTTTCTTAGAATGATTTATGAATTTATAAAAGACAATTTTGTGCCTTGCGATTCTTCAAGATGCCCTTATACCATGAGCCTCATTACACTCATTAACGTCATGTACAATGCGTCTGTTGCATTCTGGCAGTTAATGTCCCGAAGCCGGGTCAATTTGATCCGAGGCTTGATAAAAACACGTGCCCCGTAGATTTTATTGGGCCGGTACATTCGAGCTTTAAATGTAGGTCTTGAAAGGTCTACAAATACATTGTAAGAAAAGAATCAGATAGCGAATTGAAAAAAAAGAACATCGAGCAGCAGGATTTTTTTTTTTTTTTTTTTTTTTTTTTTTTTTTTTTTTTTACAACTTCCCTCAGAAATCTCAAACCGAGTCAAATTGACCTGACTATCTCCTCTAGAAGAGTTATGAGGTTGGCACATAGGAGCTCACAAAATGGCTATAAACGCATTTGTGAAAAAAAAAATCAGACACCAAATTGAAAAAAATCTAGTATCATCACAGCCGAAGGTAAGAGAGGACTATTCGGGCCTCGGTTTTTAGTTTTTCTCCCAAATCTGAGTGACACCTCATTGGCAGCATAGAGCAGAGCATTGCGAGTTCACCCATTTTCGCACGATTTTGAAAAACAAAAATAAATATATAAAAAAACAACAACGTGCATAAAATGAACAGAAAATGCGCCATGATAAGTCCTCGATAAAACAATCATGTGCTTGCCTGCATGCAATCCTATGTTCATCTCAGTCAGGAGACTGAATAAGTAATTATTCAACTTCCTAATACAGCACAGCGTTACACATATAATACATCGGTTTTGCTACTCATCTCCATCACCCTGAAGATATTCAAAGATCAATAGGATACTGATCCGAGCTCATTTATTTGAAAAAAAAAATACACCAATATGCGATAATTCCTAACACCCATGCAATTATAAATTAAAACACTGTATATTATTTACATAGCGACGGTGAAACTCCCAAACCACGTATCTCGTTTGCGGTGTTTAAAAATCTCCGCTCCTATTATTAATTTTTTTCTGGAAGCGAATCAACATCTTTCCGTGTAGTTTTCACAGAATTTTCTTCGCACAGAGCAGAAAAATCACAGATATTTTCGGGAATGCACGTTGAGTGGTTTTTCTTTCAAAGAATAAAGTATGACAGCAAGTCTGCAACGTTGCAAACCGAGATACGTGGTTTGGGAATTTCACCGTCGATAGTTGAATAACTCCATCAGGGTCGGATTTACCTATTTGCCGCCCATGAGTTGCCTGTATTTTGCCGCCCCCTTCTCATTCGTTTCGAAGCATCGATACAAACCATCAAATGAACGTGCCGGCGGAGGAGGGGTGCATAAGACGAGTTTACCGTGTTAGGCACATTTTTAGTGAAAGCCCTGTCAACACTAGCAAAAGTTCACGGCACTTTGCGCGAAAGTGAAGTTCCGACAACCTATCTCTGTGTGGACAAGGCCTTTCATTTATAAGAAATGAATGAGAAAATTATGAAAGAATAAACATGAATGTGGTTTCATAATTTTAATTTCCGCCACCGCGCCACGCGCACTGTGTTGGCGCAATGCGTGAAGTATTCTTACAGTCTTGTAGGCGCTATGCGTCTCACGCCGACCGCTGCTGATCGCACTGTTTTTGACGCAATGCGAGAAGTATTCATGCAGTCTTGTAGGCACTATGATTTTAACGCCAACCGCTGCTGACCGCACGACGTTTGAAGCAATGCGTGAAGTATTCATGGAGTCTTGTGGGTGCTAATATGTGTTTCATGCTGACCAGCGCGCTGTGCGCCGAAGGCTTCTCCTTTTCATCTCAAGTCTTCGTCATTACTCATTACTCTCTGCGTCGCGCCGCTCCAGGCCAAATTGCATGTTTAGTTTCTCTTTCAACTAGACTGATGAAAGGCGCTGTCTCTTGTATCGCCGAAAGACGAACATATTAGAAATAACTGTACTTTAACTCTCAGTACATGAGAGATTTTGTCGCCTTTTCTCGTTTATAATTTTTTTTAATCCGATTTTTTTTTTTTTTTTTTTTTTTTTTTTTTTTTTTTTTTTTTTTTTTTTTTTGATACCTACATTTGAAAATAATTGCAACATTTTCCGTCCCGTAAATTTGCCGTGGCATGGACCGCGGCCCATGTGGCGAACCCCTAAATCCAGCCCTGAACTTCATTACATTTAATCATACTTTTAATTCATTTTATTCGTAAGATATTTAAATGAAAGACATATTAAGGCATGAGAATTGATTTATTTCGATATTACATCACATGCAGGTAAGGAAATCAGATACAATTATTCCATAAAATTAAAGCAAGTGTTCTATTCGTTCATTCAGCTAATTTTGATAGGTAAAAATCTTCAAACGGCACGGGTAGCAAATGGATACTGAGGATTTTTGTCGATCCCCTCGTAGTAGTACACAAAGTCAAAAACGCGTCCCATCTCACCTTTGTTCAGACCATTAATTTTTTCGACATCCTCTCCACTCAGTGAAAAATCAAAAATCTCTATATTCTCCCTTTGCCTGTCTTTATTTGAACTCTTAGGAATAACGGCCAAACCAGCTTGGACAGTGTGCCTCAACAGAATTTGCGCGGCTGTTTTGTTATATTTTTTGGCTATTTCTTTTATTTCAGGGAGGTCAGTAAGCCGTGGCAGACTTTTATCAGTGCCGTTATGGAACTTGCCTCTCCAAACCGGCGATCCTAGTGGCGAATATGCCGTCATGACGATATTATATTTTTTGCAAAACTCTAGTAACTCTCTCTGCTGCAAAAACGCATGCCACTCTACCTGCAGATTACTCGGCTTAATTTCGGCATTAATATAAATGTTCAAAATTTGAGTCTGGTTGAAATTACTGAGACCGATCGATTTAACACGACCTGCCGTGACCTGCTCTTCCATCTTCTTCCAGACGGCCAAATGATCTACATTTTCGAATATGACCTTCCCGTTTTCCTTTACTTCGGTCATGTTTTCCCCCTCCTTGAATCCAAACGGTTTGTGTATCAAGTACATATCTACATAGTCTAAATCTAGGTCTTTTAAGGACTGTTTCAAGTATTTCTCCACGCTCTCCGCTCGGTTTCCATGCGTTGGCAATTTAGAGGTGATGAAAAGGTCCTCCCGTTTTCCCCCTTTCTGAAACCATTTCTTCAGAGCGGCCCCAATGGCAGCCTCGTTCAAGTACTGGAAAGCTGTGTCGATATGACGGTAACCCATTTCTAAAGCGTTGGCTATAGCCTCGTCCATTTCGGTAAGTTTGATCCAGGAAGTCCCCAGACCGACGGCAGGGATTTCGTGTCCAGAAGAAAGTTTGAATTTTTCAACCGCGTTACCATATTGGAAATTTGCAGCCAGTGACACGCATATGATTATTAAATTCCCCTTCATTTTCATAATATAACCAGGGATGGGATGAAAGGAAACGGAAGAATGGGCTTGTTTAGTTGTTTGATGCTCCTGCCTGTGCTTTATGCGGAATGTCAAAATTGTCTCCGGATCAGATCGATGATAGACGTTCCAATGGGGTTCGGTTTTCTCCCATGAACCACTCAACTGAAAGCAAATAGGATAAATGAAGAATGATGCGAATCCCACTTATTGGTATAAAAATAGCTGACCCTGTTATGGACAGAAGAAGTCCCCTCGAAGTCTATTCTTTTTGTGTCAATTATGCCAATCAGTAACTTTTGAAGTACACCTCCAAATGGACTACTATATTCGATTTGCAGTGCAATTTCTGGCCCATACCTAAAAACACTTATGTGCTTTGGGGGTAAAATGGTACGTAAGTTGTTTCTAAACTGAGCCAGAAATCGTAGTTCCTAATTGCAAAATGCAGTCCAAGTGAACAACTGAACAGCATATGAAATGAAGAGCCACGGCACATTCATATTTTCTGGACAAAATTTCAATCAAAACATGTTGAAATACCAAAAATTTCCAAAAGTAATTCTTAAGTGAGAGAGAAACAATTTTCGTTTAAAAAATATTTACAGTAAATTCAAAATTGATGTCTGCGAAATAACCGCATTTACGTTTTCATTTAATTTCTACCTTCTCTGCTCTTATTGATCACCCTAATCAAATCAATAGTCAGCAATGTTTCATAAACCCTTGCGGAACCAGTTTGCAACGTTTCATAAACATAAATCGAATCAAATGTAAATACTGCTTTCTTACTGATGCTTAGATACCGCTTACATTGAAATCAACCTAAATTATGTTAGGCACATAACTACAGCTTCATTTCACGCGTACTTATGTTTTTTTCCTTTTCTCACTTGGGTTATTTTTAATCTCATGAAAGAAAATTCGTGACATGAAAATTCTTCCATCGTAAAATATATCGAGAGTAGTTTTAATGCTCAACTTTACTCGAGAATACTAATTTTTTTGTGAGCGGGAAGTGCTAATCAACGTAGACAACGTATTTTATAACTTAAGAGCAGTGGCGTGGCGTGAATTGCGGTTTATCGATTGTTATGCCATTTAAACCTATGGAAAAGGATCGATAAACAGGGTGTTCGCAGCGAACACCTTAATAATCGATTCTTTACCATAGGTTTAAATGGCATAACAATCGATAAATCGCAATTCACGCCACGCCACTGCTTAAGAGTATTAAAGCGTTCAGTGTCTTCTACGTAAAAATTCTATTAAAAAACAAATACTGTAGTAATCAATTTCGTGCTTGGTCTTGTTGTTCATGGCGAGCAAACATCGCAGCAATATTACCTAATCAAGGAAAAATACTTTGACATGTGTCTTACATAATATTTGACATAACTGAGAATTTATTACCTTTCTCTGAATAATGGATATTATTTGAGGGGCTTTGGAGGATAAGGCGCAGGAGTGCAGTTTTTGAAAAAATTGAGATATCAGTGATTTTAACTAAATCTAGGTTTGAAATAAATACTGTGAAAAATTCACCGGTGAAATCCAATTTTCAAGCATCCAAATGTTAGCTTGATCCTTTTTCCGCCATATAATTTCAAAACTTTAAACACGTTCTTCTCGAAATAGTAAAAACTGCACGTAGCGCTTTGTCCTTCAAGTCCCTCATTTGACTGGTCACTGAACCGCGTTTGCGTTTTCACGATTTAAGCTTAAGAGGAAAAAGTAATTAGATCTGGTTCAAAGGGACTACATCTGCCTTCGAAAAAAACGGTGGATGACGGTATCTGCTATGTTTGTTGGAGGGCAATATCTCTGTTAATATTGGACAAAGGAAACTTAGGTTTTCATTTTTATTTTTTTTTTCTCCATATGGATCTTACTATTTTTTCTAAAACCATGATAACACGATACTATGGCTAGCACAACTGGCCCATTAAATTAAATTGAATTGAATTGAAAACAAAGAAATGACTGCACTGGAAATGTTCCGCCAACATTGCTGGCTAATAGTACTACACAAAAAGACTGACAATAATGGTGGTAAGACGGATATAATGCTGACTAGCGATGTCAGAATACCATGCATATAAAATGTTACGTTTTTCTTTTCGGTGCAATTATGCAAAGCAAATTTGCTTTGTAATATTCCAGACAAAATTAACGTAACCTTTCACGGGTAATGAGTACGTTTTAAGTTGACGGTCAATGAATTTTCGTCTAGATCAAATTGAGTTGTGAGTGTTTTTTTCCCCCAAAGATGTTATTTGTAGATTCTGCCATTATGTGACGAAGCTTTTTTTGCAGGTAGATTAAATATGACACTAAACTCTAAACTATGATGACTCATCGGCTGTATTTTTTTTCAACTCTAAGCATCCAAATATTTAAATAAAATTTAAGAAACCAAAACTCTTGTTAATTGGACAATTCAACTATTTCTGTCCACCTGTTCGATTGAAGTCTTTAAAAATGCAATATATATCGAGTTTATGCTTCGAAACACAATTCTAAACGAAGGCAAAAAGAAAAAAATTACTTACAAAATTTAACAGTTCAAATTACACACTGCATTACTGCATCGGAAATTCGATCTAAAGAAACCAAACAGCGATCGATTCTTTGGATCAAGCGACTAATCACTAACTTTGTAGGAAAAATTCACAAGAATACATATACGGCACCAAATTTTAAAAAAATAATGATTGCTCGTGGAAAATTACAGCACATCAATCGAGAAAAATAATATCTAATTCAGCCACACTGAATTAGTGACTGAGCTAGCTCTCATAATAAACAGATTGTGAGGTCACAGGTCAGTCGTTGCATTTCACTCGTCTATCGCTCCTCGACCCTCAGTAGACGATTCTTAATGTTTTTAAATCCATCTGTAACAGAACAGCGTTGCGATGTACAATGATAGTCTTTATTTTGGCATAAATTACAGCGAGAAAGTGTGCTCCTGTGCGATTTTAAGAGGGTAAAATGAAATCAGAATTGACACGAAGACTGCTCATTATACATAGAGTTAACAACTTTAAAAGTCAATTCATAGACTTTGAGTTGAGAGCCATTTGTTGGGGGCCATTTCTTGCGAAAACGTGATTTGTCTAGAAAACTTCTGAATATTTTCCTTGGAAATCTTCAGAGGGCTGTACTTGTATTTGAATGAAATGTACCTGAAAATTTCAAGGAGAAATTATTATAACAAATATCTAGGTTGATAGGATCATAATTTTCAGGAATTAAAAATGTACTTAATTAGCTGAGAGAGGGGGGAGAATGGAATGAATATAGACGAATGGATACAAAAAATATAACAGATGAAAATTGGCGAATATTTTCGATTGTTATTGCAGTGTTGACATTACATAAACTCATTGAGTCCTGCTTAGTATTTGTATGTAAAAACAGGTATGTTTTTGGGTTTTATCCGTGAGGCAAGGCTGAGAGAGAAAAATCACCTAAAAATAGCCAGCCCCATCAAATCTTTTTCGACACTTTAAAAATGGAAAGAAGAGTGTCTAAACGGTGACATCAATTTCAACGGTGAGTGCTGAAAAGTTTGAAAGAACGTGATACAGAAACTCTCAAGAGCTTCGCTTAACTCGCGTTCTCAGTGTAGGGTAAATTGCCTAGTCTCTTGATTGAAGGCGACTTATAAGTTCGTCTCAATAGAGTGCTGTCAAAAGGCATTTTCAACAACCACCGACGTATTTCTGCTGAATTTCTGCTACTTTTTCAACAAGTGACAATGGATGACGGATACTGCAGGTATTTGAGAATATTTCCAACTTTGTCTTTAAAAAAATCGATTCCTGATGAAGCAGCTTGCCTCGCCTAGAATCGATATTTTAAATGGGTTTATTCGAATTTTCAGGGAACTCGATTTCGAAAATTCGCTCGTTGATGCTCCCTCCGGTAACTCAGCGGATCAGTTTTTGTCAGTGGCGATTCGTGAAAGTTGGCAACAATGTTTCTCCTCCATTTAAAAATATGTGGAACAATCGATTCCTGATGAAGCAGCTTGCCTCACCTAGACTCGATATTTTAAATGGGTTTGAATGAAGGAAAAATCGCCACAAGTCGCCATCTAATGAATCTCGACTGGTCGTCATAGCCTGCGTCATTTTTGGATCCGGGAGACAAGTGACAGCAGGCCCCAGGAGGAGTCTACGATCTGCCGGAGCAAACATCGGTGGGTGTCAACAACCTTGATCCAGTGGCGTGTCGTGCCTTGCGATAGAATCGATTAATCCGTCATTTAATCTTATGGGAGAGGATCGGTTATGAAGGAACATCTTGATAATCGATTCTTTACCATGGCTTTAAATGGAAAAATATCGATAGCCGTCGATTTACGCTTCGCTGCTGCATTGATCCCGCTCCCATCGCTCCCGCACTATGCCATAACAACGTATCTTCACACGATCTTCCATTGAAACTAAGCGGTTGTCACCTCAGACTGCTCGTGCATTCGACACTGCGCCAAAGATCCAGCATTCTTGCCCACTCCGGGTTGCATCTTGCATCATGGAATTCTTGTCGCGCGCCGCGAGATCTGGTGCTTTAACCTCGAGTCATCTACACTCCCGTTTTCGGATGATTCCCAACTGCGCAGTTTCTGATGCCTCTCCTAGGGGCCGAGATCCTTCATGTCTCCGATTTTGCCAACGGACCTGTTGCAAACTTCAGCAAGAGCAAAAAGAAGAGTTGTTGTGTATAGAACATGGCTCAAAAATCACATCGGGACAAATCGTCCTCTTCCGAACGAAGGAACGTATCTCCATTCAGAGGTTGCCAAATTGACTCAAACAATTTAATTTTTTACAAGAATGTGCCAGTAAAATTTTAGTCAAATTACTTTCTGATTTTTGCATATGAGATTCGGGAAAAATCAGTGAAATTTTTCGTTAGAGATGCCTAAGATTCTTCTGGAAAAATTGGAATTTGCGCGGGGAAATTTGGCAACATTGAAATTTAGTTACGTTCTTTCGTGAGGGGAACGACGAAATGAGCACATCATGATGGTCTAAAATACACCAAAACTTCACAAACAACACAATACTTCACAATTTGCCGGAGAAATATGCGGTTTTCAAAGCTTTCTGCTTCAAAAACGAATTTACGGCACAGGTGAACATTTCGTAAGCTAGTAAATAAGAAAAGTCCAAACGTCTATTGGAGCGTAGTCCTGGGGGACAAAGGGCAGGGCCAGATTCAGGGGGTGGCTGCGGCCCATGGCGGCAAATTTAGGGAGCGGGAAATATTGCAATTTTTTTAAATGTAAATGTATAAAATAAAAACGGATTCAGAAAAAAAATTAAAAATGGGAAAAGACGGCAGAGCCTCTCATTTTCCGAGAACAGAAGTTCAGTGATTTCTAATTTTGTCGTCTTTCGGTGATACAAGAGACAGCGACCTTCTATTAGTCGAATTAAGAGATAAATCATACATGCAATTCGCCCTGGAGCGGCGCTGCGCAGAGAGCAATGATGACGAGGACTTGATGAGATGAAAAGGAGAAACCCTCGGCGCGGCATGAAACACACACTAGCGCCTACAAGACTGCATGAATACTTCACACATTGCGTCTACACAAAGCGGTCAACGGTCGAGGTAACCGCGTGAAACGCACAGCGCCTACAAGGTTGCATGAATATTTCACGCATTGCGTCAAACACAGTGCGGTCGGCGCGGCGGCGAAAGTTAAAACTATTTTACCACATATATGTTTGTTTTTTTCAAAATTTTTTCGTTCATTTCTTACAAAAGGAAGGCCTTATCCACACAGAGATAGGTTTATGGAATTGAACTTTCGCGCAAAGTTCCGTGAACTTTTGCTATAGTAGTGTTGACAGGGCTTGCACAAGGAATGTGCCCAACACGAGTAAACGCGTCTTATGCACCCTTCCCCCTCGGCGCGTTCAATTAATGGTTTTTATTGATGTTTCAAAACGAATGAGAAGGGGACGGGAAAATACAGGCGGCCCATGGGCGGCAAGTAGGCAAATCTGGCCCTGACAAAGGAGGTAGGAATTTTTTTTTAAAATTTTCATTTTGGCAGTAATACTNGTGAAACTACCAAACCACGTATCTCGTTTGCGGTGTTTAAAAATCTACGCTCGCATTTTATTTTTTTTGAAGTAGACCAAATCAATATCATTCCTTGAAATTTTCACACAATTTTCTCCGCACGAAGAGGAAAAATCACAGAAATTTTCAAGACTGGGCGTTAAGTAGTTTTTCATTTAAAAAGTAAAGTATGACAGGAAGTCTGCGACGTCGCAAACCGAGATACGTGGTTTGGTAGTTTCACCGTCGATATATGTTCGTTTTTTTCAAAATGTTTTCGTTCATTTCTTACAAAAGGAAGGCCTTATCCACACAGAGATAGGTTTATGGAATTGAGCTTTCGCGCAAAGTTCCGTGAACTTTTGCTATAGTAGTGTTGACAGGGCTTGCACAAGGAATGTGCCCAACACGAGTGAACGCGTCTTATGCACCCTTCCCCCTCGGCGCGTTAAATTAATGGTTTTTATTGATGTTTCAAAACGAATGAGAAGGGGACGGGAAAATACAGGCGGCCCATGGGCGGCAAGTAGGTAAATCTGGCCCTGACAAAGGAGGTAGGAATTTTTTTTTAAAATTTTCATTTTGGCAGTAATACTTGAAAAGCGAGACATAAAAGATACAAAAAGTCAGTTGCGCTGGTCACAGAATAGTATATTGACGTTTGATTCTCGTATATTCGATATATATAATGATCTGTCTTAACAGCAACTTTCTGCGATCAATATTATCCGAGATATCACCCTTTAAAAATTTCGGTTAATGACGTCATACACCGCGGTTATGCATACACCGTGATTTCTTCCATCTTAGCTCCATTAACCGGAGATACACTCATTTACATCGGTTGCTCAACGTGAAACCGGATGATAGCAAGGTGGAAGAAACTAAGGGTGTCACTACTGCGGTGGATGACGTCATAAACCGAATGTTTCAAAACACGATTCTGTGACCAGCGTAACCATCTGCATCTAGTATGTAAATTATAATAAAAATGATTATTAATCATGGTGACTCAGGAATAACAATAAAAATGAACGCGACCTATACTCAGCAACTCAGCGTGCATGAGCGCGAAGCAGCAATTCGATCATCTGAGAGTGGCAGAGTATCACTCGGAATTGAAGGCGAACTTAACGCACCAACTCACTCGGCCAATTCCTGTGACGGCTGAAGACGATGTATTTTAAAAAGAGCAACTTGCACGGTGCTTGATAACGGCACATTAAAAATATTCCGCATGCTTTTGATGCGCCTAATTATGATTGGAGGCAGTGAGTGCGTGTTTGTAGAAATTCCAGTGATTACAGTAAATTTTTCAGGGGTAAAACATTTAGTTAAATTTTCTGACAATAAAATTAAAAAAATTATTAGACAAGAACCACATTGTTTTCTGTTTCTCTAGAAATGGTCAAATATTATAGGTTACGGTGCACGTGCAAAATTAATAAAAATTCACAAATTTTTGCTTGAAAATCGTGATGACGTATCTATTCGACGAGAATGAGTGCGCTGAAAGGTGGAGACAAAAAAACGTATCTCAAAAAATAACCACATAGCGTGGTAAATTTGTGACGAAAAAGAGTTCAAACGAAAGGAATTTAAAACTTTTGGTGTTAATTTTTTCATTTAGGTTCTTTCAGCGCAAATTAGTAATAATGTTAATATTAGGGATTATATAAATATTATATTTCCTGTAGTTGAAATAAATGGACTAAGGTTGAAATAAATAAAATAAAAGGAAAAGTAGACACACACGTACCGTGTAGTATTTCTATTAATAGAGGCGCGAATGAATTATTACATGAGGAAATAATTGCCCGTCAAAATTCCCTAGCAACACATATTTTTCACCGAAAGTTCTGATGAATACGAGTGTTTATATCGCGGAATTCATGGAAGTTTCCATGGATCATAGTTGAGGCGACTTGAAAATCAACGTTATACTTCTATGATCCAATAGCGACATGATCTCAATTTTTCCTCTTCGCTTTATTTTTATTTCATTCAAAGTTTGCGTCTTAAAATATAATTTCGTTTAAAATTTTTCTTAGCTTCTCATGAATTTTAATAGGTTATGATTTATATGTTGGTGGGTCAAGCCGTAAACACACTGAAGACGTATTTCATGACTTGGTTATTTGCGGAGAATGTGTCCAAGGATTAAAAACAAAAAACCTGGAAGGGTATCACAGTCCGTTTTTTCAAAATATCCAAAGGTCAGAGGCATGCTTTTTGCTAAAAATTCCATGATGCAGGATCATCGGAGGGTTCGCAAATGACTTGAAAAAACTGCATGATCTTCGTGTCATTAAATAACGCCACAAAGGTCTAGAATCTTCCTTTCATTTGGGTCCCGAGAATTCAAGAGCATCATTATTACTCTTAAGAAAGGGGTCTGACAATCATGCTGCGATTTCACCAATATTAAAAGTGAGATCAGGAAATGTCTTCTTTGGTGACTCTCGTTTCCAAAAACGTGAATTTATTCTTCATCGGTACAGCGTGCGCGGAAAATTCTAAACGATACAATATGTAAAGAAGTCATTCTTGAAAATGATTCCGGCTTATTGCTTCGTGGCAATCGAAGCAGGAAAAAAGTTAATTTTTTATCTTTGGGGTATGAGTATCTTTAAGAGAGCAACTTAAATGAAGTGACACCTAAGTTTTTCAAAAATAATCGCGTGAGGTCAGATTAAATTATGCTTGTAAATAACTCTTCATTTAGAGAGGATTTTTCTTATTCGTGTGTGATTTTTTCTCTGAAACTTTGCCTCAATGTCCGCGTTTGTCAAGCACAATTTTTGACGTCATTGTCCTCCAATTTTAATCAATTAAAGAATAGTAATGCCTGCGGCTCCCAGAGGATTTTCATAGTTTATACAATTATTAATGTTTCTTTAAATCAATTTAAAAACGAAGCCCAAAATTATAGATCCTCGTCAAAAAATAATGTTCAGAAACATTCAACAACGCACCCTCTCCCTCACTCACACCCTCACAACAAAGTTTGAGAATTCTGACAAAATGGTGGAGCTCGGTATGCACTTTTTTGCTCTCGTAGTTGGTGCAATGAGAGGAGAATAAAAAATTTCATGAAAAACTGCCTCTCACACGTAATCTGCGTTGATTCTCAATTTCCAGATACGCACGAAGCGACCTGTTTGGCACGTGCCACTGAAGTGACCCAAAGGACATCATGAGACCAAGGTCAACATAAAAGCAGGATGAGCAACTAAATTCTAATTAAAGAACTCAGTGCGTGAATATTTTGAGTCAAATTTTCAATGATTTGGAGAAAAACAAATTTCAAATTGAAAGGTCTAATGCAAAAACATGTTGAGCGATACTCGTGGAAAAATTTAGGTAACGATTGCGTCGAGTGGAGCTGGTCTCAAAATTTTAAACTTACGAAGATTAATGTCAAAGCTCAAATTACTCTCGGAACTTATTTTCTCTTTAACATTTTCGAAATCTTTTATAGTCAGTTTCTTTTCTCACGACAGATATGTATTTTAAAATGTATATGTATTAGAATATTTAGTTGAAAAATCATATGGGTTCATGCGTTTTGAATAATTTCTAACAATGTAATGGTATTTTGAGACTTAAAACTGACTTATGATTTTGAAATTTGATCTCTCTCATATAATACTTTACGATTAATCATCTTTAATTTACTGGCTGACTCAGTTGCCCAAAAAATATCAAATTCCCGATTTTTGCACCGTACTCTCCAGTCAATCACTGGGCTTCAACTGAAGTGTATTTTCTTCGCAAAAAGCCGAATTGTTTTTTATCATAATTTAGTTTGCATCCATAAAAGTTAGAAAAATCGTTGATAGAAGAAGGTTAAACGAAAAAATGAGCAATGTAACTACATGCTCTGGTTCAAGTGCCACCATCTCACTTCACTAGCCTATTACTAATCTCAGCATCCATATGCTTTGAGGCGTCATGTCTAATTAATAATTTCTGCAAAAATTATTCTTAATTTTGTTTTATTCATAGTGAATTTGTTTTTATGTGTAAAACGAAGAATCAATCAATGCAGCAAAAACCATTTGAATAGAAGTAAGAGTAATCAAACTGAAGATTGAGAACGGAGCACTGATCCTCACTTCTCTCTCGGGAACCGGTCATTCTAAAGCCGGATGCTATTAATGTGCTTTGCGATGTATCGACTGATGTACCATTTGCACCTTTGGAAAAGTATCGATAGACAGGGTGTTTGCAACAAACATCTTAAAAATCGATTCTTTACCACAGCTTCAAAAGGGAGAAAAATTGCTAATCGATCATTCACGCCTCGCTATTGGCCGGCACTAAGGTATTTCCCCATGAAAAAAAAGAAGAAAAAATACTTAGGACTAAAGACAGGATGTATTATGATATATATAGACAGAATATTCCCAAAGTGGTTTACAATGATCTCCTGAGCACTCACTAGAAAGAAATTTGACCGAATCATTTACTCCACTGTTCTATTACCTCTGTATTCTTATACTAATTATTAACGTTCTATTCTTTCGATCTGCCAAATCGTTTGAAGCTTGTTTGGTATTTGCATGTAATTAACATGAGTGTATTTAAAGCTCACATCAAATTTTGGTAACGCATCATCTGAGACAGTGGTAATATTCCCAGAAAATGACACTCCATACCTGATAAGAGTGCAAGTCATAACTTCGGTTCAAACGACTCGTCTGCATGTATGCAGGAAAGCTCATGAAAATTTTTTCCACACCTCAACTACAGGTACCAGTTCAATTGGAGCAGCGCTGAGACTTTTAAGGTAATCTTATTCTTATTGCTACGTGAATTTTGAGGACAAAATTTGGCTTGGCTTCTACTTTGCATAATTTCAAACCCTAAAAAAATTAAAACTTTCGTCACCTTAAAAACTTATTTAAGAGAGCTTTGGAATTTTTTTCATTAGTGGTTTTACTTTTGGGCCTAGTTTGCGAATTTCAGAAATTTTGACTGATATGGCAACCTTACTTCAAGCTCTTCATGACAAGGTGCTTACTGAAAAGAAAAAGAAGGATAATTAATCAAAAAACGAAACTGGAAAGATAAGGACGAAAAGAGAACGGCCGATGAACGAGAGGAAGGTTGTGAGAAGGGAAAGGGAAGAGCTTAAGAGAGTGAGTGACTGTAGTATGAATATCAAAACCCAAAATCTGAATACTTGTCTCAAAAACCGGTTGGTTGGTTTAAATGAGGCGATATTCAAAAAGCAAATTGTGACTTCACTCAAAAGGTCAGCTTCTTTTTAAGTGAATCCTTATGAATTTGAAAAAGTGGAAGTTAATAGAACCAAAAAGACTAACTTCTACACTCCGAAAGCTTTCCATGCTGACCGACAACTATGCCAGTGGTTGCTAACCGGCCATTTTAAAGGAGAAGAAAAAGTTTAAAATTTCAAAATATTTTCGTGATCTACGACCCATGATCGGTGTTCCTCACAAGGTCTTAGGTATAGGTCCGACATCATGGGAGAATGCAAAAAAGTAAATGGAAGAAAATATACAGCGCATACCGGTCAAGTATATTTACTTACATAGCACAATTATCACTTCAGGGCTCAGTAGTTGTACCGAAAATTGCAGAGCAAAAACTCACGGAAAAGATATTGAAATTGCAATAGTGCGCTGCTAGAAATTCACAATACAATTGCCAGGGTCGGATTTACCTACTTGCCGCCCATGGGCCGCCTGTATTTTGCCGCCCCCTTCTCATTAGTTTTTAAACATCAATAAAAACCATCAAGCGAACGTGCCGGAGGGGAAGGGGTGCATAAGACGCGTTCACTTGTGCTGGACACATTTTTTGCGAAAGCCCGCGTCAACACTACTGGCAAAAGTTCAAGGAACTTTTCGCGAAAGTTAAATTCCTTAAACCTATCTCTGTAAGGACAAGGCCTTCCATTTACAAAATATGAACGAAAAAATTATGGAAGAACAAACATAAATGTGGTTTAATACTTTTAACTTCTGCCGCCGCGCCGCTCTGACCGCACTGTGTTTGGCGCAATGCGTGAAGTATTCCTATAGTCTTGTAGGCGCTATGCGTTTCACGCCGACCGCTGCGCTGAGCGCACTGTTTTTGACGCAATGCGTGAAGTATTCATGCGGTCTTGTAGGCGCTAATATGTGTTACATGCCTACCGCTGCTCAATTTTCAAAAACCCCGAAAATATGTTACGAAATCGTAACGCTATGCCAAAGATGGTTAACTTCCACCGCCGCGCCGCGCTGACCGGGTGAAGTAATCCTTCAGTCTTGTAGGCGCTATGCGTTTCACGCCGCGCCGACCGCTGCTGGACGCTTTGTGTTTGACGCAATGCGTGAAGTATTCATGCAGTCTTGTAGGCGCTAATATGTGTTACATGCCGACCACCGCGCCGAGGACGTCTTATTTGCATCTCAAGTCCTCGTCATCATTGCTCTCTGCGCCGCGTCGCTCCAGGCGTCATTGCGTGTTTGGTTTCTCTTGTAGCACCGAGAGACGACAAAATTAGAAACTATTATACTCTCAGGAAATGAGAGATTTTACGATCCTATTACCTTAACTGCTAAAATGCATGAGTTGAGATGGGGTATTCTACCTGATGACGTTATAAAGCGGCAGATTGTCTCACTTTTAAATCCATTTTTTTTTTTTTTTTTTTTTTTTTTTTTTTTTTTTTTTTTTTTTTTTTTTTTCAATCTCCCATATCAAAAAAAAAGTATGAAAAATACTGTGAACTCATTAAGCACCTTTAGACAGTGGCGGATCCAGAGGGGGAGGGAGGGCATAGTGGCATAGCCTCCGCCTCGGGTCAAAAGAGGAAAATAAGAGAAGGATAAAACGGGTAAAGGGGGAGAAAAAAGACAGAGAAAAAATTGCCATTAAAAATTTACTGAAATGGTTTTAAGGCATGGCTTGGCTATATAACCCAGGCTTACTAAGCCAAAGGTTACTCAACACCGCAGAAATAAATGCCTAGTCTATACACCGAAACAAAATTACGCTGAAAGAGGTATCATTCGTCAATTTTCAATTTTCAACTCTCAACTTTCAAATAATGCACGAATCGGAATCGTATGCTAAAACTACTAACAATTCAATCGTGGAGGGCTTATTTTTTCAAAATTTTCCGGAGTTGCCCCCCCCCAACCCTCCCTCCTTTATCTGGTAGTGTCACCCTTAGAGCCGCCACTCGACATAAGCAAAAGCCTCCAGTGGCGTGGCGTGAATTGCGATGTATCGATTGTTATGCCATTTAAACCTATGGAAAAGGATCAATAAACAGGGTGTTCGCAGCGAACACCTTAATAATCGATTCTTTACCATAGGTTTAAATGGCGTAACAATCAATGTATCGCGATTCACGCCACGCCACTGAAAGCCTCCCCCCNCCTCCCGCCGACTCACCCGGGATCCGCCACTGCTTTTAGGTTCAGCTCCATTTTCCCCCATCCTCTTCTAGGATTTTAATATAATGACAGTCCGAATGTGTAGATTCAAAATGGTCACTAATTTCCATCTCTTTACTTCCGGTGGAGAATCACATTTGCCACTCCCTGATGTCTTCGGACAATAAATAGTGCCTATAGATGGCTGTAGATTCCTAAAGGAATAGAGGCCACTAAACTCTCAATAAAAAAAAAAAAAAAAAAAAAAAAAAAAAAAAAAAAAAAAAAAAAAAAAAAAAAAAAAAAANGCATTTCCGTTCCGCAGTGATGCTAGATAGCAATCGCGCCAAAAGACTGATACTGATGGATAGTATTTTCCTTTCCCTACGATCTTTCCGTTTGAGTTCGGATCCACAGGTTCGCGGCGCGCGGGCGGCGCACAGTGGATCGAGTCAATGCGAGAGGCCGGGCATGAAAATTTTGACTAAAACTGCAAATTTTGGCGTTTATTTTGTCACATTCTCAGGGGTGTTCCCAGGTGAAAATTTCGCAAGAAAACCAATGGAGCCATTTTTGGAACATCGAAGTTTGTAAAATCGGAGTTGTAAGCGTTAAAAGTTTCCAAATTTTGTTCGACCTCTTCTCTGCCGTGACAGCGAAGAGAGCCGTAAGTGCAAAATTTTCGAAATCGAGTTTTCTTCAAAATTTCTTAACTCTTTTAGATGAAATTACTGAGACAGCTAAAACAGCAAAATTCATCCTAATTTAATGAAAACGAGACGTATGAGAAAGCCGTAAGTGCACAAAAAATGACTTGTTGTTAGTTTTTTTCAAGACAGCCGCAGGTGCATGAGAGCCAATGAAAACAGTGCTTTCCAGTAAAGTGCCGCCCTCTTCTGCCAATCTCTAGCCTGAAAATGTGTTTGTTGTGCGTCCAAAACGCAACCACGAAAGCATGTAGAAGATACCACTTACCGCTGTCTTGCCTAACAATAACCTAACACGAAACTGAATTTTACCTTTTTCATGTACTTTAAAATAAAATCGGTCGAGTTTTAATCCCCCAAATGATTTCTAGGAGTCTTCCGGACGAATAGTGGCAATTAGACAAAGAATGGAGGCTTCTTTCAATAAAATGTTCCACTTAGAAGCTTCTGAGCCCGTTTTCTCAGAACTTCATTTTTGTACTTACGGCTTTCTTCGCTATCACGGCAGTTCTGTTGACTCGATCCAGTGTGCGGCGCGGGCGTTGCCGCGGGCGCGCGAGAGGCGCGGACTGGCGTGGCGCGCGCGACGTCACAGCAGCGCCCAGCATCATAATGGGTCAATCGCGGTGACGTCAGCGTGACGTCGGCGGTGCAACGTCAACGCGCCAGCCGCGGCCGCGCCGTCAGCAACTGTTCACGTGAACACCGGGCTGCCTAGCACGTGGACACCGGCTGTTCACTCCTCGAGCGGCTTTCAGCCGCGTTGCCGCATTTACCCATGAATCCAATATTTTTTTTTAGAATTTTTCGAACGTATGAAGTTTTATAGTTTTGGATGCCACCTGGTGAGTGCTATCACGTACTGTTGAGATTATGCACCTGTAATCTCATGTAACGGGAATCGAGTGGCTTGAGAATAAGAATTCTTGTTACGGGAATACGAAGAAAATGAAGGCAAAATGTCCTGTTAAAAAGTTCAAGAAATGAGAGAACATGTAACTGATAATTTTACCTTGGTCCCTTATTTAAAATTATCAGTTACAATAATGCATCCCGGTAAAAACAGCTTCAACTTCGAGAGCACATATGTCTTTTTACAGCAAAGGTCATCATACAAAATCGTAGCAATGCCATCACGGTTATACCAGGTTTTGAATTTACATTCTTCNAAAATTTTCGAAATCGAGTTTTCTTCAAAATTCGTCTGAACTCTCATAGATGAAATTACTGAGACAGCTAAAACAGCAAAATTAATCCTAATTTAATGAAAACGAGACGTATGAGAAAGCCGTAAGTGCACAAAAAATGACTTATTGTTAGTTTTTTTCAAGACAGCAGCAGGTGCATGAGAGCCAATGAAAACAGTGCTTTCCAGTAAAGTGCCGCCCTCTCCTGCCAATTTCTAACCTGAAAATGTGTTTGTTGTGCGTCCAAAACGCAACCGCACGAAAGCATGCAGAAGATAGCACTTACGGCTGTCTTGCCTAACAATAACCTAAAACGAAACTGAATTTTACCTTTTTCAAGTACTTTAAAATAAAATCGGTCGAGGTTTAATCCCCCAAATGATTTCTAGGAGTCTTCCGGACGAATAGTGGCAATTAGACAAAGAACGGAGGCTTCTTTCAATAAAATGTTCCACTTAGAAGCTTCTGAGCCCGTTTTCTCAGAACTTCATTTTTGTACTTACGGCTCTCTTCGCTATCACGGCAGTTCTGTTGACTAGATCCAGTGTGCGGCGCGGGCGTTGCCGCGGGCGCGCGAGAGGCGCGGGCTGGCGTGGCGCGCGCGACGTCACAGCAGCGCCCAGCATCATAATGGGTCAATCGCGGTGACGTCAGCGTGACGTCGGCGGTGCAACGTCAACGCGCCAGCCGCGGCCGCGCCGTCAGCAACTGTTCACGTGAACACCGGGCTGCCTAGCACGTGGACACCGGCTGTTCACTCCTCGAGCGGCTTTCAGCCGCGTTGCCGCATTTACCCATGAATCCAATATTTTTTTTTAGAATTTTTCGAACGTATGAAGTTTTATAGTTTTGGATGCCACCTGGTGAGTGCTATCACGTACTGTTGAGATTATGCACCTGTAATCTCATGTAACGGGAATCGAGTGGCTTGAGAATAAGAATTCTTGTTACGGGAATACGAAGAAAATGAAGGCAAAATGTCCTGTTAAAAAGTTCAAGAAATGAGAGAACATGTAACTGATAATTTTACCTTGGTCCCTTATTTAAAATTATCAGTTACAATAATGCATCCCGGTAAAAACAGCTTCAACTTCGAGAGCACATATGTCTTTTTACAGCAAAGGTCATCATACAAAATCGTAGCAATGCCATGACGGTTATACCAGGTTTTGAATTTACATTCTTCATTACATTAATGTGACTTAATATGCCACATGTAAAATAGAAAAGCTAGGTATTGGAGACTTCGAAAAAAATTGAGTCTAGCTTCAAAGAACCTACTACTGTAATCCCGCTTGGACGTCGTAAATGCAAAGTTAAGAGCACAATGATGCCAATTGAGCTGAAGAGACCGCAAAAAATTGCACAAAATTTTAGTGAAAAGATACAGGAAAATGTATTATTACTGAGAAAAATAAAATTGATCATGATGGACTATGGCTGTAAAGCTCTCATAGTACCTCATATCGGTCCTACTCCTTGATTCATGTCTTTCAGTTTACAAACCCGTGCTTTCAGTTTTGGAAACCATTTCTGAATCCATAAAATTGAGCTCCTCTTCTCAATTTTGCCCATAGGCCTAGTTGAAATTTGTTCAGGAATTCTGATTGTAGACATAGTCGGTCGGTAAAAATTGATGAATATCACCTTTTTCACTGAATTTCTCAAGCACAGCCTTTTCGGAGAGGGGGAGAGTTGTGATAATGACAAGGTCGGAAGGCCGATTTTGAAGGTTCGCGGTCGAATGCCAAAAAATCCGCATTTTTCGTCAAAATCGGCCTTCAACCTGTCAATATTAGATCTGAAGACCAAACGCAAGATCTCATGACGTATCCTATGAAGAATGGACCCTCAATGAAAAAAATCGTATAGTTGAAGAAATTCAGCTAGGGGGGCCCAAAAATGGCCCTTATCGATACCCTTTCACTAACAAAATTTTACGAAATTTATTTCATGAAATGTTTTATTTCCGTGGGTCATACTACCACAATTCAGGTCTTGATCGACAATCAGTGCTCCCATTATCCGCAACTAGTGCCAAATTCCAGAACTTTCGAGATTATTTCCTGAATTTTTCTCGGAACTTTTGAAATCCCCGAAATGTTCCAAATCCTTTGCATTTTCCGGAACTTCCTCGGAGCTTTTGAAAAAATCAGAGAAGAATCCCGGAACTTTCCACAGTCATAGAGTGGGAAAAATAAAAACAAAAAAGTTCCGAATCCCATTGCCAAGGAATTCAGTGCCCATTGCTCCCATTTCCCGGAACTAGTGCCAAATTCTGAAATTTTTGAGATTTTCCTGAATTTTTTCCGGGACTTTTGAAATTCCCGAAATGTTCTAAATCTTTTGCATTTTCCGGAACTTTTGAAGATATCTAAGGAGAATCCCGGAGTGGGAGAAATAAAAACCAAAAAGTTCCGGATCCCATTTCCCAGGAACCCAGCGCCAGTGCTCCCATTTCCCGGAACTAATGCCGAATTCCGGAACTTTTGAGATTTTCCTGAGTTTTTCCCGGAACTTTTGAGATTTTCCTGAGTTTTTCCCGGAACTTTTGAAATCCCCGAAATGTTCCAAATCCTTTGCATTTTCCGGAACTTCCTCGGAACTTTTGAAAAAATCAGAGGAGAATCCCGGAACTTTTGATGGACATGGAATGGGAGCAACGCGGTTCTTTAACTTTTACAATACCTGCTTTTACAATGCCTTTCTTTAACTTTTACAATGTCTGAACTATTTTAATTATATTTCAATGACGGCAAGATGTTTTTCGAGAATCCCTAAACGAAGGATCTCGATCTTTAAAAATCAACTATATTATTAGATCTGGAATCATTTTTTTCATTGTTTAAGAAGTTTGATTATTTATTTCATTCTTTTGAATGTATTTTTACTAAAGGTTAAGCCCAGATTTATAGGTCCGCTATGCGGAATTTCCTTGGCGAAGCGGCAACGCTGGTTGGCGCCGAGCTTGGTGGGAGCACGGTCGCGGCGCTGAGCTCCGGGCTTTAGTGCTGGTCCCAGTGTAAACGCTACCGACTCGCAAACCCTTTCGCTCCTCCACCTCCAGTTGTCCCCGTGGATCCCCCGTTGCGGTCGTCGCCCGTGCCCCGTGCCCGTCCCCTAGCACCCCGGACGCGCGAGTGAAATGTGAGCGGACCCCCTGTGCGTCATCTTCGCGCCCGCCGGGACACGAGTGAGTTTCCTCCGTCAATATTTGATCGTCGTGCCTTTGTTTACCTTCCTCGGCTTGACCGATTGTTTGCATCGCGCGCCGCGATTCCCCTTTTCGGCCCCGCGTGTAGTGCCAAATTCCTTGTGTAAACGTTGTGCGCGACAGTTTTGTGTGCTCTCGTCATACGCCCGTTCAGGATAACTATGCAATAGGTGAGTTGCGGCATTCGTAATCGAATCTTGAGAGTGGTCCCGGTGTCGGGCCGCGGGCTGATTATTGAAATTGATGGACATAGCTGTCGATAGAGAAGACCCAGGGCAAATGAAGCGATTCTATCGGTGGAAGTTGATGGTTGCAATGGACAAAGGTTGTTGGCCTTCTGTGGTATAGTGTTTGTAGCGCTGGCTCTGTAATCAGGAGGTCCTGGGTTCGATTCTCGGCTAGGCGACCCGAGTTTGACGGTCTCAAACAACGGCTGCCTCGCATTGGTACATAGTAGGGATGGAGGGGTGGGGCTCTGAAGGGAAGCGCAGGATTACCACTTGTGTGGTATTGGAAGTATTGAAAAAAAGGAGGTAAGTGATAGACTAACTAACAGCAACCCACAAAAGTCCCTACAGTTAGTCAATCATTTACCCACCTAGTCTGTAAAAACCACCGGTTCAACCAATGGGATCATCCCTTACTACCTGTATTTTTTGTCTATCGCTTTGTCTACCAATTTCAATAATCAGTCCGCTGGCTCGAAAATTTTTGGGTTGCTGATGCTTTTTTGAGGCCTCTGCTCTTAGGTCCCCCCCCCCAACTGATCCGTAGTCCACTTTTATGTGGGGTTTTCAAATTTCGGGGGCCCCTACAGGATTTCTGCCGAGCCGGGGCTCCCTGAGCCATTCAATTGAAAATCTGGAATGCTGAAGCATCATAGCATCCATGATCAAATCGCTCCTGAGTGGTTCCAACTCCTTGAACCCCCAAAGGTCCTTCTCGAATTTGTCGCTTCCCGTACGAAAGAAGGCAACTCCACTCCAAGGCTACAAAATTGACGCAATTCACTTTTTTACAAGAATGTACCGGTGCATTTTTTGTCTAAAGCTTTTCTGATTTCGGCTGAGATAAGCAGAAAATTCAGCAAAATTTCCAGTTAAACATGGTCCGAATTCTCCTGGCAAAGCTGTAATTGGCGAGGGGAGATTTGGCAAGATTGAAATGTTGTTACGTTTTTTCGTGAGGAAAACAAGGGATTGTGCGCTGGAAGCATGGGACCACTCTTGAAGGGTCCAGGTGGACCTGACCCCCTTAGGTGTTGAAATAGTATAAGCTGACCACCTCCCCCCCCCTCGCTTCTTCTAAATATACTTCACAGAAAAGAGCGGTATACATACATATATCCTAGTTTTACTCTACTGCCGTGCTAAGGAAGAACGTCCTATGAACATTCGAGAGTTGCCAAATTTCCTTCGATAAAATGTTCATTTTTGAGGAAAGTTATGAATATTTTTCCTTTAAATTTTCAGAACCTTTAGGTGAGATCGCGAACGAAATTAGCCGAAATATTGGGAGGAAAATATTCTTAAGTTTACCAGGAAATTCGCGTTTAAATAAAGGGAATCTGGCAATGCCTGAAGATTCATGCGTCGTTTTTCCTTAGCACGGCAGTATATGATGGGATAGGAAAATAGAACAAGTTTGAGCTGTTTTTCGAGGATTATTGCGGTGGAGTTGAACCTCAAATTTGCCCACGGCTATTAGCTCGAGGAAAACCAAAATGCACCCTCAATCGGTTGATTTTCTAATATCCATATCTACAATAAAAAACATAATTTACAATAAAATAAGCTGTTTGTTAAAGCGGCAACACCGCCGGCAGACTTAACCGAGTTTTTCTCAATCGGTCGAAACCCGATATTGACCGTTTTCGAGATCAGACATTGATATCAGACTGCTCAGTATCGCTACTTTTACTAAGTATACTTTTTAAGCTGAATGATGAACATTGCAAATATTCTTGCATTTGGAAAATCCAAAGACTAACTTTAAACGAGCCAGGTATCGTGGAGATTTGTTCAACGATCTGCACGTGCCGCGAAATAGAATCATCTCCTCTCTTAATTATCCTCGATTAATTGAGATGTTTGGCTCTGTCTTCGAGTATTCGGAAAAATCCATCGTCCACAATTCAATAAGTCGGCTTCGCTGAGCAATGCCGGTTTCACGTTAGTACGAGCCATGCGCCACCGCCACGCGCTCGATGGCGGGCAACAGGCAAATGCACTGAAAAAAAAATATCGGTGTATTTACTAAGAAAAGGGTAAAATTACCAAGAATTCAGGGTTCTATTTGATCCCAGTTTTTTCTTGGTAAAATTACCATTTATGGAATTGGTAATTTTACCGAGAAATCTCGGCAAAATTATTGACTTTCTCGGTAATTTTACTGGACCTTGGTAAAAACGCCAATATTTTTTATCGACTGTGGTAGAATTACCGAGATAAAATGGCAAAGTTACCGGGAATTGATTACCAATAAAAGTGGTATACCTACCTGAAAAAAACAGTAAAAAACCCGGTTTTTAAGTAAGCTTACCAGTCTGTCTCGGTAAAATTACCAATAATTGGTATAAAAAAGTGAGATGGTAAAGGTACCAACGGACCTTCATAATAACGCCGAGAATTTTTTTTTTCAGTGTGCCATAGGGACGGGCCCCTAAAATCCTGACGTGGATTTGGGGGCGCGGGTACCGGGTAAACCCTTGTTCACATGTTCAGTTCAGGGGCCACGGTTCTCTCAGAGGCAATGTTCCCGAGTTGGACACTCAATATATGTAAATATTACAAGTTCTAATATGTTTTAATTCTCGAAGAAGTGAGGAGGGTTTCTCTTTTAACATCTCAAGCACATGTTTCAGACATTTATAATTCATCTTACGTAAACATCAAAACAAGGGGAGCGAAAACGTATTAAAAAAAGTACCACGTAAGAATTAGTTAACTTCAATGTTAATATGAAAACTTCAAATGGTTTGAATCTTTGAGTGCCTTACAATCTGTAGCCCGTCGACGAACTGTCAACCAGAGTAACCCGAAGGTGACCTACCAAAATTAGACCCCCCTCCCCCCCCAAAAAAAAAGAGGGCAACCCGAAAATAAGAAGTTTTCCTCTGCAACCTCTAGGATCAAAGTCTCAGCAGTTCCCCATACCGATACAAGGGAAGGGTCCTGCAGTCAGGATAACAGTGGCGTGGCGTGCTTTGCGATATATCGATTGTTATGCCATTTAAACCTATAGAAAAGGATCGATAAACAGGGTGTTTGCAGCGAACACCTTAATAATCGATTCTTTACCATAGGTTTAAATGGAATAACAATCGATACATCGCAATTCACGCCACGCCACTGCAGGATAACAATGAGGAGAACCGCCCTCATTTTTCCGTACCTGCAATATGGACATCCAATAATCGCGAATTACCTTCAGGCATTGAAAGCACCTCTTTAAAATAAATCTGTCACAGTTTTCGCTTTGCCCCTCTCCCCATCCCTCACCTTATATACAATGTTTCTAATGATTCCACAATTCTTCTTTTTTACTGCATGTCTGTCACGCGAGACATTTTACTGAGACAAAAGTTGCCCGGAGGACGAATGCAACGCGTCTAGTGAATCAGTGGTTTCGAGTTTTCGACAAAAAAACCACTTTAAAAAATTTTAATCACGGGGTGAGGCAAAAGTCTTGGGCCGGCTGAATGTCTTGTACTGCTGTACTTCGGAACCGCCCCTTGAGTGAAAAGAAACGATTTTCCGGGAAGTACGGTTGCAAAATTTTGGCTCCGCCCTATTGAAACTTCGGTTCCTCAAACTTTTTTCCATATTATCACCCTCTATTTTTAATGCATTGCGAAGGAACATTAAAAAAACATATATTAGTGCAAACCGGAAGCTGTCATCCATCGCACCGTTTTGAAATAGCGGTTGGTAAATTTCATTAAAATTCCAATTTTATCAGGTTGCTATTTTAGGTATTTTTTTTCAAATTTTCCCTCAAATGAGCATTTTGTCTTATTTTTTTATGATATAATACTTCATTACAGCGCCGAAATAATATAATTCTGCCCTAACCATGCTACCTCAAAACCAATTTATTTTCTGTCCCAATCAATGAGGACATCATTAGTGAAAATGAATTACGGAACATCTTTTGGAACCAACAGTTATTGGTTCCTTTTACGTGTCTAATATATTAACTCAAACAGCTATAAAATGAGTTTAAATTTTCAAATATTGATCGGCCGCCTGTATTCAGCGGTAATGGTTAAGATTCCCGCTTTGCGTTCAAGCAATTCTTTTGTAAGTTCTTTGCTTCAGAAAATCCTCATTCTGATAAAGGGACGTAGAATGGGTGCTATTTGACATAGCTGAAGCCCAAGACCCAAATTCCTGTTAAGGAGGGGACGCCAAAATTTCAATCCCTCTCACCCCCCCCCCCCCCTCTGCATTAATTATAAAACTCATTGATTAATTGATTTATTAATTCATGTACATGTTTTTTTAAAGGGCAAAGCACGGATTTTGCCATCTAGCTGAAACAATTCAAAATGTATTCTACCATCCCGGAATTTTTATCAATCCCTGTATTTTCTTTGATGAGAGGCGGACAGGGTCTTAATCGCTATTTAATGCATCGAATCAAGGATTTCAGTTCTTGATTATTAAAACATCTTTGTTTATGTGGTATCTATCAAGAAATTTTAAATTTTTGAAGGGCGATCATAATGCCACCAAGACATCATACGAATGCCATCACGTTGCGAACTGCTGCAATTGCGTAATTTAAGGTTTCGACACCTATTTTTTTCTAAAAAAAACTGCATGGGAAATGATGCACAAATCAAAAAAACATAGCATTGCATAACTCGTTGCATTGGGAATGCATTCTGAAACGGCAATACTCCGAAAGCACGATATATTCGTAAAATTTCCACCAGTTGGAAATTATAAGGTCTGTTTTACACAATGTGGCACCTGTGGCTGTAAAATGAAAAATTCTCAGAAAATTGATCTACAATGTTGCCACTATGAAACAACGGTATTGCGTCGCAATTTTGAAAATGTTTCACGCAAGGTCGCAAAAGTAGTTATGTTGTCTGGAACTAGAGCACTCCCATTTTTTTTTTTTTTGTATCCCAGAACTCATTTGCAGATTTTGAAAGTTTTTATGATTGCGCATTTCGCATTTTCAGCACTAAAATATTTTTTACATCGAAAAAAAAAGGACTGTCAAGAGTCAAAAAAGATCTGAAAATGCAAAAGTCAAAAAAAAGAGAGAGAGAGGAAGGCAGAGAGGGAAAAAGATAAAAAAGCTGTAGAGGACGGACAGAGGGCTAAAATGGGTCACCTGCACGTGTACAAAATCATTTTTTAGTTTTCACTCGAGGCTTAGCGTTTCAGCGTAGCCAAAACAATTAGTTGACCAACCTTTGTTACAGGCGCAACGCAAACTGAAAACTGTTCTTCTTTATCCACATTTATACGGCATGAGTAGCTTTTAACGAAAAACTATCGTTCATTTTTTTTTTTAATTTTCTTTTTTTAAAAGGAGAAATTGAGAGCCACGGTTCTTGGATGAAGTAACCTCATACATCAAATGAAAATAAGAAAAAAATTGATACTTTGATCCGCAAAAAGAGAGGGTACGATTTGCTCGTAAACTGGCATTTACCGCGATTTATCGAGTATTTACGGAAAGATAAATTAAATATATCTTGTATAAGTATCCATGGGAAATTTTTAGGGGGAAAATATGAAGATACACCTCTAAACTGAAAAACCAAAAAAAGAGATATCATTAATTCCAAAATCGCAACTTGAAAGTATTGTAACCACCCTTCATCAACAGACTTGCAATGACTCTGAATCACATTCCATTACGTTTTCCGTCTGTCGACTCATACGAGGATAAGTCAGAGATGAAATTTAAAATCACTGAAAATTCCTAAAAATCATTTTGCGCGATGCACGGCAGCAGACAGACGCGACGCGCGACGTCCACTCAGTGCCGGGTGCACTTGCACGATGCTGAAATATCGCGTGCACGCTCTCTGTTCAGACACCAGTCTCATTCGCGTTCTTATCTCCGGTTCTAGGTGTGCACTTATCACCCTTCGATCTTATCAAACTGACATAAAACTATTGTTATCACCCTGCGAAGTTTAATGCATTCGTTTCTAACATTCATTATTCAGCGAGAACGCAATTTCTCACCGCAGTTTGTAGTTTTTTCTTTGGTCTCTACTGCACCCCCTACGTCCCATAAATAGCGTTTCCTTTAGAGTTTTGTAGAGGCTGTTAGGAGGCCATCGTACTTTCAACATGAGCTGCGGTAAGTAATAATTACTTTTTGAATCGAAGTTTGTACTAAACTTCAATTTATTAATCGCCCAGGCTGAACCAGGGAAAAGAGTCATGCACTTCTGTCGTGATAACCAAGAGAGCAGTAAGCGCATGCTGGGATCAACCCTCAGACACATAAAAGCATGTGCTAACCATGGCTCATACAGAAATGCACCAGTGGCGTGGCGTGAATTGCGACGTATCGATTGTTATGTCATTTAAACCTATGGGAAAGAATCGATTATTAAGGTGTTCGCTGCGAACACCCTGTTTATCGATCCTATTCCATACGTATAGAAGACATAACAATCGGTATATCGCAATTCACGCCACGCCACTGAAATGCACTTACTGCTCTCTTCGCTATCACGGCAGACTTATACATTACGAATCATTAATATATATCAGGTAAATCCAGTGGTGAGGCCGGAATTTTTTGCATAAGAAAGAGTAATGGGTATGGCTTGGAAGGTCAAACAATCCTGAAAATGTCTAAATATTACCCGAGATGGGAGGGGGGAGGCAGGGGGGCATGAGAAGTCAACACTTCACTGATTCACTTCTCTGCGATTAGGTGCAACCCTGGGCGAATAATAATTTTTTGTCAAAGCCACACTGCTGTTGGTAGAAGGACCTTGGTGACTGATAATGATCTCGATAAAGTCGCTCCAGCAACGTCGCTCAAAAGCTTTATCAGCAAACTAATTTGTCACCTGAAAAATTGCACTGAAACTAAAGGTTCGATCTGAAATCAAATTATTGCAAACGCTACACTTCTTGATCGTTTTTTTCTCCTTTTTTTATGATGATGTCTCTAGATCAATTTATACTCTCCTAGAACTTATTTCTCAACAAAGGTTGAAACTGTAAGTTAGTTCAAATTTTAAGCAAAAATTTGAAAACAATTAAAAACGAATATCGCAATCGTACACAATGCCAAATTGCCAACACCTGATTATGATTTTCTTCTCATTAATTGTCATTTTTTTAAAATTGTATTGAATACAAACATTTTGTCTCCCGATCATAATTTTCAGGTGGTTTTGACTACTTTGTTAATGAAATGTTAGATTTCATCAATTATGAGAAAAAAAACCCCATAAAATACCGTGCACCCTTGATGTACATTAGACTCTGGATTATCCGGATTAATTGGTGCCGGCCCGATCCGGATGAAAAAGAAATCCGGATAATAATAGTAAACACAAACACCACCAACCAACACCACAGTATTCTTATTATGTATACATCATGTACATACCAACTCGAATTTAAAAAGTTAACGCCAAACTGAACGACTCAATGGTGATTGTGAATGGTAGCCGACAACGATAAATTACAATACAACGATTAAAGCGCGCAATGCGTGAAGTATTCATGCAATCTAGTAGGCGCTAATGCGTTCCACGCCGACCTCACTGTTTGGCGCAATGCGTGAAGTATTCCTTCAGCCTTGCAGGCGCCAATATGCCTTGCGACCGCTTCTCCGCGAATCCTCGTCACTCATCGAAATGCATACGTAGTTACATGGTTGCAAAATCGATCCGGATAATCCAGAGTCCGGATAATACGAAGCCGGATAATCCAGAGTCTACTGTATTACACATCTTGATTTTTTTAGAGAACACATTATTAAGTATGCATAAATTATTATCAGAGGCACATGCAGCCAGCAATTTTGCACTGGGGCAAGGCGGAAGGGTCTTTCATGAAAAAACATGTCCATGGGGTAGTGTTTAAAGGTGAAATATTCCTGCAAGTCACCGGTACTTGTCTTTTTGGGCGGCAAATCTCAGCTAATTTCATTCCTATGGAAAAGCTGCTCGATAGCTCAACTTTCAGGACCCGTGACTTTTGGGTAACTTTGCGACAGGAAATAGGTCGAATGCAAATTATTCCTAGTTTATATACAATTGGAAATTATGCGTTCCTTAGATCTTAACATTTCGATTATTCATAGCCGCGTATGGATGCTGCAAGTCTGTATTTGTCTACGCATGAATGATATTTCAGTCGAGCGCATACGCACGTAGGCAGTCGTAAAATTGAAACCGCGTGCTTTTTTACGAAAGTCCAAACTGGATTAATGCATTTCTACCTTCCCTGCTGAAAATTTCCCCAAACCGAATTTCCGCGGTTCTCGAATTCTCATGAAAATAGGCGGTGCCACTGTGCACCTCATAAACAATCTTTTCTCATACTTCGAATGGAGCTGTTGATTCATTTTCAATCTGGAAAGTAATATTTCCGACGAAATCAGAGAGACACGTTTGAGGAGTCAATGATCCTTAGATCCTTTTCACCAGTCGACCTTTTTCAACTTTTTCACCAGTTTTTTACAGTCCAAATTCGGTGATGGGAACTTTTAAGCGAGGAAGGTAGAACTAGAAATGCATTAATCCATTTAGAATTTACAAAAAAAAAACCCTTTCAAACCTGCAAGTTTACAGCGGACCGGAACGGTGCTGATAGTCTTAAAGGTTAAGCTTTATGGAATACCGCGGGAAAGTTTCAGTACCACGGGGAAGTTCAGAAACAACCTATGCATGTTTTTTTTTATCAGTTGGCGTGAAAAATATTACCGGGAAGTTTTTTTGTATGGGAACAGTCTAGCAAGGTCAGCTTCAGAAGTTTAACCCAGAGCTAACTTGAAATTACTCAAATGTCTCACCCATTCCACTATTGGTGGAATAATGTAATGGCATTTTTTCAAGATTTTATTCTTTTGAAAACATTTAAAAAGTGATTTTCAGTCCAATTCCGACTCGGATATTCCTCTAGAAAATTTGAGCTCTCGCCAACAACGCAACGGTCAGATATTTTCCGATCGAATACGTCAAATACTCGATTATAACATTTAAGTATGGCTACATCATGTATTTGAATTTGTCATTAAATAATAATGTGTGTATGTGTGTAATAGGTGTGTTTGAAACAATAATCTGCGCGCCAGTGGCGATTCTTGAAAGTTGGCAACTCTGATTTTCCTCCAGTTGTAGTATGTAAGTTGTGTCCAGTTGTACGTAGTAATGTACAAAGTATGTAAATCAATTCATTCTTGGTCAGGCAGCTAGCCTCAGCTAAAAATCGATATTTTTAATTGATCTAAACGGAGGAAACACAGTATTGCCAACTTGCAAAATCGCCACTACCGCGCGCTCCGAGTTCAAACACCTCGACGTCAAACAGATAAATTTGATCGCCAGATGTGACGTTGACCGGGTTCCTTCGAAAAAACTACCGAAGACATTGGGAACAGTGTATGGGAATGAATAAGTTTAAAAAATATATATTTGTAGATAATGACCTGCTGTGAACCCGTTTGTTTTGTCAGAGCACTTTTCTCAGCGAGCGGATCGGCGCGCGAACACGATCACGTGATCACCGCGTATCTGACGCGTGGACGCGCCCAGCCATGACGTCACAGACTGCCAGAGACGTTGGCTATGCATATTCCTCCAATTTCCCATCATTAAAATCGGTGATTTCCACTGCCAATCTGGCAACTCAACCACCCATGCGACTTGTCGCTCGGTTCGGCTCGGCTCGTCTGGTTGACGATTTTCACGCCCGCACGCGCACGCCGCGCCGCACAGTGGATCGAGTCAATCAGAGAGGTCCGACATAACATTTTTGACTCAAACTGCAAATTTTGATGTTTAATTTTGCATTTTTAGGGGTGCTTCTATCAGAAAATTTTACGAGGAAACCAATGGACCTACTTTTAAAATCTCGAAATTTTGTAAAAACCGAGTTGTAAGCTTTTAGAGTTTCCACGTTTTGTCCGACCTCTCCAATTGACTCGATCCACCGTGCGCCGGGTCTAGCCGATGCCGATACACCCGCAACGTGCCCCCGCGCGTCAAATGCATCCAATGCACCGTGATCTGACGCAAGGTTGGAGTTGTGGCCCCTTCCCTGCTGAGTGATCCGATTGGAATGAAGATGCTTGTGCGCAATTTAAAATCACTGTCGCTTGGAACAAGAAACTGCGCGAGAGGACTTCGGAAAAAATTAGTCGACGAACGAGATTCTGATTAACCCATAGTCTTTTTAGTGAAAATGTGTCACTGTCACCATGAAATGGAGATGTTGCATGTGTGAGGAATTCGCGCTTTGACTGTTGATTCATACGTAAAAGTTCGCGAGAAACACGGTGGTGCTACTGGTTTTCTTTCTGAAATCAACTCCCAAGCTCAAAAAAAGCTCTCAAGTTGAGGCCAAAATGGAGGGGATATCCCACCCTACCCTGAGAGTTCACCTCTACATCAAAATAAACTCTCCATGCAAAGATAGGGAGCAAACACATTAGCAGGGTTGCGCGTGTTTTCAGTTTTGGAGTCCCCAAATAAACTGGCAGCCCTGTCAATGTATTTTCTCCCTATTTGCATGGAGAGTTTGTCTTGATGTAGATGTGGACTCTCAGGGTAGGGTGGGATATCCCCTCCATTTTGGCCTCAACTTGAGAGCTTTTTTTGAGCTTGGGAGTTGATTTCAGAGAAAATCAGTGGCACCATCGTGTTTCTCACGAACTTTTACTTTAGAATCAACAGTCAAATCGCAAATCCCTCACACATGCAACATCTCCATTCCAATGCGTTAGTAAGAATAACCGGCTCTACTATGGCGTTACTACTTTTGCCTGTGACAAGATTTGTCGACAAAGTATCAAAGACGTTTTTAATAGTCCATTGACCTGATTTCGCATCATTTTTTATAATATTTTCTGGTGTGTGAGATTGTAGGCAAACAGATTTAAAAGTGTGAAAATGTATCCCCTAGTGACGTTATCTGGCGGCATTTTCCAATTAAACCCTAGTATATTAGCAGATTCGACTCGAGGTCAAATCTCCTCCAATAATTGTTCAATTTAGAAACCAAGAGTACACTTTATGCTAAGTCCATTGGCGGATCCAGCAAATTGGCAACATTGTCTTTTTTCCGCTTAAACCTATGGAAATGTATCGATTCTCTGAGGGGCCAGGTGCTCCGAGAAGAATCGTTTATTTAGCATAAGTTTAAATGGAGGGTATCCGGTGTTGCCAAATTTCTGGATCCGCCTCTGGGTAAGTCCAGTCAGTAGTTCTTAATACTTAAATATGAAATGCATCAAATTTTAGATACCCTACAAATACTACATTGTCACTCACGCAAACAGCACATTTTTTGTCCACTCTCACCTACTTAAACAGGTCCCGAGATTCCTCCAATGGTTTACGATAAAAAAAAATGATAATCATATAGAACTCGGTAAAAAAAAAATTTTAAAAAATAAGAGTCTATAAACAATAAAAAACAATATAATAAATTCTATGAGCGCGCGCCTCCTTCCATCATCCTAACTTAAGCGATTTTGGGAAAAACAAGGAAGGAGCTGTAATCTTATGCCGCACAAATTTCTGTTACCACACAGTCTGTTCCATTTTCCGAGCATCCAAAAAATGCCAATGAAAGCATGACATAAATCACGAAAAGGCACTATTATTTGATGAGGGACTTGGGATTGCTCGAATTTCGGTACCCAACACCCACTGATATACTTTCCAAGGAAAAAAGTCGAGTCAGAAAGAAGGTGGAGCCGTTCAGAATTATAGCGCTCCGTGCGGGGGTGTCCAATTAGTGCCCCGCGCCGCAACGGGCCTGGTAACGCAGGCCTTAAGCCGAAGTGATAAAAGAATTTCAGTTTGTGATCCGCAACGAAATTTCAGTGCTGAATCCGAATATGACTCCTGTTTATCCCCGATTATAAGGCTTTTCTAGGTAGTCCACTTTTTTCCGGAAAAGCTCGTTTGTCCGGAAATACTTAGATTTCCTGGAAAATGCTCACGTGATGGGAAAAACGAAATTTATATCCGGGTCCAGGTCTAACGATCCACCATAGTTACTTGTCTGAGATTTTTACCTCTTTTTTAATACGAATTTTATTTGTGAACCTGTGTATTATTCGAAAGTGTGCACCTGTATGATTTTGATCTATCAGAAAATAAAATTAATAATATTTTTCTCAACCAAAGACGCAATGTACGTGTCGATGCTACAAATTTTCTGGTTTTGTGACTTTCCCGCATGTGTTAAATTTCTGGTGCGCGGATTAGGTAGAAAGTATCCTAAAAAATGACAAAAAGTTCTCAGAAGTCTGTCATCAGCTTTTTACGTAGGCTCTATTTACCTGTTCAGCAAACCACGTGGTCCCGTGATGTTCATCGTGTGATTTTTAACTTAGCTTTAAACAGGTTCGTTGGAACTTTGCGACGTAAGTTCTGCTGATGTTCGTGCATTAAAACGTAACTTAGAGGAACTAGAACTCAGTGCACCTAATGTATACCTAAAAACCAAATAATAAATTTGTGATTTTTAAAAGCTCGTCTGTCTGAGATGTTTACATTTTTTTCTCTTTCGTGGAAATACCCGCTTGATGAAAAAGTGTGGTGATAATTTCTGACCAACCTTTTATGGTGTTTGATACTTGACCAAAATAATTGCGATAGTTTACTGAACTAATTTATAATAGCATCCTGTAGGATAGTCGAAATTACACCTTAAATAATTTTTCCTGGCTTAGATCGGCTGTAATCTTAATTTCATATTTGTTTTCTTTAATAAGTTAATTAGTTAGTTTATTAGTTAATTTATTTATAGACATTCAGCATCTGAGGCTTTTAACGTCTTTACAAAGAATATAAAAGATAGGTGCATTTACAAAAATTCAGATTGTTAAATTAAGGGAAGCGAAAAGTTTCAGTAGTTAATAAGTGCACAATATGGAAGTTCTCCATGAATATATACTACACACAAATTTGGCGGAATTTCACAGGCTTTTTTTCTGTTGCTTTTCTCAACAGCTTTGGAAACTATTTTAAAGGAAGAGGGACCAAAGCATCCTTTTTAAAAGACGGCATGTAGTTGTAGAACAACGCAGGTTAAAAATAGAAAATGATAAACAAAATGTTTAATACAATAAATTTATATTCCTGGTGATTATCAGAACTCCAATAAATCCATGTAGCATCCCTCAAAATCTATCGAAAAGCCACCCCGGCGTAACCACTGGCAAATTAATCCAGAGCGCCTTCATTGCTTTTCGTATGCAACATGGCTATCCCTCAAGCAGGAATAGTTGTATCTAAGCGGCACGTTACCACCAATGGCGCTTTTTTGAAGGCGCTCCGTCCCATCCGCGAACATTTCGTTGACTTTATGATATTTTACGCCATCTCTTTTAAGCTTTCCTAAAAAGTAATGTTTAAAAATCATTTCAATTTGTTTCAGATGATATATTAAAAGTTGAAGATGGTGCTCACTATTGATACTAGCGAAGGCGCTCTAATGATGACTGACTGCAGTCGGTCTCGTTACCTGAAAGGAATGGACCTGTGTACTCGAAATTACCCCAGATGTTTTGATCTTCCGCAGTCGTCACCTCTCAGTCTAACTCCTCAACCATCCGACTCGGAAGGAGATGAGATGGATGTTGACTATGGAAAGAAGCTTGCTCAAGTAAGAATCAACCCTTTAGTCGAATTTTATCTCTTTACTCCACTACAGCCTCCATCTTGAATTTCTAGTGAGGATTATCGAAAGATTCTCCAATTTTTTAGTTGTATGTTAACGGTGAAATTTTCAAACCACATGTGTCATTCTTCGGCGTCATAACTCCTTTTCATATTTATTTTCTCGGTAAAACACAAATTATGGGTAATATGTGCTTTGAGAACTTCCGTGATTTATCTTAAGAATATGCAGTAAAGATTTCAAGGAATGATGATGACTCCTTCTGCGTAAAAATTAAATCAATAAAAAATTTCAATAGAAGATTTTAACGTACCGCATTCGAGATATGAGGTTTGAACATTTCACCGTAGATGTGTCATCAACTTATCGAAAAGTTAAGGTAGCTGAGCCGATCAGAACAAGCGAATTTTCAAGTGACTATGTTCTCTCTGCGAAGGCTTTCAGGTCATCCGAGGTTCGTTCTTCAAATCCTTATCCACATAAACCTAAATTTGGCATATCCCACTCTTCTGAAAGCTTCAAATTTGGATCTGTCGAAAAACACATAATCATTGAGCCATGAATTTGACAAGCCCGGAATCATCGTGAACTCAAAATATTTTGTTACGTGATAAAATGCGGATCAGTTACGCTGGTCGCAGAATCGTGTTTTGATGATTGATTCTTTTAGATCAGATAAAAATAAGTAGACCTGTGACCAAACAGCAAATGTCAACGTTCAATATGAACCAAGGTATGGCGCTTTGAAAAATTTGGTTTATGAGTCATCCACCGCGGCAGTGACACCCTTGGTTTCTCCTCTTCTAGTTTTCATCCGACTTTCACGTCGAGTAACCAGTAAAAATTTATGTCTCCCTGACAAATGAAAGCAAGGTTGAAGAAACCGAGGGCGTCACTACCGCGGGGGATGACGTCATAAACCAAAATTTTCAAAGCGTGATATCTCGGTTAATATTGAACGTAGAAAGTTGCTGTCTGGACGTATCTGGTTATTTTTAGCTAATCTACAGGAATCAAGCATCAAAACACAATTTTGTGACCAGCACAACCGACCCGTTATTAAAGCAACATCCAGCCTTGGAACGGTAGGGTGAAACTATGGCTGCCTTTCCATATCCGAAAGGAAGCGTCAAGCTCTTTAGATTTTGAAGGAGCCATACGAAGCCGACGCGACGCAACGCTGGACGCCAGCCAAAATTCTGTGACCAGCGCAACTGGCACATTCTGAATTGGATTGCTTTTTGCAAAAAGAAACCACTAGCATTGCAATGATGCTAAGATTGTGCAACTTCATACTTTGCAATGAAATTGCGGAAATCGTGAAAAACTATGAAATTTAGATGGTAATTTTGTCTTAAATTCACAGTTTTTAGCGAGTAAAATAGAAACTATCAATGGATAATCGGGTTTTTCCTCCAAGACAAGAGAAGTTGCACAATCTTAGCAACATTGCAATGCTAGTGGTTCCTTTTTGCAAAATGCAATCCAATTATATTCATTGAAAGCAGACATTCCTCGTTGCAGTTTTTTGTCTCTTCTTCTCTTTAGGACGACTCCTCAGGAGGGAGTGGTATATCAACCGCGACAAAAAATAAAATAAGATACATTTATCGTCTGTATTTATTCACTCGTTATAGCAACTAGGTAATTTCAACAAGTTTCCTGTTTCGTTGCAGCCAATCATGTCGGCGACCCCACCGCACTCACCGACCTCCTGCGAGGCCAAAGTGACGTCAGTGCCCGTTTCCGTCATCATGCGAGCCCACAAGGACGGGAGCTGCTCTCCAGAGCCCTCCTCGCCGGAGCCGGAGCGACATTCGCCCCTCAATTGCACCTACGCCCCCTCTTCCGCCTCCGGAGGGGGCCCTGATTTTAGTCCCCGATCCAGTCCGGGCCTCTTTAAGCCGGTGCCGAACCACCTGGAGATCAACCCGCTCAAGAGCATCCGTTACAAAATGAACACCGGCAAAGAAGAGGTGAGCACTTTAAAAAAAATACAAGTAGACCGTATTTGATAATGGTTCGATGTATCGTTTGGTTCAAAACAATAGAACATAACCTCAAACCAAACTATTAGGATTTAAGTTGGAAAAGCTGAAAATGAGAAAATTTCTAACAATTTCGTTTTGAATTGGCATTTGGTACTCCAAAAAATAAAACATCTGTTACAAAATACCCGTTCCCTCCGATTTCTAAATTGACTTTTGAGGCTCTGTTTATGTTTTGAACCAATCGATATCGATACAATCTCACCTGTTTGGTGTATCGAATACGATCTATAGATCCGCGTTAGTCTCAAATGCGATAAACCTGCGTCATACTTTATAGTGAATATTTCATGGCGGCCCAAAGGCACTGCAAAGGTGAGGCAACCAAAAGCACACATGCAGAATTGGATCGCATTTAGCAAAAAGGAACCAGCGTTATTACAGTGTGATAAAATTGTGGAACGTTTTCTTTTCTCATGAAAATGCTCCATATATGTACACAGTATTAAAATGTACACAATTATTTTTCTCTACAATTAACAATTTTTTGATGGGAAGTAAAAACCATTTGCTATCCTCGGAATTTTTGTAGAAAATCATAAAGAAAGTAACATTTTTACAACACTGTAATCGCGCTGGTTCCTTTTTGCTGAATGCGATCCAATTGTACCATGCATTATAATTTTTATGGGGAAAACGAAAAATGAGAAAAAATTAACTCTATCTAGACTGTCGTGCCAAGGAAAAACACCGTATGAACCTTCAGGGGTAACCGAATTTCCTTTGAAAAATCACCAGTTTTCAAGATCATTTGTGAATATCTTTCGTCTGATTTCTCAGGTAATTTAGTTTGCAAATTGATCTAAAAAGTCTGAAAATGTCAAGGAGAAATATTAATAACTTTCTTCAAAAATGAATATTTTCCGTGGCGAAAGTTGGCAACTCTCGAATGTTCATACGGCGTTCTTCCTCAGCACAACAGTAGAAAAGTCTCAAAATCGGGGACACCTAAGTCACACACTCCGTCGAAGAAGTTTTTAAAAAACTTTCCTCGCAGAATAGTTACTCCCCCTCTCCACACTCTTCCCCCTCCCTCTCCCCTTTACTTGGAAGAAAACTGAGAAACTACGATTCAATTCGTCTGCATTTCTGAATAAGGAAGTATTTAAATATAACCGGAAGCAAGGTCTATTTGATGTGGTTCTTTTTCCCGCAGTTTATATGAGCGTGTTCACATTTTTCCCTTAAGTGAATGACTTACGTTACATGCGGGTACAGGAATTTTTATGGGAATTTTTCCATTCAAGAGGAAAAATATACGTCAAATACATAAAAATATTAAAACTTGAGGGAAAAAATGGGAGAGAAAATTCACAACTTTGAATGTTTAAATCGTCCATACGAAAGGAGCTCCAAAGTTGGCCAAATGTAAACAAACCCGACCCAGAAGAAAGCGTATTATCGGCTGAGAAATGAATGATGATCACACTCAAAGGTTAATTTTTGGCAAAATATTCATCGGAGTACAATTCGGAGGCTGCGATAGGATTGAGCGATTGTCCCTTTTTTACCTTTTTGGAGATGCATGGGATAGCGCGAATTTTGCCGGTACTGAAAATCACATGTTTGCGCGAATATTCGATACTCAACGAGGAAGCGTTAATCTAGCAACCTTGGTAGTTTGTGGTTGATAACTATATCGCGGAAGATTGTTCGTCCCCCTTACTTGTGGACATTCCTCTCTTCGATGGACAGCACGAATGGCCCAAAAAGCTTTCATAGGCAACTAAAAAGTAAACTGGGGGCAAGTGGCCGCTACGCGGCTGCCAACCACTGAAAAAAACTACAAGTATATGCGTTTATGCAAATATGCGTTTCATGCCAACTGACCGTCTGCACTGCGATAGGTGCAATGCGAGAAGTATTCGCGCAGTCTTGTAGGCGCTAATATGGGTTTGAAACCGACCGCACTGTTTGGCGCAATGCGTGAAGTATTCATAAAGTCTTGCAGGCGCTAATACACCTTTAACGCCGGCCGCACTGTGTCCGGCGAGATTATTCGAACTCACGTTAGAATAACCGTGGCATCGAATAATGGAACTCAAAAGACCTATGTTTTGTTTCTCCCGATAATATATTTTTTCCGAGAAAAGTTAGAAAAGTTCTCCATACCCACGACCATTATTCAATCTTTCCACTTCATTTATCATTAGAAGGTAATACATCGATGACTTGTCAATAAACTAACTTAAACTAGCATTAACATAAAAATGCGTCTGTTTTCCAACTGTTTCCCTGGTTTTCCAAACTTCTACCTTAAATTAACTTCATTTTAAATTCGCGCATTCCTGGAGCAGATGTTTAGGTTTCTGTTCGCGATCTCGTAAATGATTTTACACCTTTCGCGCAGTCCTGGATTACCGGATCCGGACTCGATTCAGAAGTTGGATGTGAGAAAATTTCTATCAGATCCAAAATCACGCCTAGAACTTTGTAGAAACGTTGTCCTCGTCTTGTTTGTTTACATCGGGCCAAACTAGGAGCAGAGGAGCTGAGGTTTGTTTACATTGGTCCAAGTTTGGGGCTCCACGATAGCCGACCAATTAGAGAGGGGCATCTTTTTTCTGTAGTAAAATGATTGAAATGGCATTACTTTACGGGTACTCTACTTAAAACGCAGGGAAAGAAACCAATGTTGCCAACTAGCAAAACCACCTCCGTGTCGATAATTTAATTTTTTTGTTTTTTTTGTTTTTTTTGTTAATTAATGGAAAATGATGTGTTTCAGGTGTTCATCAACAGCAAAGATACGAATCGCGATAGGGCCGACGGAGAGTCAGAAGAAGATCGGAGCAGCGGGCCAAAAACGCTGCCAATCGCCCCCAGGCCGTTTTTGCCGCTCAGCCCCGCGCAGACTGTGATATTAACCGGGGGCACCCTGATCCCCCTCGACCCGAACCGTCGCCCTATCCTCTTCGCCCCTCCCGCCGAGAACTCGCCCTTCGTCTTCGTGGCACCCCCCGCGGCTCCAGCCCCCCTGGGCGCCCCTCTCGCATCTCGCAGAGAAAGGGGCGCTCAGAACTTGGATCCCAGGAGGCGTGTCTTCGAGTGCCACTACGAGAATTGCGGGAAGAACTATTTCAAGTCCTCGCACCTCAAAGCTCACATGAGAACACACACAGGTAAGGAACCTATTTTTTTCAAATTGTTGAGTTGGACGGATTTTTATAAATCGTAATGAGAATGAGCTTGTTCAGCAATTCGTAATTCTTGCATTTTTGGAAACTAGAGAGTGCACAGAGTTCACAGGAATTTTCCCCGATTTTTTTGAGCAATATTAACCCACGAAATACGAGTCCAAAAGTCCGTATTTTGGGCTCCCATTTAAACGCGCGCCGCTTGGCCCATCTCAAAATGGCGCCCATTTTCTCCGTCCGGCGGTGGCCACACTTTNTTTATAAATCGTAATGAAAATTGCTGGATATTAGCGGCGCACAGTAGAACGAGCTTATAGAAGAGGATGGACATACAAATTTCAAATTTTGATGTTTATTTTGTCACAAATTCAATTTCGAGGGCAGCTTCTGAAAAGAAATTTCATTAGAAAACCAATGGAGCCACTCTTGAAATTTCTTGCTTCATACTTTCATAATATAAGCTTTCAAAATTGCCAGATTGTCCGCCTTCTCCTATTGACTTGATCCACTGTGCGGCGTGCGAGTCCCAAAAAGGCTGGGGCTAAAATTTTGAAATTGATGCGTTGGCTCCTGTATTCAAAAGGGACTGAGCTGAAGTGCAACATTTTATTGAAAAATACTAATTAGCCTCTATTTTCGAGTGAAATGGGGAGAGGTTTCTCGCTAGGAGCCTCATACACGCTCCACGTGCCAGTCTGAATAAATAATTACGTATAGACGAAGTGTTGTTGCGCGCAGTGATTGAAAATTAAAAAAAATTAAATCAGGTAAAAAGGAATTCAAAAGTGTACTAATTCGCGAAATTATTTTAATGTTTTTGCGTCCTTTGGAATACCTTAATGATGGAGTGAGGCTGTTTTAACGCGAGCATCCTAAAATGTTAAATGACTTTTTAACGACCGGTAGTTAAACAATTTTCATTTCTCGTAACACTGCGCGCAGATTTTGTTATCGGCGTGAGATAGAGTCTTTCAATTTAAATGACACTATCTCAATTATTATCTTTTTTCTATTTTACGAGGGCATGCTGAGTGCTTACAATAAGGTACTGATGAAGAACTTCTTGAAGAATTTCTTCTTTGTGAAGAACTTCTAATCAAGAATTCTAACTTCATATGGGCCCAACACAACATTGGTTTGTACACTTTAAGATTAACTGTATCTAGATTAATTTTTACTTAAATTCTCGTATTTTCTCAAGTTTCTCTCTTAAAAGGAAGAACAGAAAACAGCTTCCTTTTTTTTCCGCTGATAATCGTATATTAAATAGGTTAACAGTGATAAGGTATTTAATTATTTTTCAATCGTTTCGATAAACATATCTCGATCAAAAAGTAAAAACGAAACTTTTTTTTTTATTTGCCCATCACATTTATGTCGATCGAATCGAAGCCGATCAGTTCAAGTTTTTCTATTTGTGATCTATTTTTCCATTTTGAACAATGTTTATCTTTTCTTCCTCTTTTCATCAGCATTTTTCTCTCTTCTTTTTCCTTCAAAATAATTACTTCTTCTTCTTTTATCTCTTTTCTGTTTTGTCCTCTAACTATTTTCTTCTTCTACTTTACCCCATTTTTCTGCAAACACTGTTATATCTATTGAGTCTCTAATAAGTTGGTCCTCCTCTTCTGAATGCAAGAAGAGCCGAAGTATTTCAGAGGAAGAAGCCATCTGCAAAGTGATGCGTATGGAATTCCTCCAAATAATCACCGAGCCCTTCGTGTTACCGAAAAATTATTTATTATAATTATTTTTCCAAAGTGCATGAGAAAGGATTGATGATCGAGTACTGCCTCCCTTCTGTTCACTTTCGTTAATTTTCCTCTCATTTTTGATACTATTCCAATTTTTTTAAGCGTAGTTTCTGCATTCTCCTTTTCATTTCTTTCCCACAAAAATGTGTCGTTGTGTATGAGGTCTAGTCTAGACACATGCCGTGCTAGAGTGGCACGGCAGCCTGGCGTCTAGACTGGCGTGTCTAGACTGCTCATACAGTGTTCTTCCCTCAAGCGGCATGTGAACATTTGAATGCCGCTAAATTTCCCAAAAAAATCTTTATTTTTGAGGAAAGTTAGGAATATTTTCACAGTCACTGCATTACGAGCTTCTATGAACGTTTTAGAGGGAACATGTACAAGTTTTATAGAGGATTTACATTTTATCTAACAAATTTGGCATCATCCAAATGTTCATTTTGAGCCGTTCTTTTACATGGCAGTAAGCATTAATCGTGGCTTCTGCTTTCTCTCTTTAATTTCATTCCCACCAAAACGTGTCGTTGTGCGTGTACGCTGTAAGCGTGAGAGGCCAAAAGAGCTTTTTAGTTCTATGTGTAACGCATTTTTATCCTCTCGTTCCCCTTGGTGCCTACTGTACTTACCCACTTCCTCTCTCTATTGGTTTTTCGATAAACTGTGGCCCGCCAATTTGATCCACCCCAAAAGTTTACCCCTCCCCCTTTTTTTCAATTTTATATTTATTCCATTGTTACGAAACGTGTATTTTAGTACCCTCTCACCTCGCAACGCCGCATGTAACAAAATGTGGACATCTTAATTCCGTTAAAAAAGTACTCAGTCGGTCTTTGACGAGACGTATTGGTATAGTTTGACTCAAAATCACTCGATTCTTAGTAATATGAACATCGTTTCATCAGAAATTTCCTAGATAATTAAGTATAACTATTCTCATTCAGGTCGCAGTCAGAGTGTCGAGTAAAAAACATTACTGGGCTTACGTGAATAACGCAATATTTCACATGAGTCGTAGCTTGAGAGGACGCGTAAACAAATCGTTATTAATAGGGCCTTTCTCAATGTCGGCCTATGGATAAGTGCTCAATTAGCATTATTATTTCTGCCCGCGCCAACATGAAGACTCAATGAGCGAGCCTCCAAATCTCATGCGGAAGAGGTGTTGCCAATAAAATACTTTGAACGTTAAAAAGTCAAGATTCCATTACAATCCTTCGAAAATTTTCCAAGATAATATTGAAAAATGTTCTCCCTCTTTTCAAATTGATAAATTTAAAAAAATATCATCGGAGGAAAAGAGAGAATTTTCTGAGAACTTTCAGAGAGATAGGTATCATGAAATAAAGAAATATTCTCGTCGATTAAGCTAATAATTTTGTGAAGAGTAATTTCTTAGCGACCCATTGCCTCATAGCGTTTTGCTCCTTTCCTAAATCATCAAAACGGATCAGTATTTGAATTTCACGATGTTTTGTCAAAGTGATGCATATGCGGATTTACGGCCCATTTGCCCGAAGTAAAGGGAAAAGAAAACGGGGAAAAATGAAGAAGGAAGGAGCGGAGGAAAGAGGGAGGAAGGACGCTTCGATTCGGTAATTATCCATGGCGAAATGGACTCGAGGTGCATAATAGATTAATTAAAATGTTGAGCATTTTTTGGGGGTAGCCTCCCGAACCGCTCTTAGCCCCCTCCCATTTCGAAGTGTTAGGATCCGTCTGCTAACTTGAAGAACGATGATGATTTCTTTGGAACTCTTGATTTTTTAACTCAAGTATTTGAAAACTTTAAAGAACTACAACTGCTCTTGGAATCTAAAAGTTTGATTATGACAGCGTTTTTGAAAGGCTAAATTTTGTAAATTTTGCAAAATTAACGACCTTTTTAGCCCCCCCCCCCCAAAAAAAAAAAAAAAAAAAATCAAATTCTCTGAGAAGTCGCTTTTGTGAAAATTATTGACTAAAATATTTCAGAGCGGTTAGATGTCTTGGCACACCGGTTTCGATGTGCCTTTAATTCATTCATTGTAAAATTTCCGAGCCGAAAATAAATAAATCTGGCAACATGGAAGTTTTAATCCAAGGCCGGCAAATAACGACTTAAATTCGGCCCTGATTCAAATCGCCGCGCGTCGCCGCTTGGCCCGATAAACGCGCGCGCCTTCGACCGAAGCTCAGCACTGCGCCTCGCTGGCTGCTGCCTTTAACAAATTTTAGTCGTCGCTTAGGTAATGAATTTTCAGATTTCAAATTCGCAGCCTCATTCGACATATACTGAGATTTATTAAGCTAATGCGACGATAACTCAGATTTGTGCACGTATGGATGTTGAAACCGATTATATCGACCGTCGAATGAGCCCTGAGGCCCGCATATATGCTGGCATGTCACGGCTCATCAAAATTAGATGCTAGGGATCAATATCCACTGATTCACACAGTGTGCAAGTCGCGTTTGCGAAAGCTGATTTATAACGAAAACCGCTTCCGCCATCGAGTCCAGCATTAAGGCTGAGAAATGGTTATTCGAATAACTCAGAAAAATTATGTCAATCTTTCTCGTATCAATTTATTTGAAAAATTAACTTTTATTTCGAAAAAAGGCACAGATCCTGTATCTTGGTCCGGTCCGGACAGAGCTTGTAGGAGAAAAAGCATCTGACGAATAATATTACGCAAGGTTATAGGCTCGACAATTCATTCGACATGTTGCCCATAGCTATAGATGAAGTGTAAATTTTCGATATAATTACACGTGAAAGGGACAATCTGTTTCTTAGATCTACCCGTTAAGAACATTTAATTCAATATGGAGGTTAATCAGCACATCGTTCATAACCAGCCATGATTTTTGTTTAGTCTTTCTGTATGTAACTTCAAACTTTTGTCGAATACCGTTGGGGCGTGATTCAACTTCCATGTTGATCTTTTTTTCTTCTTCTTCTTCTTCTTTTGAAAATGATCCGAATAAAACTCACGGTTAGTCATGTACAGAAGTATATTTGGGACACGAGGAGCTATTTTGCCTTGCATTCAGCTCTACTGACTTAATTCGTTTAAGTACTTACTCTTTTAGCAGCTCCTAAAGCCGCTGATAAACAGCAATGAGTAAAATCTGATTACCGAAGGCTGTAGGCCAATCCGAGTAAATTATTGATCATCCGGTGCGCCAATTAAACATGCAATTTTATTTTGGAGGCAGAAGAAGCAGTGGCGTGGCGTGCTTTGCGATAGGTCGATTGATACGCCACTCAAACCTATGAAAAAAGATCAATTATCACGGTGTTTGCAGCGAACACATTAGTAATCGAGTCTTTACCATAGCTTCAAATGGCGAGATATCGATAATCGATCATTCACGCCACGCCACTGCAGAAGGTAAACAGGACGAGGAACAGGACGTGAGAAATTCTGGACCACACTTGGAACCGTCACCTCTGGAGTTTATTTTCGGAGCGAAGTAGCGACTGAAATAACTTTCCGGCCGATCTAATTTATTATCGTTGGATATTATCCCTACCCATAATTCGCAACATTTGCCGGCAAACTTGATTTCCATTCCGCCAGGAATCTTAAACATCCTGTTGTCTAGGTCATGGCACGGAGGTGTGTTTTACGTAATCACATATAAACTCAAATAGGAAAACAAGTCATTGGTTCAGCCAAAATTCAAAACCTGACTGCTTAAATATTTCGTCGCCCCTCTGACGTAAGGGCGTATCTCGATTTTCGCATGAGCCCCAGATAGCATAGATTCGCACGTAGTACAGGGCTCACGCGGAAAATAAGATACGCCCTTACGTCAGAGGAGCCACGATTTGTGCCCAGTGTAAGATTTTTTATTGATGGATTTTCGTTCTGTGTGGATCTGGCTTCCCAATAACCTATTGACAGGATAAACAGAATTCGAAAAATACAGATTTCTGAAAGTAATCTAGAAAACAAATATAATCATGGACAATGACAGCGAATAAAACAGTTACAATCGTCAAATGAGTTTGCGCAATCAAGCAAGAAATCTTTGATAGAATGTATTTTTTTGAAAACTTGTACTCTACTCCGTTCTATTATTACTTCCAAGGGCTTTAGTAATCTCTTCTCTCCTTTTGTCTCTTGATGTAACTCTCGTTCTTTCTCTCTCTCTCTCTTGCTTTAGCTCCTGTTTAAGCTTTACAGCTGTTTTCCATCACTAGAATTTTATCCAACGTACATCAGCACAATCGATGATAAAAGCAAATTAATCCGTCAAGAAGCAATTTGACGTTATCAGCCTTGATAATCTATAGGAGTATAAAATCAGACAATTTCTCGATGAAAGCTGTGCAAAAATAGTATGTTCCTTGCAGAATGTATGTTTGAAAGAGTTGTAATTCTTCGCCTCGCTGCCTATTCGTTGTAATGACAAAACTACTTCTCACGTTCCTCAAATATCCATCAAAAGTAACCCTTTTATAGAAGAATTGAGGTTTCGCATCTTAAAGCTGTACAGCTGGGATTAGTTGTTACGGCAGGTGGGTGGACGGTACTAAAGCGCAAGGATTAGCCCCTGTGGACTATTTGAAGGAGTAAAAAAAAATAAGAAAAACGATTTTTTTTTTTTAAAATAGAGGTTTCATATGCTTTAAATGTTTAAAACCGTTCATACAGTGGATCAGAGCTCAGTTCATACTCTGAATTGGGATTGGTGAAGTGAGAAACACCTTTAGCTTCAACTACCTAAAGTCTTAATTTTCCGCTAATTTGAAGCACCAGGAAAGAAAATTGTAAATTGAAGAAGAAGAGAGCTCTATATTCAAATGAAAGGAGAAGAATGTTATCTACGTTTACACTTCGAGGTTTCAAAAATGGAAGAAATGGAGAAGGTCGGCAGGAATTTCTAGGAGAGATCGGGTCCGTAATGATAGAGTGCGTCAGATAATGGAAGTCGAAAATGACATCGTGTTCGACGTCATGACCAAACAACTTGTTTGGTATGGTCATGTCAATAGGATGACGGAAGAGAGGCTGCCAAAAAAGATGCTTGATTGGGTTCCTCCTGGGAGGAGGCGTAGGGGACGCCCAGTGAGAGGTTGGCGACAGGGGGTGTTAAGTGAGATGAGGGAGTGTCAACTCCCTGATAACCTGTGGGAAGACCGAGCTTTGTGGCGATTAGGTGTCGCAAAGCGCCAAAGAGCGCTATAACAGCGACTCGTATGTATGTATGGTTTCAAAAATGGAAGGGAGCTGATGGAAATAATAGCTACCCTCATATCCAAAATTCAAACATTCCCTACGTCTTCCTAGAATCGAGGTACTTAAGTGCTTGTTTCAAAGTGTGGTTCCATTTAAAAAAAAAAAAAGAACTACGATGCCGATACCTGAAGTTTAAAAAAATGTACCACCGTAAGTGGAAGGCATTGCAAATCGCTGCCCTTGTTTAAGACTTTTGTAAAGAAAACTGATCAACACTTTCCCTTGAAATTTTCTGATTTCTCTTCTCCGATTTTAATATTCACAATGAACTTTGATAGCAAGGTATTTCGGTTAAGTTTCTAAGAAAATTACAAACGAGAGTTCTTGCACTTTTCTATTACATATTCGCATTTGCCAACTCTTAGGGATTCAACCGCCCGCTAATGTGATAAGGAAAGACGGGTTTAATAGATAAACGATTCTCGTGGTCATTGTATTCAAGCGACTTTTTTCCTTCTTCTTAATCGCTGACAAATGGAAATGCCTTGAGTGAGAATAAGTATCTGGGTTTGAATGAAAATAGGGAAATTCTCTCTCGCCCTTTTTATCCCTACTTCGACCGGAGCTCTAATCTGCGGCTAAATTCTGCCTCGTGGGAAAGTGACATAGGGCATGCGCGGTTCAACATTCTTTTCTCTTAAATACTTTAACTCAACCAGTTCTTCGGCAAAAAATGACGACAGTGTATATAATTGGTAGGTGAAAAAAAAACGCATTACCAACGGTCGTTGGTGAGGTAGGAGTTTCCGCATGCGTCATTGCTGTACTGCCGTGCTAAGGAAGAACGCCGTATGAGCCTTCAAACGTTGCCATATCTCCTTCAATAAATAAAGAATGTACCGGGAAAATTGTTAACATTTTTATTTAAATCTTTCAGACATTTAATCAACGCAATTTAATCTAAAATATCTGAAAATTTCAAGGAAAAATAAGCATAACTTTCCTACAAAATACACGTTTAAACCGGATAAATTTGGCAACTCTCGAATGCTCTTACGGCGGTTTTCCTTAGCACGTCAGAGTAAACATCGGACATATTTATGCTGAGTGGAGTCACGTACCAATGTATCATTCGAAAGGAACCATTAAGCACGAAAATTCTATCCACATACTTCCTTTTGATTTTATTCATTTGCACATGGCTCCATTTAGTACAGATACTTCCAAATTAAACACGCGATAATTTGTTATTGTGCTTCTCTTACCGCTGGAAGTGGTCTTCAAAGGCTCACTGAAATGCAAAGTGCACCTTTAAAATGAAAAGGTGCAGTTTTAAAAGATTGCCTTTTATATTGCGTCTTCATTGGTATAACTGAATCGCAAATCTTTAAATCAGAAGCAGAAATTTGGAGGAAAAAAAATATTTTTGACGAAAAAAAATCAAACATGTTATTTTTGGGGGATTTACTTATTTTTTTTTTTCATGCATAAGCATACTTTAAATATAACGCGAATAGCTTTATTGAATGTGCATAAAACTGTCCGGCATTAAGATAATAATGAGTAACATTTAATTTTATATTAAATATATATATATACTCCTTCACGGATGGTTCTTATAATGAATGCATGATCGATTTTTCCCCCATGTAATTCATTTTCTCCTTTCAAGAAAGTTTTTCCACGTAGTAGTGCGCAGTTTCCGCGGCATGAGGTATTCATTGTTTACATTATTTTTGTCATTATGTTTGTGTACATTATTGTTTGAAGAAAAACGTGTCACATATCATGTATCAGGACATTCTAGGCCAAATGGTACGTGATGCGTCCGCATGCGTATTGCTAAATGTCGAAGAAAATAAATTGTGAAGCACGTTGAGGTGACGCAGTTTCCGGATTTTGAGAAGAATCGCCGTTTGGCTGACAAAAAGACGTAAGCACATTTGGTGACGAGCCCGGGAAAACCTTGAGTTCTATGGACGGCAGGGTCCATCACGAAATGTAGTTACGTCCTTATGTCAGGAGGGTTACGTGCACTGCCATGCTAAGGAAGAACGCCGTATGAGCATTCGAGAATTGCCAAATTTCCTATTATAAAATGTTTATTTCGGAGGAAAATTTTGAATATTTTTCTTCAAAATTTTCAGACTCTTTAGGTCAAATTACAAAAAAAATTATCTGAGAAATTGGCAGAAAAATAATTAAAAAATTTCCTGAAAATTAATGATTTGGCAACGCCTGGAGGTTCATACGGCGTTTTTCCTTAGTACGGCAGCACGATTGATCGAAATAATCAGAGAGGTCAGACCTGACATTTCTTATTAAAACTGCGAATTTTTACGTTTATTTTGTCACATTACAAACTGTAAGGGGTGTTTCTTAAAGAAAATTTCACGTGGAAGCTAATGGAACCTTTTTTAGAACCTCAAAGTTTTGTACAAACGGAGTTACAAACGTTGAAAGATATCAAACTTTGTCCGACCTCACCTATTGACTCGATCCATTGTGCGACAGAAGAATTTACCTGAAAAGTGTGTCCATTAACAGCGTGGCTCCGATGTGGTGCGTAGTACGCAATTTCATGCAATCTTACCCTCTGCTATTTTGTCGGCAATTAGGGTTCCGAAATTGAAGTTCGTTAATTATAGTAATTTTTTGTTTTTTCGAGAGGTGAGGGGCTGCTAATTACATTATATTCCCTCAGGAACTTACAGCTTCCGATAGACGTTTTTCCTTGTGCGTAATCAACAGAGGTTCTAGGTGTTCTAGGATTTTAAAATTTCAGGGATTACGGTCGAAGTACACCATTAGTCGATGAGAGGCTCAGGAAAGGTTTCGATGGTTTGTCATGACCGCGCGAAGCAGAAAAAAGCTCAAATACACTTTCCGCGCATTTAGAAGGGAGTACTTATAGTTATCCTCAATGCTGAGCAGTGTGGCGGGCTAAAAATATCTCCGCTAAAAATCTTTCTGAAAGAAACGACAATTGTCGGTTCAAAACCTGGTTATTATTAGGTATCACCAAGATTTAGCATAACTGATTCTGTCATCAAACGAAGGTATAAAGACCTGCGGAGAGTCATTTTGAGGAGAAATTTCGAGAAAATTTTACAAATAAAAAGTCTACCAAGGCAAAAGATTGAGGTTTTTCCGCCTTAGGGGACGATGACAGCGAGGAAAGTTCTCGGGACAAGTGACTATTCGAGCTTTGAGGTATGTTTGTTGCCCATGCGCGAAATTGAAGGCAAACTTCGGATAAAAGAAAAGTTCTGATGAGTTTACAACATTATCAATGGAGAATTGCAGGTGTCTGATTTGATTTAGTACATGTTGAAGGTGGAACTGCTAGGTGAATAAGCACAAATATGTCCATGGTTTCTAAATTGAAAAGTTACTAGACAAAATATGACAAAATTATATAATTTTCTAAAATTTATGTGTTCAAATGGGAGATGCCTCGCAAGCCGGTGCATTTTCTAAATTCTAGGTTTATTATTTTACTGTTTCCGATATCAGTAAAAATCATGGAAAATAATATCAAATCAGTGACTTTTTTTGTCATCATTCGCCAAGTGTTCATTTAGGAATCAAGGTTAAAGCCTTCCCCTTTCCGTAACAATCCAGATTCGATCCGAAGCCGGCTCCGCGCAGCCTGGTCGCCTTTCTCAAATTAAAAATACAGTCCGCGTCTAAATTCTAGCTCTCATTCCTTTTCGGCCTTTTTCACAAGATTTGTTGGGCCTTTATCCCGACATTTGTCGCCACTAAGTACTTGTGAATGAAGCAATAAAGCATTTTTGTTCAGTTTATCCATTGGCTATCAAAGTTTGAGGAGCGAGATAAATGTGCAGTTTTCGAACAGGCAACTATTCGAGCTCTGCGGTAAGTTTGTTGCCTATGCGGCAAAATTGAAGGCGAATTCAAGTGTACGAAAACTGCCGATTTCTGAGTTACTCCTAGAAGCTATATTAAAGTAGTTGCGCTCTTGTTTGTTGTCCATCCGCGAAATTGAAGGCGAACCTAAAGTGAACGAAAACTGCCGATTTCTGAGTTACTCCCGGAAGTTATATTTAAATGGTAACGTTTTTGTTTGTTGCCTATGCGCGATATTGAAGGCGAACTTGAATTGAACGATAATTGCCGGTTTCTGAGTTACTCCTGCGGGCCGATTATTGAAACTGATGGACAAAGTGATAGGCAAAGAAGACATAGGAAGTATGGAGCGATCCTATTGGTTGACATGGTTGGTTCTCATAGACTAAGGAAGAAAATGATGGACTAACTGTCGGGTCTTTAGTGGGTTGCCGTTAGTTAGTCCATTACCTTCCTCCTATGTCCATTGCCACCACCTCCTCCAAATCCCTTTTGTCGTCTTTGTCTGTAAGTTTCAATAATCGGCCCGCTGGAAGTTATGTTAAAGTCACGGGCTAGTTTTCACGGCCCCTCCGAGCTTGGTAAAATTTTTAATTATCTTAATAGCTTCAGTATTATGCTTTATAAATTTAAGCTATTAAAACAAATAAAAATTCAGGAGGCTGCGCTGCACTGAGGATGGGTCCAATAGACGCTATTAGTGCAACGTCACAGAAAAGCGATATATATCGATTTTTTCGCACTGGTAGCATTGAAAGAGGTTATGCCAATGTTATTGTTTGGATCCAATTCGATATAATGGAGAATCCCTATGATGACGTCGCCACTAATAGCGTCTATAGACCTGCAACGCGTCTGCAGTTACCTTCCTATTACTAGTGTTGCACCAAACAGCGTATCCCTTCGAGGAAAAATTGTGCTCAAATCAGCTTTTTCCCTCTGTATTGAGAATTCTAGCTTCATGCCGATTTATAACGCACGTTTGCCAAAATTTCCAACCTATATTAATGAAGTTGTGCTTTTTTTGTTGCAGGTGAGAAGCCGTTCGTGTGTCAGTGGGAGGGGTGCGAGCGTCGCTTCTCCCGCTCGGACGAGCTCTCGCGTCACAAGAGGACGCACACGGGCGAGAAGAAGTTCGGGTGCGAGGTGTGCGCGCGGCGCTTCATGCGCTCGGACCACCTGGCCAAGCACGTCAAGCGCCACACCAAGGATCAACTCCTGATCTCCGCTCAGCGAAATCTAGTCCAAAGTCGTCCAGCCCCGCCCGCGAACCCCCCGCACCCCCACCACCACGCCGCCGCCGTCGCCCCAACCCCCGAGGGACCCCTCCGTCTCGGATTCGTTATCCCGGTGAAGAACTTCCTCACTCAAATGATTTGATCCGGACGTCGGGGTCGGTACATGGAGAGCCATGGAGGGCTTAACTCCTTTGCGATTTTCCAAAATTGACGCAATCGGCTCAATTTTTTACAGAAATTTGAATGCAATTTCTATCCTCAATTTTGATAATTTTAGTGTAATCAGAGAACAAATCAGTGAAATTTTCGGGCAGAAGCGCGCAAGACTTTTCTGGGAAAAATACAATTTGGGAGTAGACATTTCACATCATTAAATTACAGTGAGAACTTATTGTAGTATTAACTATAGTTAAAGGGCCCAAATTTTACATCACACAATACAGAACGGCCGATGTATCAAAATATTGTCGCAGGCCACCAAATGCTTGAAATTAAGTTCTCTATATCTTATCAGTCTGCATGTCTTAAATTAAGAAATTGAAAACATGTACAAAGCCTCAGCTAATTTTTATGAGTGCCCTATGACGTCACCGAATACTAATCCATAACTCCCACTCCCAATCACCCTCTTCGCTGTCTCTATGTGTAGAGCGTGCCGGGCTTCTTCCTTTTTCACTCCTCCACTGAATATGAAAATAGTAGCCAAAATCAAGTTTTCATTTCAGGTTTAATTTCAAGTTATTATTTGACATCTAAGTACTACGTAACGCTCCTTTTCACTTTTGACTCCACACCTCTTTCCATTATAAAGTTTCATTTTAATGAACACAATGAACATTAACAGTGAACGTATTAGTCCTCGTATTTTCTATGACGTTCCAAATCTCCGTATCTCCGGTTTTGTCTTTGGCGTATTCGGCGATTTTTTTCTCAAATGAGCTGAGAGAATTTCTCATCTTCACTCAGATTTGCTAGTGAGTTACACATCCTCAGTGAAGCAACATACTACTCATGTCATAGATTTTTATTTTTTAAAGCCTAAATTAAACGATTTGATTCACTTGAGGAGTTCAAATATTATGCATGATTTGTTCCTGAAGTTATTTCTATACAAGTTCTCTCTAAAAATTGAGTCCATAGTCACGTATCCAAATTGCAAACCAACGGCGGATGCCCGGTGTTGTCTATACCAACTATTCTTCATGTACCATGATTCTGTGGGGCCCGGCTAAGGTCTCCTCCTTTCCCCTAAGGCGGGCTTGAGGGAGGGCTGTACGCCGTATTATTTTTATTATTGATTATTTTATTTTTTGACTATTTGATACTTGCTATTTTTACCTGTTATGCGATTTTTGAAACATTGATATTATTCTCATTGATTATTTTTTATTATATTTAAATAAAGATTGATTACAATTTTTATCATTGAGCTTCCTTGAATATTATGAAACACGAATCCCTTCATGATGTTGCCTCTGAAATGATGGCGACGCGCTAGGCGGATAGTTCCGCGATTTTGGACGCGTGGTTTTAGAATTATCAACATATTACCTAAATTTTCTCTGTCACTTGGCCCATGTCGAATCACATCGTCACCTTCCAGGCAAAGTATCACAAGCGCCATGCGACGTTTAAAAATTTCCGCCGCCATTTTATTTCTTTACTGAGAAATTGTTGGTTGAATCTGTTCGGAAATTTCACTAAATTTTATCGGCAGCACAAAGAAAATTCAGTGAAATTTTCGGACAGCTTCGTTGAACAATTTCTCTGTAAAAAAATAAAATGGCGGCGGAAATTTTTAAACCTCGCATGGCGCTTGTGATACTTTGCCTGGAAGGTGACGACATACGAGTATTTCTTTTTCCTTTGACACTGCGCACGAAATTTGACACTACTTGACTTACATTGCTCGGCTGTGCGTCACTCCGAAATTGGTTAGTTCATAAATTTGCTTTATCGCCGTAAAGCACTTTTCATGCCAGAATTTTGAAATCATAAGTATGGCTCGGTAACTTTTGTTTAGTCCAAAATGGCGAAAATACTTAATTTCAGTAGGTTCACATCCCGAATTTCCCGCACGGCTTACATCACAATCACCTCATTCGAAGATTCTTCAAGTGCAACTTCTTAAAAAAGGCTGTCGAACCAGCTTGGGAAATTGTATTCAAATATCCAAAGTCGGTCGTAAATCGTATAATTTACATTTACTTTCTTGCTCTCACTTTTATCACGCGTTTATTGAAATAAAAAGGCGTGGCTTTTCTTCCGAGAGAGAATTTTGGAATACATTAGCCATGCCCACTTGATTTAGCAAGTTCATTTGCCTGGAGGTAAATTGCAAATGAGAGAATTAGCGAAACGCCTACTCGTCGATGGAAACGACACCCCTCGTTGAGGTAGTTTTTTAGGCAAGGAATGCAGTGACAGTTAATTCGGATAAGGCATGCAGAATGGAAATTCGATGTAAAACAGAGAATGATAACCTTACGCGGGGTCGTGTTAGCCACTATCTGCTGATGCAGTTTTGCAAGACAGAACAAGTTTAATGATTATTCCCCTCAAGTATCGCACCCTATTTCATTTCTTTTCATTTGTATTTTCTATTTCTTTTAGCCCTCCGTGTAAGCCCTGGGAAAGGTCTTCGGACTTTTTTTTTCAAATTTAATCAGGCCTAAATTTTTTAGATTTTATGCCTTAGTTTGCCAGACAAGAGAAGAACGAAAGACGATGAAGGCAATATATATACAGAATTAAATCATTTAACCCTGAACTATGTTGTAAAATACATGACTGTGTAGATCGTGTATTTCTAACCTCAGTCTTAACACCAATAATTGGTAAAATGGCTCTCTGAATTTCCAAAATATGTATTCAAGGTGTCTGAAAAGTCCCCAAGTTTCCAGTAAACTTTTGGTCAAATCAAATTTGGAATCTGACTCGACATTTCAGAAGTACTCCCGGGTGAATAAGATAACTACACTTGTATTTTTAGAACCTCCAAAAAGTTCGAGGCAGCAATTTAGCTTTCTTAAATGGCAACCCACTTCAGTTAATTGGAACAATGCAGACTTTCGGTCTAAAGTGCAAGTTTCTATTTATTACCTCCTCTAAATGGTGGCCAATGAAAGTTTTACAAACTTGAGGTGAAGGTGGAAGAAGTTAGCAAATATTGCAGATTTCCGCCGCAAAATTAGATTTTGTGCGGAATGGTGGTCGCAGCCAACCTCACTGACCTGAGGAAACCATGGTACAATCAACCAAGTCTCTGCAAAGGTGATATCTCTGTTACTCTTCAACGTTAAAAGTTTATATGCAGCTCATGTAATTTTTTGCTCATCTATGATAACGAAGGATCGAACTTTAATACTGCGACACGTGCAACTGACGCACTTCGCAAAAAATTTGCCATGTGCTACTTTTTCTTTCAACTACCTCCGTGTGTCACAATAGCGAACTAGATCGACTTACACTACTGTGCTACGGGAAAACGCCGTACGGTTATTTGGATGTTGCCAAGTTTCTATTGCTAAAATTCAAATTTTCTCGAAAACTCGGGAATATTTTCTCTTGAATTTTCCCAGGGCTTTCGCCCGTAATTTATTCTACCTCATCAGAAACTTTTAAATATAAACATTTATAACTTTTCCAAAAATTAATGTTGTATCATGGCAAATCGTGCAGCATTCAAAATCTCATACGATGTTTTGACACAAAATAGTCGTATCCTGTAGTGCTAGGGAAAAACGGCGTTTGAAGCTTCGGGCGTTTCCAAATTTTCTTTAAAATGCGAAATTATTAGGGAATTTGTGAATATTTTCTCACAATTTTTCGGACAGTGTTTTACGCAATTTAATCTGAATTATCTGGGAATTTAAAAAATGCATAACTTTCTTTCTAAATCATTGTTTTATAAGGAGAAATTTGACAACATTCGAATTTTCATACGGCGATTTTCCCCAGCACGGCAGTACATACAAGTGCATTCTTCCAAGAGAACAATGGCACCGCTTAAGAAGAAATGGCATCGCCACATCCAACGCCGAAATCGTACATATGCATATTTGGATTAAGATCTTTAAACTGGCGAACACGCCTATTCTGTCGTGACAAGGAAAAACGTCGTATGAACATTCGAGAGTTGCCAAATTTCCTCCAATAAAAGGTTTATTTCGAAAGGAATTTATGTATGAATCTCCTTGAAATTTTCAGATGTTGTACATTAAACTGCGAATAATATTGTCCGAAAAATTGGAATAAAAATATTCATAACTTTTCCAATAAATTCGTATTTTATCGAAAGCAACTTGGCAATGTCTGATGGCTCATACGGCGTTCTTCCTTAGCATCGGTCTGAGTCCGATCGTGCCTTTTTTACTTGGAGAGGAAGGTTAGTTTTCCAGATTCCTTCGGGCGCTATCGCATGCATGATGTAATTTCTTGACTTTCTTACAACGGTCAAACACTGCCACTGTTCTTACGTGTGCAGTGCTGCGCTTCGATGACAGTTCAATTAATTATCTCGTGTCGCCACCTGGCTTCGAACCATCGTCTTACAACCTTGAATGTGACGGTCGTTGGTTTCAAATGTGCACTGAAAAAAAGTTGTCTTTGAGTCAAATATACTTAAACGTCGGATGAAAAACGGCTACGAGGTGAATATATACTTGTTTCGAGAGGAAGTCGGACTGTGGGTAATTGAGTTACTCGTAATTAAAATGGTGGTCCCAACAAATAAGTGTCCAACTCCGGGTAAGACAGGAATTCATACAGAAAATTGTAATAAAAATTGAATTCAAACTTAAAATACTCGATAAATGATAGAAATCGTTTTTGGTGCATATTAATCAGTCGCAAGAAGGGTCTGCTATCCAAAAATATGCAAAACTTTTCAATCCTTGATGATACATATGATCGCTCTGATGATTTAGAGTTAGTAAGTTTTCAAAATAAACACAATTCGTGTCCATTTTTTTCAATTTTGGATACGAAGAAAAAAAATTAGGTAAAACATGAGGATGAGCGTTACCCTGTAAGACATTCTTCCACGGCAAAGAGGAATTCCCATTTTTTCAGAGGTAGGCAGATTTTGAAGGAAAAATTTTATTTGGATTGATTCCGTTTTATATTCTTTTAAATCATGGTAAATACTTTCGCTTGAAAACGTTTTCCATTCGACAACCTGGTTCGGAATCCAATTTTTTTTTCGGTGCTGAAGGTGGAGTTTGAATAAGTATATCTGCCGGAGATATACAGTGCTACGATATTAAAGCACCCATGGTTGGATCCATTCTAATAGCGTTTGAGGGGATTTTCTTTTTTTTCCTCATAGTTGATCACAGAAGAGGTTCGTTCTAATTACAGAAAGCCCATAAGAATTTATCAGCGTTTTGATAGCTTAATTACTTTTATTTAACCCTCAATGGCATCAGTTAATTTTGGACCTCAGATTCCAGGGGACACTAATCTATTTTGTAGCTTGCATAAAAAAATAGAGTACCAAATTTATTTTTTCAAAATGTTAAAGTTGAAAGAAAATCAATGTTTCAAAAAAAGAAAAAACTGATGAAATTTTGCAAAATCATGGCACAGGGGAAAGACTCAATTTTTAAAAATCCCGGAAATACGTTGTTACGAATTCCTTACGTTATGTCATAGAGGGTTAAGTTTGATTTGGATGAAACTTAACTAAATCCTAGTGACATTCATTTTTTGCTAAGTGAGATCTCCATTTTCGAGGCAAGTTTGGAATTGATTATTGGGCAAGGTCAGGCTGGATTTAAGGAGTCCTAATTTTGCTCCGATCAAGGAGATCACGTGATGCAATTGACGGGCATTGTTTCTGAGATTCAGACAAATGCAGTCAGATTGATTTAATGGGGTGGGAGAAATAGAAACGTATAGAGATAAGGAGCAATCTGATTTAATACTCATGCATTATGCGTTTTGTTCTTTCCTTTTTTTCTCGTTTTCATTTGTTTTTTTCCCCCTCTCTTCATGTCACCCATTTAGTTAAAACTTCTGCGAGTATTTTATAATGTATACCGTACGCATCTACAGTTTCTCAAAAAGTCTAAACTTCAATTACAGGTAAACATATCTCTTTTGAGAGCTGAACAACTCTAATCACGAGTTAAAGCTGTGCCCGTGGGATTTGCCGTTCATTTTACTCAAAAAGATAGATAATTATAAGTGCTTTCAACAACCGGTAAACTCTCCTGTCACTGCCTACCTTACTTTGTCGTCAACTTCAGGTTAGACGTTTCAAATATTGAAGTTATCAAGATATACCTCTCTGAGACGCTTGTTGAGGCTGTTCACTCAAGAGGAGATAACTTTTATGCAACAAAAGCATTCTGAAAAATAAATTCAGAATCCTGAATGAGGGAAATCAGTTTGTTTTGTTGTCTCTATCGCGAGCCTGGAGAAAAAAGAATATAAATATGTACATGCTAAATCGCCCAGCGTTTGTTTCAACTACTTTTCAGTATCAAAGTAAAGGAGTAAGTAACCGTCATTTTAAGGTGTCCATGTGTATGTACTTATCGTTGACTGAGAAAATGCATATCTTCATTGCAACATTCAAAAGTTTCGATTACTTATTTATTATTTTTTCGATTAGTCAATATATCTTTTGAAAATTTTTTTGAAATATTTTTGAAGAGGTGCAGGAAATTCGCAAAGAATTTCAAGCAGAACCGATACTTACTAGGTTCATTTTAGGAAATAGAGCTACGAGCAGAAATTTGCTACTCAATTTGGTCGGAAATACGCATATTTTGAACTTAAATCATCAATATTAAATATCCTGCACTACTTTAGAGCCGTTGTAGTGACGCGGTAAACCATATTGAGTAGGTAATTAAAGGAGTGAAACACAAAAGAAAATGATACTCTTTAAACTTCCTCTCACTCTGAGTGCGCGGGACAACTACGTGTAGATATCAACAAAAAGTGAGTGTAAACTTACACAAATGCGGAGGTTGATGAAATAAATTATCTCGCACGAAATTTACTACTGCACCTGTTCAAGGTGTGACGAATTTTAACATATTTACAGGAAGTAAATTTCTATCATTAATTTGCTCTTTTTCAAACATTACCATATCGTTGCCTGAGGAATCGGGTTCGACATAAAATAATGCCTCGACTCGGTCTACTATTTCTGAAGTTGTAATTAGAGGAAATTGAAACGTGGATGCAAGGAAGAATATTATACTTCAGCAATTCTTACAAAAAATTGAATTTATTCAATACAAGTGCGTTACATAAATCAAACGAGATCTTGGGGAAGTAAAAGAAAATGGGCGTTAAATATTTGAGCATACTAAATTTTGATACCTCGAGAAGAATTTGTCAATATTTGAAATGGAGGTAGCAACTACTTCATTGGAAAATGAATCTGAGCCTGAAAATTATTCACAAGGGCCATCTCCACAGTCACCATCTCCACCCCCAACTACTCCTGAAGCGGGATGCGTGTGAGCTGGTCTTGCGTGAAATGGTCCAGCAGGAGCGAATCTCTTGATGAGGAGGTGTCCAAGGGTCATGTTCAAAAGGGCCAATAAGGCCAATGCAACAATGTAAAACCTCATGGTGCTCGATTTACTTTCAAGTGAAGACTGACGACCGGGAACTGATGATTTCGGCCTGGTCCTCCGGCCTATATATACCTCAATTTATCGCTTTTTAGAGGTTTCTTTGTGTACGTTCTTCTTAGCCTTAATACTTCATGAATGTGTAAGTGCCAGTTTTTTCTTTTCTTTTCGAAATGATAAAGGCTGCAAGGGTAGATATCGTGAGGGAACATGAGCTGGAATTTTTCGCCACGCAGGTGTGCTGCATTTGTAGATACTGGTCGTGAGACTTGTCGCTGAAATTCGCGGACAAAGACTTCGGTGCTGGTTCGGTGAAGCAAATTAAATACTCAAAGAAACAACACTGTCTTGTTGAGAAGAAACGGCGTTTAAACACTCAGTAGTTGTCAAATCTCTGCTGATATAAAAACCGAATTTTTTTATGATGCATGGCATGTTTTTTATTGAATTTTTCCCCTAATGATTTTATTAGAAATTTAATCCTGAGAATCTGAAAATTTCGCACAAAAATTCTCATAATTTTCCTTAAAATTAATTATTTCTTTCATGGATTTTTTTGCGTTATTCAAATCTTACGGCATTTTTTCTTAGCATGGCAGGACACTAGAGTATTGTACGTAGTATGACGAGGGACAGAATAAATCGGCATATTACATACAGCCCTGTTGAGGAAGATTGCATTGAGACATTTTTCAGTTCAAAGCATTATTTTTAACAAATGTTGTGAGATTTTTTTTTAAAAGAGATTGAAACTAAATTGTAAAGGAAATTCGCTGGAAAATTAAAGTAATAAATTAACACATGTTAGGAAATTCATATTAAATCAGAAGAAATTTGGCAAAGTCAGGGTTCATACTAGTTTTTCCGTAATGCAGTATAAGCGTACAATTTGATGTCAATTTTCTTCTGGTTTGGCACGTTCAACACGCTCCATTCGTAAATCAATGAAGAATGCATGCCGATAGTGCAAGTGTAGTCATTTTTTGTCCTAAGACACAGGGACAATGCACGCCATTCTTTTATTTATTGCGTAGACTGAAATGAATTTTTACGTCTGATTCGAGGAGGGGGGGGGGCGGAGGAAATTTTTTTATAGGAAATCATTTCCAGACAGAAAGAGAACAGTTTCAAGTTTGACACCTCAATCAGTTTATTTTTTGCAAATCGTACCAGTTAGTAAAAGCTTGCTTCGTTGAACAGTTTTTTTTTTCCTTCCTAGAAATGAACTAAATTAAGTTCCTTTGCAGTCAATGTTGTATAAAATGTTACAAGTATCTCTGTTCTCCAGATTTGAGGATTTGTCATTAATTTTTTTTTTATTATACATCAAAACTGTCAGGACATAAGGACATGACGAGAAGGGGATTCATAAACTAGAGCATTAGGTAAGAAGTGTCCTTAAAAATAAATGCGAGTGGTTTAATATTTCCTCGTTGTTTCCTCTATATCCTTCTGGTTAATAATATACAGACTTTTGCCTCTAGACCACTAATAATGATGTATAAAATGTTTTTTTGTGGAGGTCCAAAATTATATCCACCCAATAGGCAATGTAATTTACCAAGTTCATCGGGAGATAACTAAAATTCAGACTCTAAAGTTTCGGTCTATAAAAAGTCAACATATTCTCCTATCATTAAATGAAATTAAACAATTCCAGGGTCAAGAGCTAAAACCGAAAATACAAACGCTTGAAGAACTCAAAAAAATTTTAAAAAAATAATTATATAAGAGTTAAATTTGAAGTAATGTTAAAATTTCTAGAAGCCTCTTTGTTGGTATAATCCGTTCTATACTTTAAAATCGTAGGTGACCTAAAACTTTACGATGTTTTGTTACATCAACTAAATTTTCCGGTTTATTTAGTCAGAAAAAGTCAGAACAGGGACTTTTATCCCGTGAATATTTAAGCTAACGAACAGTGGAGAACAAATTACGTGATATGGTGAGCAAAGAAAGCAGCACAAAAAGTTAAAATGAATTGACTGCGCGAATCATAACCCCCTCGACCTCGGGCTATTAAGTTGGCGATTCGACATGCGGGCATTTACCTGATAATCCATAAAACGAACTGATAAATCGAATCAATGGAGTATTTTAATAAGCGTTGGTCAGGTGCATTCATTCGGTTCGTAAATCAAAAAATTGATGTTACGGATCATGCAGCTATATTTTAGCCTGAGACTTTCTCAGGTCAACGTTATTGGCGAATGAAATAAAGAGTATCGGATGATAAGAAATGAGTTTCGACTTTGAATTTAAGTATGTCAATTTTGCTGCATCAGACGTGATTGAGAATGTGGAAAATTTAATATTAGCTGCAAGTACCTCATATTTTCACCAAGTAATTATTTTACACTCGATTTTAATATCTCTGCAACAAAAATATGGGTTGATTAATGATACCAATATGAATCAAGAATATTGGAATTCTGATATTATCTTTTAAAAAAGAGGACCGGGGGGCGCTTTGCAGCTAATTTGATCTGTGCTTACCATAAAAAAAAAACCTGGATTAGGTACATGAAATAGGAAGAGGGCTAATTCGTGTAAAGTTTATCATCAACCATCTGCCACAAAAATCATGAAAATCGACCCGGTACACTGCTAGAACAAATGATGATAGAAAATGATGATCCAGGGAGTTGGGGAGTCCGACATCTATGAATGGGAATACATTATCTTAATTACACTGATGAAATTTCTCAATTCAGAATGTTCGGACAAGAAATCTTGCCAAGGCAACTGGAAATGTTTTTAAAGCGGCAAAACGTCTCTTTGGAATAACAAAAATACCTTTTGAAGCAAAGTTTCCTGATTTGTAAACTTCCTGGAGTGTGAATTTTTTCTATGACTAATTTTAAGCTGCTACAACTCCGGTTATGTTGGACCTTTAGGAGAGATTTTGTTTCAAACAGAGAATACTCACTAAGGCCTGGTGTAAAAACACAATTTTAAGTTTTTGTGGACTAAAATATCCTTTCCTACGGACTGCGGACTTTATGTGGAGAACAAATCAACATCATTCCATCATTTCCATTCAAGTTTTCGCGGACTTGTCTTTGCTCGGAGGAATAAAATCAGGGGATCGACGTAGAGTCACCCTCCTCTACGTCCAGCTGAGGACCATTAGAAATACATAAGGGTAAAAGTATGAAATAAGCACAAAGATATTTGCAGTGTGTAGAAAGCCGTTTATTTTTAATCGGATCAAATTTATTTGATAATGTAATGGTTCTTTCAGTTGGAAATATTTAATAGTAAATCACCGGTGATGAGTACGAGCATGGAGAGCCGTAAGTCACGGGTGTTGAGTAGGAGTAAGAGCAACTGGGCTCAACTGGGGTTGAGCAACAAGACTCAACTGGGGTGGAGCAACATGGTGTTTCGCAGGGTTTTTCACAGGGTACAGGGACTGGTACGGCCACGGGAACTTTAACAGGTTTCTCGATGATTTTCGGTGGTGACTTCACTAGAACAGGGACTGGAACAGGCTTCTCGACGACGCAAGGGGCAGGCTGAGCACATATGATCGGCTCCTTGCATCCGAATTTTTCCTTGTGCAGGAAATGGCCGGCGGCCATGTTAACGCAAGCCAAAGCGGCGACGAAAGCCACGATGCATTTCATCTTGTTTTTTCTTCCGGTATGTTACTTTCTTTGAACGTAATTGAACTGATGATCATAGTTGTGCGCATCCAGTCATTTATACCATCGATTTGATCGAAAATTGTTTTACACCTGAGAAATTTCTAATTTTTCTCCGTAACTTTTTCCTCAAGCTACTGAACTTAAAGAAGCTATTCTGCCAAGAATTGAATAGAACGCAGAACAATGGAATCAAAGTCGGCGCTCTGATACCCGATGATGATCAACATGCCGCTGTTCCATTGGATTATTTTTTCTAAAAGTCTAGGTTCAGTGAATCTAACTGATATTTTTAATCGTTAGTGTCCGTTGAAAAAAAGAAGAAGAAATAATGGCACTGACACACATTATTTTACCAGGTGCAGAATGATGACTTGCGATTTTCACTCCCATATATGGTCCACCTCATAGCAAAGGAAGTATCAATCGCTACCAACTTCTTTCCACTATTAGCTCAAAGAAAGAAGAGTAAAGAACACATAATGAAATTCATCGTAGCTTTCGTCGCCGCTTTGGCTTGCGCTAACATGGCCGCCGGACATTTTCTGCACAAGGAAAAATTCGGATGCAAAGAGCCGATCATATGTGCTCAGCCTGCCCCTTGCGTCGTCGAGAAGCCTGTTCCAGTCCCTGTCCTCGTGAAATCACCACCGAAAATCATCGAGAAACCTGTCAAAGTTCCCGTGGCCGTGCCAGTTCCTGTACCCTGTGAAAAACCCTGCGAAACACCCTGTTGCTCGACCCCAGTTGAGTCTTGTTGCTCAACTCCAGTTGAGCCCAGTTGCTCCTACTCCTACTCAACACCCGTGACTTACGGTTCTCCCTGCGCGTACTCATCACCGGTGATTTACTATTAAATATTTCCAACTGAAAAAACCAGTATACCATTTTAAAAAAATTGAATCTGATTAAAAATAAATGTCTTTCCTCACGCTGCAAATATCTTCATGTTTTTTTTCTGTTTTTACCTTTATGAATTTATAGTGACCCTAAGCATGACATGAGAGGCTTCTTGGTTGGGGCCCAGTTTTCTTTCATATTTTTCTCCATATTCCTTTTTATTCGAGCATCCAATATGTATCCGGCAAAAAACGATGATTTTGATCGCCAATTTTTACTTTTTAATCAAATACTCTGTGCGTTATAATTTTACGGCTCCGTTGACAAGAGTTTTAGTGCCCTCTGTCAACACTCTCAATTACCAAGTGAAAATAAGTGATGCCACTTAAACATTTTATTTGTAGGGTACTATACTCTTCTCAGGCTCGGACTGGCCATAAGGCCAATCTTCCATTGGTAGATACGCCCCCTTGGCGCGCCCCTCTGACAGATAGCAAATTAAGAAGAGACAAAAAATTACGATCGAGAATATATGCCGAAAATTTCTTACATGAACGGAAGAAGAGAGGGTTATAGGAGTAAAGAAAGGTGCTTTAACACATGATAGTGGTGAACAGAGGTCCAAGAACTACTTTCTGAAGCGTAAACAATTTTCTGTGAAATTTTCACCTTCCTCTTGACATACAGGCGCTTTGTCATCCCCCTCCTTTATTCGCTATGTGTAACTCCCTTAGAAGCGATGGTCGGTTCGATTTTTAGACATACGCATCCCTTATAGACCTCTTAAGAGACCTTTAAACATATTTTCTCCTTTTTAAATGACTATTGATTTGGATATATCATGGCATATCTCGGGCAAACTTAACCTAAATTTATCTCGAAATTCAAAAGTAAGAGACTTCTAAAGTCACCGAAAAAAATAATTTGCTGTTTTAGCATCTAGGATGTCAAAAATGTGTCTGGTGATCCCAAGATGCTGCCTTTACTGCCCCCGCAGTTGAATTTGCATTCAGAGGATGTAAAATTAACTGCGAGGGCAGTAAAGGCAGCATTTTGGGATCACCAGACACATTTTTGACATCCTAGATGCTAAAACAGCATATTATGTAAACGCGATACAACTATTCTCGCAAGATGGATGTCCACATTGCATATGAAAAACGTAAGAGGCGATGGCGTGAGTCGTGAAGTCGCAATGCTCTGCTCTAGTTGAAAGCAACATTACAAATAAGACAAACGGAAACAAACACAACATGGAAATAGAGCGAGGGAAAGGATGCGCGTTAACGACGGCGCAGAGATACAACTATTCGTACTTGATGGACGTCCGTGCTGCATCTGAAAAATCGAAGGCGCGCTGACGCGAAGCGTGAGTTCTCAATGCTCTGCTATACGAAGTCTGTTAGATTAGAAACCGGATTTTGGTCATAACTAGCCTATTGTGCATCCAAATTTAGTTTTCTTGATCTTTCCTGATAGCTGAAAATATACTTAAGAACGCTACGTCCACAGATTTGAAAAATCTTAATTAGCTTCGTTGGTATGTGGCTTCAAGTACGGCAACCTCATGGGTGTTTTGCGATTTTTATGTTGACCGAACTTGTCTCTCTTTTTTGGTCTTGCACTACATTTTTCAATCCACAAGGATGATTGGAGTTTCGCCTCCGTATCTTAGCCGTACACTCAAGTATTATCACCGAAAATTATCCTATCCAAAAATGTAGGATCATTGTTAGCACGTTCAAGCAGCTACAGGGAAATTAACATTTGGTTGGATTTTGTTCAACGGACAACAATCAAGGGGCAAGTGTACCTGAAACTCGATGCATGTCTACATATTCTATCAAAATTGTATGTACAGAGCCTTCAGAAATAGTACACTGTTCAGCAAGCTCGAAACGACCATTTTCGAGACTTTTGCCCGCACTTCCTCCACGTGACAAATGTTAGTTGCGTTGATGGTCGATTCCCATGCTCCTCATCTTCAACGAACTCCTGACCAGTTTTGAATCGTTTAACCCACTCAAAATAGTGAGATTAACTCATTTAATGATCTTGGTAAACTTTACTCAGCATACCAAAAGTTTCGGTACAAGGTATACCGAGCTTAAAACATAATGTGATGTTAAATCTTTGCTCTGTCAGTGATCGCATAATGAAAATCGCAAAACGCACCTGACTTCCTCGTATTCAAGATGACACAGAATAAACACTGATCAACATAAACAAAATCTGTGAACGTAGCGTTCTTTAGTATGTTATCAGCTATCAGAAAAGTCCAAGAAACCCTAATTCGGACGCACAGCAAGCTAGTTATGACCAAAATCCGGTTTCTAATCTAACAGACCTCGTATGATGCCGATGAGGTGTCGCTCAGATTTGGGTGAAAAGTTTAAAAAGAGGCCCGAACACATCTCTCCTACCTTCGGCTGTGTTGATACTCGTTCTTTCTTCTTTTTCAGGTTCTTGCCTGATTCTTTTTTTTTTTAGGATGGATTTTTAGACTTACGTCTCAAGCTCGTGTAAACCGCAGCACTGACACAGTTTTTGTGGAAATAATGGTGCTTGGATGCGTCCAGTGGCTTTCATTTTTTTTGTTCTCTTTAATTTCAGAAGTCTGTCGGTCACTTCAATACGTTCAGTTTTACAATTTTTACTCTGTACGATTAGTAAACTTCGAACCTGAAAATAGCGTAAAGCTGTGCTGCTTTGCCAAAATTTTCTGAACCTCTCTCCACGAAGGGGATGCCCTATCAGGAAACATCACATTACGCCCCTTTAACTAGCCTAGGGTCTACGCCCTCAGATGCGAGCCAGTCCGACCCTGATTCTTCTGTTCGCTTTCACTGAGGTTTTCATACATACAGTAGTATGTACAGTGTAGATTTTATACCTACATTTTTTGCACTTCTTTCTTTGCATTGAACTAGAAGGGCGCTCACACGTGCAGTTTCTGCGCAAAAAGTATTGCACTTACTATCACAATTGCAACGTTTATCTTTACTCTCTGTCCCGTGCGGACGTATCCCTACGGAAAGTTTGCTATTCCTTCGCCTTGTATGAAAGCTTTATGAATCATGGTCATTATTATTTATGGAACCTGTTTGTGTTTTCCTCTTCGGTCTTTTCACAAGAACTGTTCTCGGCTGAAAAGTGTTTGAGTGTGCATGTGTTATGGATTTTACGAGAGACAATGCATTGTGATCAGCATTCCATGTGGCACTGGGTCAGACACGTCTCCTCCTATTTTTCGCGCCGAGATTGTGTGTGAGAATTTTCCTTATTTGCGAACGAATGCATGAACTTATTTATGGGCTCTTATATTCAAGTGCCCACCTACATAGAGAGTCTAGAGCGTAATCTTTGCTCACTAATCACGTTCGCAAATGAACCTTCTAAATGGAGAATGGGAACTTTTATCGCTTCATATAAAAGTGCTTGCTAAAATGATCTCACACTTTTTTTTTCTTTTTTTTAAAAAAAAGGTCTATTTTGAAAAATTGGAATGATATGGATTCACAAATGAGAAAAGTTGCCACCTTCTGCAGACCCTTGCTTCTGAGCGTTATCAGGCATAATTCAACCACATGCTTCTCTGTATTTTTTATTATTACGTTTGATTTCTCTAATAACTGTTTGATTACGAATCAAAAATATACTTGTGCTTAGTTCACTTACATGTTGCTATCTATGAACGAAATGTATAAACTGTCAGACATTTGCTAATGCCCGCTAATTAAACGGCGTACGGTGAGCATTTCACGTTACTGAACGTTTACTGGTAAATGATAAATTCGCTTGAGCCCAAATTTGAATTTAGCCTTCATCCGACTATAAAAAATAACTTTCAAAAATCTGAATAACCTGATACAAATGTAATAAAAGTTATCGTGTCTGCGACGAATTTTCCTCCAAAGACCGTCGGACTATAATTTAGGGAGAAGATACTACTATTTGACCTAGAGAAAGTTCTTATTGTCAACTCTAATGTATTAAGGGCGCACTTAAATGGTGTTAGTGGAATCCGGTTTGGTAAAGATCTATTTTTTTAAGTTAGTTTCATCTAGCGTGCCAATTCTAAATGATACCACTATTCGATCATGTGGGAGCTCGTGTTGCCTTAACTGAACTTGAAGGCGGGCTTGCCCAGCGTTAATGTAATCTTTTCCCGTTTGGTGAGAAGCTGCCAACTTCTGGTCTTTTTGTATGTAATTTCCGAGTAACCATGCACTTACCCCATGCCACGACTATTCTAATTCATTCTCATTCCTTTTTCTTCTTTTTCTTCCTCTTTCTCTTATATTCTTCTAATTTCCCATTCCTACTTTATAATCATTCCTTTTCTTTCTTTTTTTTTCATATTCTGCCACCTCATTTTTTCTCTTTCCTTTATGTATTCTTCTACCTCCCTCACTCTTCTTTCTTCTTCTTTTGTTTTTCTCCTTCTTCGCTTTCATTTGCTCCTCTTCCTCTTTTGTTCTTCTACGTTCAAAGCGTATGTTCATCGTTCGATCACCCAAGTGCAGGAATGACGTTCTTTGTTATAATTTAGATGGGAGACCGCTTGGGAACGTTTTTACTTTTTTTGTTACGAATTCTAAATCGAAATGACCAAGAGTCAGAGTGATAAATTGTGTGATCTTCCTTTTCTTTTTACGTCCTAATTGAAAATGAATACTTGGAATCGCAAAATATTTTGACGGTGAAAATGTCAAAAAACGTATCTCGTTTGAGTTCTTTTAAAATCTGCACTCGTGTATTTCTTTTTTTGAGGAGAACAATTTAACATCATTTCTTGCAATTCTCGCAGACTGATCTTTGCTCGGAGACATTAAATCAGGGGACCCACGTAAAACACCTTCGTCTATGTCCAGCTTAAGGCCACTAGAAAAACATGGAAGTAAAACCAAAAGATAAAAACAAAGATATTTGGAGAGTGAAATTACATTTATTTTTATTCTTATTCAAATTTCTTTATGATGTGAAGCTTTTTTTGGCTAAATATGTTTAGTAATAAATCACCGGTGATGAGTAAGAACAGGGAGACCCGTAAGTCACGGGTGTTGAGTAGGAGTATGAGCAACTGGACTCAACTGGAGTCGAGCAACAAGACTCAACTGGGGTGGAGCAACAGGGTGTTTCGTAGGGTTTTTCACAGGGTACAGGAACTGGCACGGCCACGGGAACTTTAACAGGTTTCTCGATGATTTTCGGTGGTGACTTCACTAGAACAGGGACTGGAACAGGCTTCTCGACGACGCAAGGAGCAGGCTGAGCACATATGATCGGCTCCTTGCATCCGAATTTCTCCTTGTGCAGAAAATGACCGGCGGCCATGTTAGCACAAGCCAAAGCGGCGACAACAGCAACGATGAATTTCATTATGACTTATTTCTTTACTTTCTTGACTGAATAGTGAAAGAAGGTGAGTGGTTATTGGTGCTTCTCATCGAGTGAACCGAGCATTTATAAGAGAGATGACAATGCGTTACCAATCACCTGGAACTATGACTCTTAATGTGATGATATTTTTTTGAAAGATTACCTTATTTCTGAACGTTAAGAGCTGACAGTTGTGTGTAATCTTAAAATTGTAAACTAAAATTATGTGGAGCTAAAAAATCCTCAACCACGAACAATACATCGCTGCGTATCTGCAGTAACTAGTCATTCCCCAGGTATCAGTGGCCCGGCTGCGCACCAATTGTTTCAGAATCCGATCAACTTTTGCTTTGGAAGTATCCTCAGTTCAAACGGTTCGAGGAAAACGTCAAAGAGAAAGTGACAAATTTGCAGGTGAGTGATAGTCTTTCGTTCTATCCGCTCTATAAATGAATGAAGGCGTTTGTAGAAGATCATTAGTTCACTCTCGTTTGAAGCAAACAATCGATCATTCCAAAATTACAAGATGAAATTCATCGTAGCTTTCGTTGCCGCTTTGGCTTGCGCTAACATGGCCGCCGGTCATTTTCTGCACAAGGAGAAATTCGGATGCAAAGAGCCGATCATATGTGCTCAACCTGCCCCTTGCGTCGTCGAGAAGCCTGTTCCAGTCCCTGTCCTCGTGAAATCACCACCGAAAATCATCGAGAAACCTGTTAAAGTTCCCGTGGCCGTGCCAGTACCTGTACCCTGTGAAAAACCCTGTGAAACGCCCTGTTACTCTACTCCAGTTGAGTCTTGTTGCTCAACTCCAGTTGAGCCCAGTTGCTCCTACTCCTATTCAACACCCGTGTACAGCTCTCCCTGCTCGTACTCATCACCGGTGATTTACTATTAAATATTTCAAACTGAAAAAACCATTACATTATCAAACAAATTTGAATCCGATTAAAAATAAATTGCTTTTTTCACACTGCAAATATCTTTGTGCTTATACTTTTACCCTTATGTATTTCTAATGGTCCTCAGCCGGACGTAGAGGAAGGTGACTCTATTTCAAGTCCCTGATTTTATTCCTCCAAGCAAAGACAAGTCCGCAAAAACCTGAATGGAAATGATGGAATGATGCTGATTTGTTCTCCACATAAAGTCCGCAGTCCCCAGGAACGGATACTCTAGTCCACAGAAACTGAAAATTGTGTTTTTGACACCTGGCCTTAGTGAGTATTCCCACGTTGGAACAAAGCGCTCCTGGAGGTCCAACATAACCGGAATAATAGCAGTTTAAAATTGGTCGTAGAAAAAATGTACACTCCAGAATAATCTTGCTACAATATGTATCCATCATACTTAGGGCTAGAGCCCGTTTCTCTCGGAAAAAATAAAGTAGGAGCGGAAATTTTGAAACAGCGTAATAAAGATATGAAGTTTCGCACTTTGGTCATCGCTATGAGATACGGAAATTCAGGCTTAAAACGTTACATCAAGGCACTGCCACCCGCACGTCTGTCGATTGACTCAGTTGCAGGAAGTCAAATCGCCTACAATTTTTTGAATGCAATACGGACATCCGTCGAGGTTGAATAGTTGCATCGAGGCGCTGTCATCAACGCGTCCTCCTGTTAGTCGATCGCTAAAGACGAGTACATACATTCAGTGCAAAGCGAGTGGTAAGGCACTCAGTCTTTTGCAAATGCAACACGGACATGCACAGAGCGATATTAGTTTCATTCATTTCCTTATTCGAAACAAGAGAGATTTTTTCAACGAAAATAAATCGTAAAATCGAAAAACTTTTTCGCCTTGAAAGCCGCACAAGAAAATGATCAAATTTTTAAAAATGCGCTAATGATGCTCCACAGGCGGGAGTGAAACGCGTCCACAATTAATTTAAATTAATTTGACGTGCAAGTGAGTCTTTTAAATTTTGAGATTTTTTTAAGTCAGACAAAAAGCGAACCCTCTTCCGGACATCATATGTTTCGAAGGGGAAGGAGATGGTATACTTCCCCTCCATTTTTGCCAAAAATAGAACGAGGAAAGAGAGGGGGAAAAAGCTGAGAGAAAGAAAAAAGACAGAGAGTAAAAGTTAAAACCAGTTACAAAATTGTTAGTTTGCTTTTGTCGCCGTTCGTTGAAGTCTCCAGAAATATCTATTTTGATGGCAACGAGTCCGATTCACAGGTACTGAACTTCAAAGAGGGACGATGGGAGAAGAAGAAAAGGCTACACTCTCTCAGGGTCTCCTTCCTCTTTTCATCGTCTTCTCGTGGTGTCGTCTCTGCAATGAATTCATCTACGGAAATTGTCTGACTATTACGATAGAAATGATACCACTATTCGAACACGAGGGAGCTCGTATTGCCCATTCTAAAATTGAAGGCGAACTGACATAGCGTCGCAGTGTGATCTATCCTAGTTTGGTAGAAAGCTAATTTTTGTATGTTTTCCGAGTAAGTGCGCATTTTCAGAATGTTACTGTGTCTTTCTCTTTTCTTCATTCTCTTGTATTCTTCCTGTTTACTGATCTTCTTCTTCTTCCTCCTCATTTCTGTTTTTTTTGTTATTCTTTTTTCTCCTCTAACGTTCATTTAAGTAGAGAAGACTTATCAAGGATTATCCTTTGTTAATATCCACAGAAATCAGGAAAGTTAGGTGGGTGGATCTTGAGAACGGACTGTGGCAAAAAATGAACATTCACAATGTTTCAGGAGAGTTTTCACAACTTATTACGTAATATAAAAAAAATCTGGGTCATATTTCCTTAATTAGAATAAATCATGACAGGGCCAGATTTACCTACTTTCCGCACATGGGCCACCTGTATTTTGCTCCTTTCTCGTTTGTTTTGAAACATCAATTAAAACCATCAAGAAAACGGCCGGAGGGAGAGGAGTGCATTAGACGCGTTTACTCGTGTTGGACACATTTTTTGCGAAAGCCCTGTCAACACTACTGGCAAAAGTTCACGGAACTTTGCGCGAAAGGTAAATTCCGTAAACCTATCTATGGAAGGATAAGGCCTTCCATTTACTAGTAATGAACGAAAAAATTATGGAAAGACTAAACATAAATGTGGTTTAATACTTTCAACTTCCGCCGCCGCGCCGCACTGACCGCACTGTGTTTGGCGCAATGCGTGAAGTATTCCTACAGTGTTGTAGGTGCTATGCGCTTCACGCCGACCGCTGCGCTGGGCGCACTGTTTTTGACGCAATGCGTGAAGTATTCATGCGGTCTTGTTGGCGCTAATAGGTGTTACATACATACCGCTGCTCCGAGGGTTTCTCCTTTCCATCTCAAGTCCTCGTCATCAATGCTCTCTAACGCCGCTACAGGCCGAATTGCGGGTTTGGTTTCTCTCTTAACTCGACTAATTAAAGAAACTGTCTTTTGAATCACCGAAAGACGACAAAATTAGAAATTACTATACTCTCAGGAAATGATAGATTTTGTCGCCCTCTCTCGTTTGTAATTTTTTTTCTGAATCCGATTCTAATTCTACCTAAATTTTAAAAAATTGCAAAATTTGCTGCCATGGGCCGCGGTCCATGTGGCCACCCCCTAAATCCGGCCCTGAATAGGGCTCACCTAGAGACTACTGCCGATAGCCGCAAACATCATGGAACCCCGAAGAACGATAGAACAACCTGTGACGAAAATTGAAAATTTAGAGGGACAAAGAGCTTTTTGTCATGCTAGTAAAGTATACACTTACTTTTAAGAAGTACATAACATCCAAGGTCATTCTTACACCTGTGACGAAAATTAACATATACGTACATTACATATTACGTACAGGGAATCAGATACATTTGAAACCGATGCAAAGGAAAGTTGCGACCAATGGAGATTTTAAATACGTTTTGGAAAAAAGGGAGGATTAAGGAAAAGAATAGGAGGAATATACTCGTACTAAAACAGTACACAATTATGAGAGAAAAATTTCATATTCCTTTTGATTTTTGGATTTTAAGCTGGAAATCTTTAAAAGATGTTGAAGAACGGGAACAAAACGGAAAATAAAAACACAGAAGCAGACGAGGTGAAAAAAAATGCACCGGTGTGAAGGATGGGCGAGCGTAACATGTGAACTTCCACGCTGTGCATGCATGTTCATTCATGCTCAAGGACAAATGGAAAATGTGGTAAGTTAAATTCCGAAAACCGAGATGGAATTGTGGAGAACCACCATCTCCATAATTTTAAGTCATTCTACCACGTTTGACAACACCCTCGCATTATTTTTTTGACACTAAAGTCAAAATTCGTATTCAACGTAAAAAATGACAGGTAATTTCGAAGATGAAAAGTAATTTAAAAAGTGACAATTTCGTGACATTTCAAAAATGAATACACGCAACATCGGCAAACTGATATTCCCGCCCATTTGAAGTAAAGAGACATTTAGAAACGATAATATTTGAAAATTGATTTTGAAAGTGTTTTAAATGCGTCAAACTGTAGCAAATTGTTTTTCCACGGAAGACACGTGCTACAGCTCAGGCATTTATCGTAATAGCCCCTGTAGGTACGCAAAAATTCTATCGTGACTGTAGGTTACCCCATCAATTGCACTCGGATGGTCTCTGGTCGGTTATTTTATTGGCATACATGCGATCAGTTATTTACGCTATTTCCGCTGTAATTTCAGAAAGATTAAATTTTGAGACCTAAGAGCTTTAAAAGTTGTAGAAATGCGGTAGAGACTAGTGAGTTATCGGAGGGCGCTCTTTAAAATTTATTTTTCATGTAATCTATGATATATATATTTTTTTTAGAAAATAACTATTGAGACATTTTGACAGCTTCATCTGATCAGCTGCCGTAAGTTATGTAAGTTGAATTATGGCGTCGAAAAAAGCAATAAAATATTTGTATATTAGTACAGAATTCCATTTGTATCGGTTTCAATATTTTTCAAATGTTCCATAAGTTTTAATAATAGCATATTGGAGAAAATGGCGATAAAACTGGTGTATGAGAACAGAAAGAGCCGTAGTTCACCGGTGTATAGTACGAGCAACCGGACACAACTGGAGTCAAGCCGCCGTACTCAACTGGGGTCAAGCAACAGATTGTTTCATTGGGTTTCTCACAAGATACAGGCACTTATAGGTGAAAAATAGCAATCGGATCACCAATCTTAGCCGGATATATTTGATGCTCAAATGAAAAGAAATATGGAGAAAAATTTGAGAGAAAACAGGCCCCCATCAAGAAGTCTCTCACGACATGCTTGGGACCACTAGAAATACATAAAGGTAAAAACAGAAAAAAACACTAAGATATTTGCTGTGTAAAGAAAAACATTTATTTTTAATCAGATTCAATTTTTTTTATAAATGATGTAATGGTTTTTTTCAGTTGGAAATATTTAATAGTAAATTACCGGTGATGAGTACGAGCAGGGAGAGCTGTAAGTCACGGGTGTTGAGTAGGAGTAGGAGCAACTGGGCTCAACTGGATTTGAGCAACAAGACTCAACTGGGGTGGAGCAACAGGGTGTTTCGCAGGGTTTTTCACAGGGTACAGGAACTGGCACGGCCACGGGAACTTTGACAGGTTTCTCGATGATTTTCGGTGGTGATTTCACGAGGACAGGGACTGGAACAGGCTTCTCGACGACGCAAGGGGCAGGCTGAGCACATATGATCGGTTCTTTGCATCCGAATTTTTCCTTGTGCAGAAAATGTCCGGCGGCCATGTTAGCGCAAGCCAAAGCGGCGACGAAAGCTACAATGAAATTCATTATGCGTTAATTCTCTACTCTGCTTCCTTTGAGCTAATAGTGAACAGAAGTTGGCAGCAATTAATGATTTTTGCAAAAGCACTGGACTATTTATGAGAGAAAATTCCTTCAGTGGTTTCCCACACCTGCCAAAAATACGTTTAGTTTTCAATAAAAAGTTTCATTGACTCTAGTCTTGCACCCAAGTATTGTTAATGGACAGGTGGCTGTCAAAATCTATGAGTATAACAATCAACACATAAAAATCTAATGCACCTTGTTTTAATTCAATTGAATACATCGAGGAAAAGCTGACAGAAAAATGTGGAGCTTCGCAGGTGTGGAGCGCGGTCCGATCTGTGAATGATATAAATGGCAATTGCAGAACGGCAACAATCATCAATTCTCACTCGCTCAGATTCAAAGCAGTAGCCTAACCGACCGAAAAAACATGATGAAATTCGCTGTAGCTTTCGTCGCCGCTTTGGCTTGTGCTAACATGGCCGCAGGTCATTTTCTGCACAAGGAAAAATTCGGATGCAAAGAGCCGATCATATGTGCTCAGCCTGCCCCTTGCGTCGTCGAGAAGCCTGTTCCAGTCCCTGTCCTGGTAAAATCACCACCGAAAATCATCGAGAAACCTGTCAAAGTTCCCGTGGCCGTACCAGTCCCTGTACCCTGTGAAAAACCCTGCGAAGAACCCTGTTGCTCCACCCCAGTGGAGTCTTGTTGCTCAACTCCAGTTGAGCCCAGTTGCTCCTACTCCTACTCAACACCCGTGTACAGCTCATCCTGCTCGTACTCATCACCGGTGATTTATTATTAAATATTTCTAACTGAAAAAACCATTACATCATTTAAAAAAAATTGAATCTGAATAAAAATAAATGTCTTTCTTCACACTGCAAATATCTTTGTTTTTGTTGGTCGGTTGTGTCCACTCCTCTCCGTCTCCATCTCCGGTGATTTACAGCTCTCCCTGGTTGTACTCATCAATAGTCAACCTACAGCTCTTCGTGTTCTTCTACACCGGTCAAGTCTTCGTGTTAATCAACCTATTATTGCCAAAAATGATAGTGATTTTCACAAACATTGAAACTAATAAAAATAAATGTTTTTACCAAAAGGAAAATATGTTAGTGATCCTTTGACGCCTATCAACGTTCACTGCATACAAAAGGTGAATAGATAAAGATGTCAGATGCTCATCATCACCTGAGGTTAAATCCTCATTAATGGCACGATGAGAAGTCGCCCGAGCTTATGTAGAGAGGTTCTTAATGGACTGCTGACATTTCTTCAGCAGCTTTTACGGTGCTCGCACCATCTAGTTGCTCATCCAATCCTATGATTTACTGAGAATTTTGCAATGCTTCACACACAAACGATATGACATTGCGGTATGTAATACCGTATAGTAGGGCGCAGTTATGTAACTGCTGAGGAAAATTGGTGACATTGATGAAAGTTCAAAAATAAACTGCTGCTTCCATGGGAAAAGATACATTTCGAACAATTTTAACGTTTCCTTGTGCTCTTCCTCGCCGTGCTAATCAATCTGTTCCATTTGAAATCTTTTCATATGTTGATTAATTAAAAAGAAAAACACATAATTTAGAGAATAACTAGACTTTAAAAGTGTACTTTTTATAATCACCTATCACACAGTGCCCCTACATCTACTCAGACTCAAACTCTTTGATACCTATATTAATCATCATGATGCCGTTGAATTTTCATACGCTATATTGCGCCTTCACTTTCGTCTGATACCATGCAATATCTCAGTGGCGGAATAGTTGCTCGAAGCGCCTTCGAAGGTATCGCTTCGACTTGATGGAGGAGGATGACGAACGATCACCCTCTAGCATGTGACATTCATAGTGACACATTTTCTTATCACCTAGCACGAACGGTGAGGTTAAAAACATCCATACCTCCATTTCCGACGTTACGAGGGTTAAACCAATAAGGACACTGTAAATCTGCCGATATTTTTCCGAAATATGATGTAAAATATTGTAAGTAAAATACTTGTTTTACAAACATGAACATTACAACGACTTTTTATATTTGTTGTTGTCCTAATATTCTTTTCATTACGTGTGTTTTCAAGCTTAGGATCACTAATCTTCGTATAAATCCAGGTTCATTTATATACCTCAAAACAATTTGAAAAATTAAAACTTTTAATTCCTCAGGAAAAATACTTTTTTTAAGTAGAATTTACATATCGGTGGCGAAAGTGTGACGCTAAGTATCTTCATCCTGTGTTCCAAAATCCCCGCTCCTAGTTTAATTTTTGGAAAAGGAAAAGAATCAACTTTATAGTTTGAAATTTACACAGAATAATCTTCTGACAGGAAGATAAAACAAGGAAGTTTTCAGGAAATTACGTTGATTAGCTTTTTAAGGAAAAATAAAGTGTGATTCAAAGTCTGCAACGTCTGAAACGGAGATACGTGATCCCGCACTTTAGCCATCGATGTGAGTTGAATATGTTGCAAATTTAAGGTAAAATTGATGAAAATGTATTCAGAAAAAAACGAATTGTACATTTTCAGCAAAATCAGAGTAATTGACTTAAAGTATACGCGGAAATTATTCCTGCATATTTATGATGAAATTGTGGGCGCTCTTTTGGAGTTTACTTGATTGATTAGCCGACGCTTGTGTTTGTTTGTTTTTTTTTTCTTTCTCTAATGAATGTGAATGTATATAGTAACTGTGAAATGAATGAGAGTATATTTGTTTAAATCGGTCTCTCATCACTACCAAATGATTATATATATTACGCAATAAATAATGTATGCAGGTTGTTTGATGAACGAATATGAGTCATTCGATCGTAGCAAATGTTGTTTCATAAAACGTCACGATATGCAACAGGCCGATGGTACCCTGTAAGTACTATCGAGCTATTCCGTAATGCATGTTGTTGCAGCATTTTGAAGGCGTTTTTGCTTCCAACTAAAACTGCTGAAGAACGTATTTTCCCAATGTTCTCTTTGAAGCTCTTTTTCCTCTATAACGGGGCTTATACCATGGCTTGCGTACGTAGATTAGACTTCTCAAATTATGCATTTGAGGACTTGATGGGTAAAATGTACCAAGTGCTCGTCTCAGACTAAAAATATGAATCTCAGCGTGATCACTCCTTTCAAAGATCCAATGAACAAATTAAGGAACTGCCAAAAACCACGGGTTTCTTTTCATTTTTGGAATTGCAATTTCCTTAATATCTTGAAGTGCACTCGCCTAATTTCTAAGTGAGCACAGTAGTTAAGAGTTGGTTTTTCATCCTCAAAAAATTATTTTCAAAACACACCGAATTGAAGAGATAAACCTATTGTAAGTGGTATTGAATCATACATTTTGAATGCCTGTAATTGCCTTGCATAATGTTGTAGTAGATGAATTTTTGAGGTTAGTTTCTCTTTTTTTTAAAAAAAATTCAAGAAGCCTGAGGATACTCTCCTATCTCTTCTTAACCCTTGCCCAACTGTCCTCATTCAATGTAGATCTCAACATTTTCCGTACACCGTACTTAGGAAAAGTGATTCTATATACATTTTGCGATTCATAATATGTTTTGACAAATCCACCCCTCCCTCTCTCCCTTTTTTAATCTTATTTCTCGTACTTTTCGAAAAGAACTTCCTAATAGTTATTCAGAGGCTATCTCACATTGAGACAATCCTTCCCTCTGGAAAGAAGCGTTGCCCCAGAAACACAATGAACAACTTTTGACCTGTATCTTTAGATATTCTTGACTGTTTACAACTGGTGGAAGGGAAACACGAGAGTGATAAAGCAGAAGCAAAATTTCAATTAAAATACTTAAATATTTATTAAAACTCAGTGCACGCAATCTTCAAATGAGGCGAATTATTTCTTTTCTTTCACAAAATTTGGTAAATAATTTTTTTTTTTTTTCATTTTTTCATTCAGTTACAAACCAGAGATCACTGACAGGTGACTGAAGGATTGAGACAATCCTTCCCCCTGGAAAGAAGCGGTGCCCAACAAACACAATGAACTTTTGAGCTGTATCTGCAGATATTCTTGACTGTTTACAACTGGTGGAAGGGAAACACGAGAGTGATAAAGCAGAAGCAAAATTTCAATTGAAACACTAAAATATTTATTAGAACTCAGTGCACGCAATCTTCAAATGAGGCGAATTATTTTTTTTTCCTTTCACAAAATTTGGTAAATAATTTTTTTTTTCCTTCATTTTTTTATCCAATTACAAACCAGAGATCACTCCTGCAAAGCAACCTGGGGTCTTAACTTTGTAAGAGGAGGCGCAAGGCTCAACATATTTCGGTGCGGCACAAGGCTCAACATATTTCGGCGTGGCACAGGGCTCAGCACATTTCGGCGCAGAGCAGGAAACAGGGACCGGAACAGGGACAGGCACTTTGATTGGCTTTTCAACGATGATGGGTTTCGATTTGACCTTTATTGGCACAGGAACAGCAACCGGTTTCTCCACGATACAGGGCGCCTCTGCCACCACCGATGAAATCTCACACTTGGGCGCCTTGTACTTATGCCCCAACTTCGCCTTGTGGAAATGACCGAACGTAAGGTTCACGCAAGCCAAGACGGCGACCAAAGCAATAGCGAATTTCATGGTGATGCTGGGAGTCTCTCGTTCTCACTACTTTTGGTTCCAGTTGAAAACTGATGATCTGGAAAGCCGCCGAGAGAGCTTTTATACTGGTGGATGTGCTTTCATGCAGAGTATTATCAATTTTTGGGCAAGTTTCTTCTCAAAAGTTTGGTTGTATTCTTACTTTCGGCAAATGAAATGTGCTTTCACAGCGTGTGTGTCATCAAGCGATTAAAATTGGAAGAGAGAGAACGTAAGACTTGGTTCTCGTATCGGCTATCGCACGCCGACCGACGACGGACCGTCTCTCTACTTGCCAGCCTCGTATCAAACAGCACGTGCATTTTTGCGCCATGTCACTTCCTTCCTTCCTTGTCCTTTCTTTTTCCTTTCTTCCCTTTCTTTTATTCTCAAAAAATTGTCTTTATTCCTATAATAATGGCATTATTATGCATATTTTAGACAAAAACTTCCGGTTCCTATAAATACGGAAAGTTTCGTACATTGAAGCATAAGTTTCTCTCCTTTCGACTCCGTAGCAGTACTAACAGTCCAGCACCATGAAATTCGCTCTGATCTTAGTTTCCGCTTTCGCCTGCATCAACATGTCCACCGCCGGTCTCGCCCATGGCTTGAAGGCAAAACTGGCCCTGAAAAAGGCTGCAAAGTTCGCTAAACCCTGCGTTGAGAAAGCTGTCGTGGCTGCACCCTGCGTGGCATCCGCGATTGCAGCCCCGATAATCGCGGCCAAAGCACCCTGCCTCGGCGCCGCCAAAGTCGCACCCTGCGTCGCTGCCGCGAAGGTGGCACCTTGCGTTACGGCGGCCAAAGTGGCTGCTGCACCTTGCGTAGCGGCCGCTGCACCTTGCGTGGCAGCTGCCAAAGTGGCACCATTTGTCGCCAAGGCCAAAGCACCCTGTCTTTTCGCCCCGAAACTAGCCTCACCGTGCCTGCTTTGAACACGATGAGTTAAATTTTGACTCTACTTTATTTAATATTTAATGCTACATGTTTGATTGTATGACAAAAATGTGTGCAAGTAATTGACTAGCTATATACATAAATAAAACATAGCTTAAACTAATGGATCTTCGTCAATTTATTTCATTTCAAATCGAACTCATTACTTACACTGAGAAAAAGACTTGTGTTTTTGTGTTACTTACGGTTAATATAGAAAGTGCAGCAGAAAGGGGCTGGCTGGCTGGGGTTCACCCCGCCGCAAATCCGATATTAGGATTTGACTCAACGACTGTGCTGGGAATATCGCGTGCTTTTCGTGATATTGAGATGAAATCCGCGCAATCTCTCACTTTTGAACCGGCAGAAACGGAGCGAGCAACTATTCGAATTCTTGAGTAGGCGTCTGGTATCACCCGAAATTGAAGGAGAATCACAGAGTTTCTCTCATCTCAAAAAATTACGCTCAAAAAAATTATGGAATTATCGGAATTAATTTTGCGAATTTTCGTGCATTGAGGTGAAAATTGTGTGATATTTAATGTTCGTATTCAACCTGTGAAACATTTTTGTTCTCAGCGCGATTTTGAGGTGAATAACGCATGATTTTTGTCGATGTTTAACGGTCCTGGAGTGTACACGCGTCTTTACCTCGACATTGCGGGAATATTTGTGTAATTTCTCATTTCTCATATTTTTTCAATAAAATTCCCAGAAAGAAGCGCATTTCATGCTAGAAGGAGATGAAGGCATTCTTTGAATCTCGTCAAAATCTTTAGGAGCATCGTGGCCAGAATGCTAAAAATTAAGGGGCTATCGGGGACTATTTGCTTACCTGGCGCGATTTCGAGGCAAATAACGCGTGATTTTTAATGGATTTACATCAGCCCTGAAGTTCGCTTGTGTTTGCCTCGATATTGCGGTGATAATTGCGTAATTTCTAATTTTTTTTGTAAAATTCTAAAAAAAAGCGCATTTCGCGATACAACGAGATGAAAGCATTGTTTGAATCTCATCGAAATAATATGGAACCATCCTGGCCAGCATGATACAAATTTGGGAGCCATCAGGGACTACTGAGGAGCCGAAATAGATTTTCCGTTTTGTCTTGGAAATTAAAAACACTTTTACGGTATCGCTCGAAATGTTAGAAATGGTTTGGTTTTCTTTTTTTTTTGCAACTAATTACATACTTTAACAACTTCACATTTGTTCACATGTTCATCGCAGATTTATCGGGACTCAGAAGGATCGAATTTCTTCCAACTGAAATCGCACTTTGATGAATACTTCTGATACCCGCGCATGTTTAATTACGCGCCAACTTTGGCCTCGGCTTGAATTATTTAGCTGCCAAAACCGAATATTTAGGCGGATACGGCGCGCACGGCGCACAGTGTGTCAAAACCCCAATCTAGCTGCTCAAAACCCCCCTTATATCAAGTCGACAAATGGTGTTATTTATGGTCAGTGTGGGTCCACAGGCACCCACTGGTTACGTATCTATCATGGTTATCACCAAAATAAATATGTTGGTCTCTAAAATGGACGTACTTCTGTCACACGGAACTATGCGCCAATTTGAGTTCCTTTTGAGAAATTTAGAATGCCGGATAGCGCGTTCTGTCAAACGGAATAAGCGCCATGGAAAAGCATTGCGAGTATAGGACGGAATGAGCCCGACGCCCGGTTCCGCCGCCAATCCAAGCCCCCCCTCTACCTTCCTCCCCCTAAGGCGCTTAGTTCCGTTTGACAGAATTACGTCCAAATGATAGGGATTGCAGCCGGTAAACGTCCCGCCTCAATCTCGCCATCAGGATTAGTGCTACTGTATTGCTTTTTTTTAGAGTACTTCGTGGCGAAAAAGTGTCATTTCTTGATTAAACAAAATGTCAAAGGCCAGAGAAAGGAAATGTGACCGTTGATTTCTCCAAAATCATTATTTAAGTATTATAATTGCTCATTGAAAGTAGTGCACAAGACCGTTTACTTTTCCTGGCTTTAGTAGAGCCGCAAAAGTGACGAACCACACCGAACGGCATAAGGCCTTGTCTCCACGGGCCGTTTTCATGGGATTTGTCCCAAGTTCGGATCACAGGATTGAAACTTCTGGGATTTTTCCCAGTTACCGTCTCCACGGGACGGGGCTCATACAGTCCTGCGACTAGTTTGCGCGGGAAGATAAATTAGTTAAAGTCGAGTATTTAACCGGGATTAAAATGATAATTGCACTCAATTGACAATCAGACACATTATTTTAACTAAACAAACATGAACAATGTAGTAATGAATAAAATATTCGACAATTTGTTTTCACTTCTTCTTCTTCTCTCAGTGGGTCCCAGGAGTGCAAGTACCATACTTGGTACTGAGAAAAAATATTGATTAACTCAATATTTTTCCCAACTTCGTAAGTGGGATTTTTCCCTGGGACAAATCTCGTGAAACGGCTCGTGGAGACAAGGCCCAAAACTTATATGAGAGTGTTCAGAAAACTATCCAGATGTGATATATCTTTAGTTTTACTGCAACCTTCCGCAACCTTGAGAATGAGAGCACCTTCTGTTCGGCGATTCCTGGTGTAAAAGCGTGCGGGCGGCGCCGTTATGAGATCTCCCCCTACAGGCTATCACATGTCAATTGGACTGCATTTTGCAATTTGGAACTATAAATTCTGGCTCTTCTGGAAAAACATTTATGTGCATAGGGAAACTAATGGCATATACGTTGTTTTTAAACCAGGCTACAATTATAGTTCCAAATTGCAAAATGCAGTCCAATTGAGACGGAGGCAGCATCTCACCACGCGCGCTCGGTTCCCGGTGAACTTTATCATGAGGCTTTTCCACAAAACAAGTAAGAACGTAACAAGTTTCTTGTATGATTTGAAACGAATTGAAAACTAAGAAACAATCTTATTTTCCTAATAATTAACGGCAATAATAATTAATATTTGCTCTATTCCTTCACTAGCCAATGTACCAGGTTGGAGCAAAGAGCTTGATGCAAAAACGGCTTTTTTCGCCCCCCCTCTGGAAGTTCTTCAGACTTTGTCTATTGATTACTCATACTTGAGCGCTTCTTTTCCCAAATTTTCAGACCCCCAAAAAATTTTGGGGGGGAGCTAGGGGGGGTGGAAGTCAAAACCTGTGAACCTCGATATCTCTTGAACAAAGAAAGATATCGAAGTCCGGTTTGGACGAAAAATCGTCTAAAATTGCATACTTTAAGATTCTAAAGGTCGAAATCCCGATATCACATTTTTAAGTCAACATATGTGCTTTTTTCCAGTTTTTAGATCTAGAAAATTTCTTTTAAACAAAAAATTTACAAAGATTTCAATTTTTTATTTAAACCAAAACCAGTTTTTTAAATTGTTCGTCTTTTTCCGCATCCAACGAGTGGTCCATTAAGCTGGGGAACCAAACGGTTCCGGAGTTATGATCGATTGAAGTTTCCGCTCAACGCGCGCCGACCGATTTTCGCGCGCAAAAAAGTCGGATTTGACTGTTATTAGATCAGATTGAATGTTCTAACTGAGCAAAATGCTTTATTAGGGACTCTTGAGGGTCGCTGAGTTCAGAAATTACCGATACTTCCAAAAAATTCACGTTTTTAAAATTGCAACTTCAGACAGGACCACTGAGCGGCCGGTCGGCGCTCAGTGGGCCTCTAAAATAGCGCTGCGGAGCTGTAATTTTAAAAACGTAAATTATTTGGAAGTATCTGTAATTTCTGAACTCAGCGACCCTCAAGAGTCCCTAATAAAGCATTTTGCTCAGTTTGAACATTCAATCTGATCTAATAACAGTCAAATCCGACTTTTTTGCGCGCGAAAATCGGTCGGCGCGCGTTGAGCGGAAACTTCAATCGATCATAACTCCGGAACCGTTTGGTTCCCCAGCTTAATGGACCACTCGTTGGATGCGGAAAAAGACGAACAATTTAAAAAACTGGTTTTGGTTCAAATAAAAAATTGAGATCTTTGTAAATTTTTCGTTTAAAAGAAATTTTCTAGATCTAAAAACTGGAAAAAAGCACATATGTTGACTTAAAAATGTGATATCGGGATTTCAACCTTTAGAATCTTAAAGTATGCAATTTTAGACGATTTTTCGTCCAAACCGGACTTCGATATCTTTCTTTGTTCAAGAGATATCGAGGTTCACAGGTTTTGACTTCCACCCCCCCTAGCTCCCCCCCAAAATTTTTTGGGGGTCTGAAAATTTGGGAAAAGAAGCGCTCAAGTATGAGTAATCAATAGACAAAGTCTGAAGAACTTCCAGAGGGGGGGCGAAAAAAGCCGTTTTTGCATCAAGCTCTTTCAGGGTCGCAAAAAATTCCTATTTCACAGTGTTGGAAATTGTTGCAACATTACGAACATTAAAGTTTAATTTGTATCAATTTAATTGCAATTTAAGATGTATTTCAGGTTGCAAATTTTCAGAGCAGATGTTTAATGATTATTATTACACGAAGACAAAAATGCACTGTTTTCTTGAAGTGGTGTGGATTTTGCTGATTGTGAAAAACTGTACCTAGCTAAATGGGGGAAAATGTCGATTAGTTGAAATCTAAATGAACTAAAGCGCAAATTTTTCGTGCATTGTGCTATTTGGAGTAGTATTGTCCTGGAGCAGACTTTCTTATTTATTTCTAATGAAGAGATAAGAGACTTACCGAGAAAGCACGCCGATTGATCGCCGAGAAAACCCAGGGCCTCATCGGGGCGGGAGCGCTTCTATGCGCTTTTTAAGAGTAATTTCAACGCTTCGGCTCAGCCGACGACGCTAGTGCAAGTTTCCACGCTTTAAAGAAATTTTTTGAATCTGAAAAGAAGATAGTGTTTCATGCAATATTTGCGTTGAGGGGGAGCGCTCCTTCCCTTTTTTACCAGAATTGTAAAACTTAGGTATATCAACATTAATATAAAACTATACTTTTTCCTTCATTCATGTGATTCCTGCAAATCCTCACATTCTTAGTGTTTTCATTACTGAAGAAGAATTCAAAATATTAAAAAAAAGTTAATAATATTGATTTCTAGGGGGCCCTGCCCCCCTGACCGCTACGCGGGCCCTATACGCATACGTATAGGCAAAAATGTTCTTCCATTTTAATACACCATTTTGTGTTCGAGCTGCATCGATTTCAAAATTTTTGACGTAACACTCAGATTTGTAAATGATGAGGAATAGCTGGATGTACATAATTTCACAGTCCACTTACTGGAGAAATGTCCATTTTTTATATATTTTTAAATACTTAATTTTAAAAAAAAATCGGATTTCGACCGTTAAGAGTTAATAATATTTGGTCCGTACCGACGCAACGCAGCGCCTGCCTTCTCACTTTGTATCTTCTGTTTATCTGCTGTAAATATTAATAGAAATTCAGCAGTCAAGTAAATTGACCAATGCCATAAATCGAAGCGGGAAGAATGCAGGAAAAATTGAGTTAAACCCTATACCTTGGACCTTGAACCTTGAACCCTGAGCGATGCACCGTTCCTCAACTCTTCGAATGATGAGCCCTTCACGAGCTTTTCCATTGTTTTATTGTTAATTCGAGTCACTCAGGTAGAATCCCACACCTTGACGTTTCTAGCGGAAACGACATATCTCTCACGCTATTAACATTGGACTTAAGTGACATGAGCTTTAAAAGCTCTACAACATTAAAAGTTCGGGGTTTCATAATTTTTTGCACATCTACATCTACTGCAGATGACATACATGTAAAAATCATCCTTATCGGTCCGACAGTTCGTCAGAAATAGTGCTTCCAAGATTTTGCTTCTAGCTGTATAATATAGACATTAAAATTGGAAGAATGCTCTATTATCGTTACAATGAATTCAGTGTTTATAGTTGAGGAAATTAGCTTAAAATTACACCATACATTCAGCAGGCCCGCCACAAGGGGGGGGGGAGGGATACTGGGTCACTGGTACCGGGGCCCGGGTCCCGGGTCCCGGATGGGGCCCGTTCTGCCCGTGACAAACCACTACGAATTCACATGCAACCCTTATTTCGTAAGGGAAAGTGAAAAATTTACCCTAAAAATTTCGCAAAAGGTGAATAAATTTTCAAGAACAAGCTGGGGCACTGTCAAGTTCTTCTTAAATTTCCAAAGAAGTATATTTCTTGGAAAATTTCTATCTATATTTTCAAGATTTTTAAGTACAGAAGGATATTTTTAGTAACTGCGTTTCATTTTCTTCCGTGGTCAGATGCTAAGAGTCTCCAGTCCGGGCATCCTCGAGTTCAATGGTTCATGGCTCAACTCCCTTGCCATAGACAAACGAAGGGGGAGTCTAGGGGGGCCTGGCCCCCTTAGAATTGAAAATGGTATCATATGCAAAAAAAAAATAAAAAATTTCCAGATGTTTTGAATGCAACAATTCGCAAGTATTTTGTGCTGAAAGTAAAAAAAAAAAAAAGCGTAAATATTCCGCAGAAATTGATGGAAAAATTCGTAATGGAAGCTTCAAAATACATCCAAATAGATTTATAAATTCAAAAATTTCTCGGGGGATGGCCCTCGGATCCCCCCCCCGTGCTTGGGGCCCGGGCCTTAAAACTGGTACCAGGGCCCGAGATGGGATGTGGCGGGCCTGTTACATAATATGGCTTTCCAAAATTTTCCGGGGGAGGGGCTCAGAAAAATAATAATCATCCTTAGAACCTCGAGCTAGGCCGACACTCTCCCGAACAACTCGGAATATGTGTGCCTTACTTTCAGAGTTTTGCGATGCTCCTATAATTAAAGTCAGCCTGCAGTCGAATACTATTATCATTTGGACTCGTGGGAAATTTATGAAGAGGCTGAATTTGACCGTATACCGATTCAAGATTGGAATCAGGACTTACTCGAATGCTGCCATGCGATATAGAGGAAAGCCGAATGAGGCTTTAGACGTTATCAAATTTCCCTCGATTAAATACGAATTTTCGGAGAAATCTGTGAATATTTCTCCTCCCGTTTGTCAGAGAATTTTTTTCGCAATCAGATCTAAATTATCTAAAAATTTCAAACAAAATAATGAACAAAGTCTCATAATGCACCCTACTAATTATGTATCGAGGAGATTTTGATTCCTTCCAACAAGGAAAACTATTTTATTGGCGGTTCCTCGTTGTTCTGAGGAAAAAAAAAATTGTTGCATCAAGGAAACGACTTACAACCACAATGAGAGTTCTTTACTTGTGACGAAACCCCCAACAACGCTAACAATTTGTATACACATCTAATTCAATTATTCTGAATGAAATGTGAGTGTGAAAAAACAGTGTGACATTTAATGAGCGAGAGAAGGGAGGTAAGTACATTTTGATTTGGATTAGTTAACAGGAGTAACTTAAAAGGAAGACTTGAACGGCAAGGAAGACATTATAATACAATTGAGGATTTGTGTTTGTATAAAGTACATAAAGTCGTTTACTTCGAGAGAGACCACACAAGATTATTCGAAAAATCTGGCATCAGTGTAACGTGTGATCACAGAACGGAAGCGAAGGTGCGAGCAAATCGTCAAAATTCGGTTGCCGGCCGGTGGCTGGCTCGCGAGCCCTCTAGCGGCGGGAAAAGCTACCCTCTGCAAAGTGATCACTGTTACGGACCAATCACGGACGCTGGAGGCCGAGAGCGAGTCTGTCCTTGACAGGATTCACCGATTCCACCCGAGTCGCTTCGTCTCGTAAGGAGGCGCATTCGTTGATCGACTCGCGTCGCGTGCACGTAGCCGCCTTGGCTCTCCGGCATTCCTTTGAAATTATTAGAGTTTCCTTTGAGTTTTTGAGTTCTCATTTCACTTGTCGGTTATTATTAAGTCTCGTGTGTCTCTTTATGAAGTGTGTCGATAACCTGCGCCGTGTTTAACGCTTCTGTTTATCCTGAATTCATTCACCATGAGGTCTCGAGATTTCGTCGGTACACGCGTTCGGAAGTTCGGAACTGTGTCGCGTGATTCGCCTCCCGTCTCATCATGTGTTTCATTTTGATCGCATCGTTTAGTATTTCGTCGTGCAATTAAATATTGCGGAAATTCGGTTATCGGTTAGTCGTGGTGTCTCGAGATGTGGACATTTCGCGTCGGTTTCTCCGGTCAAAGCGAAGCTGTTCAACTTCACGCAGAACTGAATCTTGTGATGGGCTCTCTCGATGGGGAATTTCGGATATCTACTGCTGCTTCTTTTTATCACGGTTTGGTCTGTGATCGAGGTTTGAGACAATTTACTTACTTCTGATTTAAATTCTGCCCAACTAAGGTGTAAATATGTATTACTTGTCATGTGTGCTCTACCCTTGTGATTTTCAGCTGTTTCTTTCTCTCCTCGAGTCATTCCTCTTCTTCCATAGGTAGGTACTCAAAACCCACTGAAAGGAAATTTTTCCAAGCTCCTAAATGGAGATGCTTGGAGGACAAGGCGCACAGAAACTTTTTGAATTTTCTACTCCAAGAAATATGTGTTGATAGTTTCAAAATTTCGTGGGGTCTAATGGCGGAAAGGAAGTTCAAACTCACTTTTTGATGCTTTAAAGTTGGATTTTAGTTGTGAATTTTCTAAGAATCTACCTACTTACTCTCAAATTACATTTAGATGAGTTTATGAATATCTAAATTTTTTCAAAAACTGCACTGAATGAGCCTTGTCTTCCAAGCCCCTCCATGAATATTTTTGTACCCTCTCATTTCAGGTTACCAATATAAATTCACCACGCCACCTTTCCCTCATCTGAGAATTCCTAGGTTGTTCGATGAAAATAATATGAATTTTTCATTTACATTCTGTCTTACATTTATACCTTCAGATGATAATTTCGGGCAAGTTTTGTCTGCTTTGCAAAGTGTAGGAAATATATTGATTGGAGAGAAATCGACGATTCCTTTTTGTTTTTTTTTTTTCCCCCAGTAGGAAATGAAATTGTTATTATTTCGAAACGTCCCGGTTTTTTTTATGTTATTGCAGCCTCTCCTTTTATTCCTCATATTTCTTTTTTGCATTTTGAAGTGTCTAAATTATTGGAGGGCTCCACGTATGGTCAATGTGAGCTAAAAATCTATCGTGGAAGATTGAGTCGTTGAATTGGAATTTTTTTTTCCTCATCTCGACCTTTCCCTTTATTACTCAGATTTCCTTTTTGCATTTTGAAGTGTCTGAATTACTAGAGGGCTCCTCGTATGATCAATGTGAGCTAAAAATCTATCATGGAAGGTTGAGAATTCTAATATTTTGTTTCCGTCGTCTCGAGCTTTTCTTTTATTCCTCATATTTCTTTTTTTGCATTTTGAAGTGTCTAAATTACTGGAGGGCTCCACGTATGATCAATGTGAGCTAAATATCTATCGTGGAAGGTTGAGTCGTTGAATTGGAATTTTTTGTTTCCGTCATCTCGAGCTTTCCTTTTATTCCTCATATTTCTTTTTTGCATTTTGAAGTGTCTAACTGGAACTTATCATTTCAACCCAATCGTACAAGCCCTTGCTTGCCCCCCCCCCCCCACTTTCCTTTTCGCAGTTGTAAAGGATTACTTTACCAAGATAAAAACATCTCGTGTTACTTTACCAAGATAAAAACATCTCGTGTTTTGAGCAATTTTATTGAAACCGAAAAGTCTCCCTACACTTTTAATAATTGAAGAATGCTGCTCAGTGTGTGAATAGTTCTGTGAAATGTTTCCATGTCGTTAGCTGAAAATTGAAACAAACAGTATTTTTGAAAGTAAATAGGATTTTTGAAAGTTGGAAGACCTTTCAACCTCTCTTGCCAAGTTACAAAGCCAGCATCAGTGTTAATTCGATTTTTCCGTCCTATTGCACCGGGGGCGCTAAGTATTTCAGGTGTTTGTAAGGCCGAGCATTGCTTTTCTTTCTTTCAATTGAAGTACATTTTGCAACTCGGAACTATCATTTCTGGCTCTGTCTTAGAACAACGTATGTGCCATTAGTTTCCCTATGCACATACGTGTTTTTACAGATGAGCCAGAAATTGTATTTCCTAATTGCAAAATGAAGTCCAATTCGTCGGTCTTCTGACCAAAAAGTGTATATGGATTTCCACGTGAGCCCTATCTTACATGAAAATCCATACTCTCCGGGGTTCACGCAGAAATCTCGGATCGTCCTTACGCCATGCGCCAGAGGAGCGGCGAGCTCTCCCGCCTATTTTTCCTCTAGCTTATCTTGTGCTTGCCGGGCGATTTTCTCCCGCCCGACTCCAACACGCAGGGCCTCCCCTCCCCCCATCTCCCTGTAGCTTGCCTGAAGTGAACGAGTGAAGTAAAACGGGCAAGATAAGAAATCGGCGACGAAAACTGACGCCTTTGGACCGGATGCGGGCCCTCTCAGCTTGTGTCTCCTGTCTGGGTTTTCGGGCAGAGAACCCTTTTTCTGTGAATTCTGAACTCGGACGGAACGATTTCAGTCCGTGGATTCTGATTTTCGGCATTATCACTTGAGTTTTCTTCATCGCAGGTGTTCTGTTCGATTGCGGCTTCTTCAGTCAAACTCTCGCTTTCTCTCTCCCTCTTCCTCCCGTCTCCTGTGACTATCTCGGAAACTTGGAGAAGAACGCAAGGAGCGTTCCCCCACCCCCTCCCCTTCTGATGGATTGTCATGACCGGCGCGTTATTCTGACGATCAACACCCCCCCCNTCAATGATGGTAGGTTGCCTCATGTCCATCCGTTAGAAAAAGAAGAACTGTTTAATGAGTATTTTTGTTTTGTTAGTACTCGCCATGGTGAATGCCCTGATAGAAGGAAGGATGTCAAATAGCTGATTTTTCAAATGATGCCTCTTTTCTTCTTTGAACATTTGCGAACATTTTGGTTCAGTCGTTTCTTCCTTCTTGTAGTTCCCGATGTACCTACAGTTACGTACATTCTTTTAAAAACAAATGTTCTCCAAAATTTTTGTACGTTACTCTGTTTTGAACATTTTCGTTCACCAGACCAGACTGTCGGTGCCGATCTGGTTCGTCCCAATTATTTTCAACGAGTAGGTAGTAGGCCTTTAGTGACATTCAAAAATTCGTAGGTATCCAGTACTGAAGTCTAAAATATGGTCAGTAGTCCCTAGACTGTACTTCAGCCAGAATTCTAAAATAATTACCTATTGAAGCCGAAAAAATAAGGCCGAAACGAAGAAAAAAAAATTAGCATTTCACTGGAACCACTTCCCTCACTCGGGTCTCGGACGTGAAAGAGGTGTAAAAAATCCAAATTCCTCAAGGCACTGTTGGCCGATCTTCTGTCCCGCACTTGTAATTTGTGGCCTCAACTTTTCCTCTAATGCATGTCAAGCGTTTGCCTCATTATTTTCACCTTCCTCTAATCAGCACCTGATTCCTCCCTGTAGCCCTTCTTTTATCAATTAACTTTTTCTCTCATTGCATTCACCGTTTAATCTTATCCTTTTCCGATTCTATTCTTTTGCATGACCTTTAACTCTCAAGCTCCTCACAGTTCAGTGTCATTTATCCACGCTATTCCTTCCTGTCTTCCTCTTTTTTCCCTCCCTCATTTTTGCAAGGTGATTCGTTGAGCTCAAGTCACGTGGTCGAACTGGTCTGCGATATATCGCATTGATTCGGTCAAAAAGCTCTGCAGATTTTGAAATTTTAGCTATAAAGGGACGATAGCCCCAGCGCATTAGCCTAAAGTATCATTCTAAACCCAAAATTTGGCAAAATTCAGAGAAATGAAAGCAGAATTGTGCACGGGAAAAAATCTCACATTTGATACAGAAATCGATAGCTGAATTAAATGCGAGGTTTTTTTCCTGACACTATTTTGATTTTATTTCTCTGAATTGTGCCAATTTTGGGGTTTAAAGTGATTCTTTAGGCTCATGCGCAGGGACCATCGTCCTTTTTTTGCTGAAAATGCAAAATCTGCTGAGATTTTTGACCCAATCGATGCGATTTATCGCATGCTAGTTCGACCACGTCACTTGAGTTTGACGAATCACCTTAAACTATCAAGAGAGGACCAGTCACTTAGCTTAGGGGAATCCAGTACCATTCGAATCTTTCGACCATATTACGGGCATTGATTCGAATGGTATGTACTGGATTCCCTCAAGCATCCGTGCCTGGTTATCTTAAATTTGTCATTTTTTGTAGTTTGCTGCATACCCCATTTGATAGTACAAAAATGTTCATTATTTAGTTGTGTTCAAAATGCCAAAGTTTTTTATGTTTTATTCATGTCTCCTTTGTTGACTTAAACTTGTAAGTGGATGTTCTCCCAATTTCAAAGAGAATACAAGAGCCTTAATATGAATTTCGGGCTGAGTCGCACCCCCTACTTTTGAGAGTCTCCTCTGATTGGCCGACCGCCTGGTGCTCACTTCCTACGGCTCTTGTGGAAAATAACCCGGGGTTCATTTTTCATCGTAGGTATCTCGAAAACAAGGTAATATTTTTGCGACGGAGATTTTAAAAATCAATTCTCAAGATTTTTCTGAAGGGATTGATGGGTGGGTAATACGTGACACTTTTTTCTCAGTCACACCGAACAATTTGACCTGGAATTTCGTTTTTTCAACTCGAAATTTTGACACTTGTTGTCGTGAAGAAACCGAATTCCAGGTCCAAGTGTTCGGTGTGCTTGAGAGAAAAGTCTCATGCATAACCCATCAATCTCTTCAAAAAAATCTGAAGAATCGGTTTCTGAAATCTCCGACGCATTAATTTTCCCACGTTTTCGAGACATTTTTGATGATAAATAAATCCCGTGTTTTTTTTCATTAGGGCCCCAGAAAGAGGGCACTAGACGGGTCAGCCAATCAGAGACGACTCGCAGAAGTAGGGGGCGCTACTAAGACCGCCATTCATATTGCCGCTCTTGTTTTCTCCCAGCCGAAGATTCCCTCTCGGATCTGACTCCCTCCCAGTGGATAAATTGCAAATGTATCAGACAAATGGCAACATTGCAGCGATGAAAACAGTCAAAATACAAGAAAAAAATGAAGTCCTCAAGATGTTGACTTGTTCAATAGTTTTTCAAAATTATTGTTGATAGATAATACTTAACTCTTATTTTTCCCTTAAAAATAGAGAAAAACGGAGAAAAACAGAGAGATGCAGAGATATGCAGAGAGATGCAGAGAGATGCAGTGAGATGCAGTGAGATGCAGAGAGTTATAGAGAGATACAGAGAGAAACCGAGAGTGTAAAAAGAGAGTAAAAGAGAGAGAAAGGAAAAAAGGTTGATTTGGCGGGCGTAAATGACCTGACTAGCCTGACATTGATTTGAAACAGCGGAAAAATGCACTGAACGGGGTTTTCGATAATCAAACTAGCCCACAGCGTGTCACAATGATGCAGTCCTTTTACCCCCGTTTTGAATCAATGACAGACTGTGGTTAGGCCCTTCACGCCCGCCGAATCAACTTTTTTTAAAGAAAAATCAGATTTAAGTCCCATCCATCAACAATAATCACGAAATACTGCACAACTCAACACCTCGGTGCATTTATATTTTTCTTAGGTTTTGACTGTTTTCATTGCTGCGACGTTGCCATTTCTCTTTTACACTTGCAATTAATCCACTAGGAGAGGATCGGATCCGAGAGAGAACCTTCGGAGGGAGTCGGGCGATGTTCTCATGTTCTGTTGTGTTCGCGTGCATTTGTGAGGAAGGGTGAGGGTGTGTATGTGTATGGAGGGTGCATGCGATTTTGTGAATGGTTAGGGTGCGTGTGATTGTGTGAATGGTCGATTTGTGGTGCGTTTGTGTGTAGAGGGAGCGTAGGAACTGACGAAGGTGCGTCCACACGGTTTATCTGACTGTTGGATAGCCGGTCCGTCGCGCAATCCGCCAGTTGCTCTGATCTTGGAGCGATCGGGGGGCTGTTCGACGTACCGTCCATTCGACGATCGGATGAACCTTGTGGACGCTCCTGTGACGCAAAGGCTCTAGTGACGCGTACACATCACGGTCGAATTTTCATTCAGGTGGGGGCCATCAATGCTCGTTGACGGACTTTGATGACCTCCATCTGAGCGGAAAGACCGTCATATGTTCGTGTCACGGGAGCCTTGGGTAACCCATTTGCTTGTGGCATGTTTTTTCTGGTCAGGTCCAGATCCACATAAGGGTGGTTGAGCCGGTCTGGGAGGGTCTGCGGATGATCTCCTCGCCGGGACTGACAAGTGGCGGGTTGCGTTGCACTCCCTGGCTTTGAGATGCAAGTAGCGGCGAAAATACCCGGATCCCAATCGGATCCGGGATCAGCGGAACTATATTCTGGGGCCTAAGTTATTATCAGTGGCGTGGCGTACTTTGCGATCTATCGATTGTTATGTCATTTTAACCTATGGAAAAGGGTCGATAATCAGGGTGTTCGCAGCGAACACCTTGGTAATCGATTCTTTACCCTAGGTTTAAATGGCAGAACAGCGATATATCGCAAAGCACGCCACGCCACTGATTATTATCAGTGGCGTGGAGTGCTTTGCGATCTATCGATTGTTATGTCATTTAAACCTATGGAAAAGGAGGATCGATAATCAGGGTGTTCGCAGCGAACACCTTGGTAATCGATTCTTTACCAAAGGTTTAAATGGCAGAACAGTGATATATCGCAAAGCACGCCACGCCACTGATTACTATCAGTGGCGTGGCGTGCTTTGCGATTATCGATTGTTATGTCATTTAAAACTATGGAAAAGGAGGATCGATAATCAGGGTGTTCGCAGCGAACACCTTGGTAATCGATTCTTTACCCTAGGTTTAAATGGCAGAATAGCGATATATCGCAAAGCACGCCACGCCACTGATTATTAATATGAACTTCACCTCTAGCCCCTGAACCAAGGCACCAAAGACATTGAATCACGTAGACCGTGCGTCCGGCTCGGTTTAGTACAGGTGGAGCGAAGCAAGTCTCTCGGAGCCCCATGATGGACGGGCGGGGAAGGGGAGAGAGCGTGTGTCCCAAGCACTCGAAGAGACTTGAGAGAGGCAATGGAGAATTCTGGCCCGCGCTCGGTTTTTCACGAATATCTCGTTTAGAGTCCATTTTCAGACAATATTCCTAAGAAGAAAAGTCTTAGAACACATATTTTTACACCCGAATAGCATTGTTTCATTTTTCCGAACTAATTATTAACCGAGGAAAAAAGCCTCACAATCCGACAAAAATTCACTGGAGCCGCTACTGCGCATGCGCAGATGTGCGCAACTGGGACGCACGAACTCATCGATGCGGGTCGGTGCCACCACTCATCATATGCGAATTTTTATAAGTTGCTTCGCCTTCCGTAACACAGGATGCACGGTCTACGTGATTCAATGTGTTTGCAATAAGGCACCCATTACGATGACCAGGGGCGGACTGGTAGTCGAAAAGTTAGGAGGCGACCTAAATGTGGGGGCCCCTCCTGTCGTTCGGGGGCCCCTCTAAGAAGGTCCGGGGGCCCTCCCCCGAAAAATTTTGAAAATTTCACACTTTCTAAACGCAATTTTAAGCATTATTGGAGTTAAAATTCCACAGTTCCTGAACTTCAAAACAACCCATTCTCAGGATTCTTCGGGGGCCCCTTCATCACATAGCTTCAGGCGACCTTTCATGTCTCTTAGAGACAAATTTTCAAGGATTTTGGGGCCTTTTAGTGACAGAAAACGGATAGGAAAATTACAACATTACGGGGGAAAAAAACGATGACTCGAAAAAAATTCGACGCGGGGCCCATTCGGGACCTCCGCGATCGCCTCCCCGCCCCCATGGCCAGTCCGCCCCTGATGATGACCTTTGACACACTCCAGGATTCATAGTTGTTTCTTGACCAGCAGGCACGTAGCACAGGGGGCTTAAGTCAGAGTGTTTACTGGTCCAGAAAAAAGTACTCCTTTCCGTCCCATTGATCCAGTCATATTAATTCATATTTTTGACTCGGAGTATGGCTTAAAGAAAACTCACGTTTGGTCAGAGTTACATAATTTTGCTTTACAAGCCGAGTGTGGTTAAACTTATTCGTGACGTAATTTTCGCTGCAACGTGATCGAGTCGTACACCCAAAACGTTGAGTCATTCCGGTATACCGGTATAATCGAATCCATCTATTATTAATCTAGGTATCCCAATTTAAGCTCATAAATTTTACTTAAGTTTCTTAAAAATTGTCCTTTTTATGATTCTACGCTAACGACCTCCTTGCGAATCTCCCTTTAACCCTTCATTGCGTGAATCAGGCACCGATTTTAGAGATAAAAACTACTTTTTTCAGTACTTGTAGGATTATAGGAATAGGTGGAGTCCCAATTTAGGTATTCACCCCCCCCCCCTTTTTGTGGAGATTAGACTTTTTATCCTCCCTAAAAACCATTTTTGCTAAATGCGATTTAATGTCAGAGAAGACGAAAGCCCAAAAAACATTGGTTACTGTCATGCAACGCTATGCAATTAAAAGGTTTAATCACATTGTAAACTATAGGGGCCTCCCTAAAAGAACGACTCTGAGTATGACCTTTTTGTCAGTAATTAGCCAAATGCTTTTTCTGCTCAATTTCTAACCCTTGGGAAACTCTACATCATGGCGATTATTTTTCACCGGCTACATTCGTTCATACACTTGTTCAAATTTACCATAGTGTCTTAAAAGTAATTAATAATGATCGCGAAATAAAGACTATGAATCTTATTGTTTTCTTCCTCTTAAATCTTCATGTAAGTTTCAAATAATCGAGCTTTTTCAATATTAACTTTTAATGAACATATCAAAAAGTTTCATATATGTAGCTTCACTAACAGCAACAGAAGTCATTCATGTTGTTTGGAAACATGATTTTTTTAAGAAAATTTTGAAGCGCTATACAATTCTGGGTCTGTCGAGGGAGACTGTATTTCCCTGTCGATCGTGGAAGAACAGAAGAGAGAAAAGAAAAGAAAGGAAAAGAGAAGAAACAACTTGAGCTATGATATCTATTAGATGCCCATACCCAAAAGTCACTACTAATATTTTAAAACTTTTGAAGCATCTAAATCTCAAAATTGAATGTGGTCTCCTAGACCCCGGCGTGAATAGTCATACTTGCTCATCGTCGTAATAAATTAACGAATTAAACCATTAGTAGATTGCCCTGGCTACCTACAAGTCTGATAATGTGTTTTAGAACGATTTATTAAGCATAGTCTACACTTTATCACAAATAAGTCTATTTCTCCAATCCAAGTCGATTACTTCTCAATATCTAAAAAGGCCCATGTTCTTCGATCGTGCACCGACAGACGTACAATTTTTTCGCATTGTAAGCCCTTGCATTTTTCTAGAAAGGTGTGCCATTGGATGGATCGTAATCATTGTTTAAGTCCCAGGATTGGGTCCGACCATAAAAATTATTGCTAGAGCCCTTTTTCCTCGATAGCAATTAGGTTAGGAAGTTTTAAGGTCATACATACGAACGTTGACATGTAAGTTTCTATGCGGTTGCTTCTGTGCATCGTGCGCGCGTTACATTTCAATGTTTAGGGTTGAGAATAAGCAATTTTTGGAGCTTTAAATCTGTATTTGAATAATCCTGCTATCCTGCTGACTGTCTTCAAAAAAATCGTCACACGTATAATTTGGGTACCAACCAAGATGAATTTGAGTCTTATTATGCCGAAGTTTTAAGACTTCGCTTGATACGATCATAATTCGCGGTCCTCGTGAAATCATCCACCTCAAGTCTGAACAAAATTTACTAGGTAGGTTTCAAGCCTAAATATAGTTCCGAAGAGCATTTTACAATCCTGGCCTTCCACAGTCATTCAATAAAAGCTCATACAGATGTTCGTTTAGATTCACTCGTGAGTAGCTTCGCTTTCAAATTAAATTACTCTCATAATTGACTTACTATTTTGAAAACTCATTTTGCAAGATCACAATTTAAATATTCATTATTCTATCAGGAACGGACTCAAATGTGCATATTAGGTTAGGTGGCCTAACCGCCAGGGGCTGTCGGCGGAACTTTCTTTAAGGTATTATTGTGGGCCATTATCGTGCACTGCTTTCGACGCAGTTGAATCCATGCATTCTTAAGAGCTCCATCTCCCATAGATTTTGACTGCGAACGATCATAAAAGTCATCAACAATATGTCGCTTTTTAAAAGATTCAAACACTGGTATAATAAGGTTTATATTGCTCTCATTGCTGGGCCGAAATCGCTGCACTGCGTGCGGGCAGAGACGAAACAGGCTGTGAGAGCAATTAGGGATCCATTAATTAGTCCATAAATTACGTGACGCTTTTCTTCCAAATTTTTTTCGGAATTTTGGACCGTCCTCCCTTCCCATCCCCTTTTGTAAAGCTTTTGTGACGTAAGTCCCTATTCTTTAATATGTTTAAAAAAATCGCGTAACGCATTCCTCGACCTCCCCCTTCCCCCCTAGAACTTCACGTAATTTATGAACGACCCCATAGTAAGTAGATATCATAAGTATTGAATGTCCTAGATACGCGTTCGAAGTGATTCTCCCGTGCCAAGAAAAAACGCCGTATCAGCATTTGAGAGTTAACTAATTTCATCGAATAGAACATGTAATTGTGAGGAAAGGTCTGCACAGTTCTCCTTGAAATTTTCAGATATTTCAGATTAAATCGCGGACACATTTCTTTGAAAAATTTGAAAAAAAAAAAAATCAGAATTTTCCCGATTAAAATTTTACTTTTATTGAAGGAAATGTGGCCACATCTAAAGGCTCGTACGACTTTTTTCCTTAACACGGCAGTATTGTTCTCATTGCCGGGCCGAAATCGCCGCACTGTGTGCGGGCAGAGACGAAACCGGCGGTGAGAGCAATTAGTAGGTAAATGTCATAAGGATGAAGCTCATTGAATGAACTAATCGCGATTTGCAATTAAAAATTGCTTGCATTGCATTGCTATTGCGAGATTACACAACTTCTTTCATACTGCAATGGTAGTGTGTGACCGGGGAGTTTCTAATAGTTTCTATTATTAGATTTAAACTAATGAATTAAATGAGATACTTGCACTTTTAATGTCACGTTTTGACCTGCCTCTTATAAGTTATTGTGAACTTAGAAGTTGTGAATCGAAGCAAAATTGCATTTGCCTTTAAGTAGTTCCAAATTACAAAAAGTGATCCAAAGTTTTTAAGTCGCAAAAAAAGGCAATACCAAATATCCCAATAGTTTTTAATTGAAGAAACCTAGACTGGTTGTTGGGCCCCGCAGTGTATTTTACGATGAATGATGTTTCGTTTCATGCTAACGATCACAATTCCCATGGACTGTAAAGAGGACGAATTATTGATCTCATACTGTATTATTACTTATTATTCATTTTTTTTTTTTTTTAATTTTTAAAGAAAATCAATACGCGTGAAACGTATTAAAGTGTAAATTCTTTTAATGCATCAGTTGCCGGATCTGCGAAGAAGAACCTTATTTTCCAAATATTCAAATTTTACTTAAATGGTAACACTGATTTTTTGCGCAAGTTTCACAGTAAAGCTCAAATATTGATGCGCTTGACACGTGAAATATGAGCACGTGGTTTACATTTTTGCAAGAAGTGAAGGACAAAATTCCCCTCCAACGATAAGTTCCTTTTTCGTAGATCTGGTCGTTTTGAAATCAATAACTAAGAACAACAAAAATTTGAAGTAGACAAATTCTAATTTCCGTATCCAACATTTTGCCTCCTAGTCGGAAAATATTCATTTTCAGGGGGCCATGCTCCCTGACCGCTATGCTGCAAATTAATAGCCATATAACACTTATAATAGAAAACGTATTAATTCTAATTCACTTTATCTTTTTCATGTATCCATGATTATTTTGAATCTCAGTCTCTTTCAAAGGAAATTGAAAGAAATTTTAATTTTATTAACATGAGAATATATTTCTTTTAAACCGTAAAAACGAACCTCGCAGCACTCATTATCACATCGAGGACTTCTTCGGTAAAAGGACGTTTACGGTTAGCGCAGTGCTGCTAAGATTGGGCAATTTTCCATTGCATTCACCGAAAATGCAATCCTTTCACTGCCGACTTGCTTCCACACAATAGTGAACAACAATTCGCGGGAATTCATACGAAAGCTTTCAGATTGGTTGCTTGTAACCAAATACCCACGTTGCCATTCTTAGCAGCATTAGAAGCCTCCTACGCCTTTTTACCGAGGAAGTGCGCAATTTACTTCTTTTGAAAGTATTCACTCCAAGCCTCACTAGTTTGTTTTTAATGTGCCACAACTGAGAATTTTCTAGCTATGCCTTTTCTGGTCTTCTCTTTGATCATCATTAATGATAGTATCTGATTGCGATATTTTTATCCTATATTTCTAACAACGAGGTTATTAGAGCAGCCATCTCAATATTTGGATCAACTTGCTTGACGGCATGACTCGTATTATTTAATTTAAAGTTTTTCTAAACAGCTCCGAACTAGGGAAGCTCTCTCTGCGTTACACGTAGTTTGGTAACGTCACGAGCATGACACCCCCCCCCCCCCAAAAAAAAACCACTAAACTTGATCGCTGATTTTACCGCTAAGTAGAAGTGGGGTTTTTATCCTCAATGTAGTTCGATTTCAAGCTGAATAACCTCGTTGATCTCTGTACTGATCAGCGTCATTTTTATGTAACCGCCTGTTGCCCGCGTAAGCTGTTTGTAGGCCTCTTTATTGCTCTGCCATTGCGAATCCCATTTTTTACCGCTTTGGACTCGACTTTTGTATTGTGTTGCTGGATTCGATGTCAACAAACCCTGCCGACGTGAAGCCGAACCAGTTTATGTCCAGCATATACCAAGCATTGTTTTGACCTGACGCAGATTTTACTGAATGAAACAGTCAAATTCCTACTTCAGTGACACATTTGAATCATCATACATCATCGGCTGAAACCGAACCTCTGCTACGAACCCTGAAACGGGTGGTTCGTTTCAACCAGTTTCCTCCAGCAAAATGCATTATCCACCATATAATTTATGCGGAATGCAGTTTTGTTTTCGTTCATCCCTATTGACTCACAAAGATGATCGTGTTTTGGCTACTTCAGCTTATCCAAGATCCAGCTTATCTTCAGATTTTAACAGCAGAAGCCTTTTTTCTTTTCATGCCCTTGTAATTTTTGATGAATTATTTGGAACTAATCAAGATTGAATCCGGTAATCAAGATACACCACATCGTCAGCATTTCAGATCAACTTTTTTCTCCTTTTTGCTAACAGTATCGATTGAATTTACAACATCGTCCGTATCATCAATATTTTCCAGCAGAATGGTTCTCTCAATGCTGCAACAGTTTCGGCAGAGTGCTTCACACTATCTTATCATCAGATGAAAACAATTCCTTTTGGTTTCGCAGTGCTAACAGTCTCAACCTAAAGCTGAAAGTGAACCACATCATTGGTATTTTCGACTAATATTTGCATCATGGAAGAGATCTTCTGAAAGCTGCCATTTATCCATCTTTCTTTAGATGCCATCTATGTACCTCTTAGCTGAGCGCCCTCGCCGATGCCTACCTGGAGGAACCAACTCCAAAACCTTTTGCGGCAAGCTGGTATTGTAACTCCAGGAAGACGTATATCGCTCATTGTTTTCAAGCCGCCACAAAAAGTACAGATCTTCAGACGGAGTTGTGTCGAATTACGGCCAAGTAATATGCAGCTTAGTCAACGTCATTTTGCAGATTTATGATAAATCAATCCAAGGTATCGCAGAATGTCCACATGCAAGAACATAAACGCCTGCAGTTGATTAAAGTCCACGGAAATGCGCATCCTGTCTCGGGCGCTGCACTTTACACGCATGAGCGCGCAAGTTATCTCCCGGAGTAGATACGCGTGAAGTATATCTGCAATATTGCAGGCGCCGCAAACCATGGACGTCAAATTCACTATGTGGGGTTCTCCAGCGAAGACATGCACAATTTAACAACATCCTTTCTTTTTTTACTTTTTTTATCGTTTTTTGCCAAGTGGTCAGCGTGTCTGACCGTCAAGTGGCGTCAAATTTTCACGGAACTGACTAGTAAATCTGCAGAAACAGATTCTACTCGGCCTTAATCCGTGAATTATTTTTTTTATTTTTATTTTTTTTTTTTTTGCCCAGTGGTGTCAAATTTTCACGGAACTGACGTGTAAATCTACAGAAACAGATTCTACTCGGCCTTAATCCCTGAATTATTTTATTATGTATTTATTTTTTTTTTTTTGCCCAGTGGTGTCAAATTTTCACGGAACTGACGAGTAAATCTGCAGAAACAGATTCTACTCGGCCTTAATCCGTGAATTATTTTTTTTATTTTTTTTTTGCCCAGGGGTGTCAAACTTTCACGGAACTGACGAGTAAATCTGCAGAAACAGATTCTACTCGGCCTTAATCCGTGAATTATTTTTTTTATTTTTTTTTGCCCAGTGGTGTCAAACTTTCACGGAACTGACGAGTAAATCTGCAGAAACAGATTCTACTCGGCCTTAATCCCTGAAAAGTTCAAAAGCTTGAAGAATGGATGTGCTGAAATCCCCATGATGTCTACGGACATAGTACAAGTATGTCTTCTGCTGGAGAATTTAGAACGCTAAGTTCCGACCCACCCGTGATTTGATATGCCATAATTGTGAGGCGTCTCAAGAAAAGAAAAGGAAATGCGCTGGGGGTCGAAGATGAAGGCCCGCATACCACGAGGAAAAGTTATTCGGTCAATCTGTTGCGTAGCGAAGCAAAATTCTCAGGCAGTCGACGCGAAATCTCAAGAAACTTTACTCTGCTCTAATGCGTCAATACTCTACGCAATCAAATCAATATAATGAAAAAATGTTCATTGCCTGTATGCAAGCTCCTTGTTGCACAGATAACTCGGTTGCCGTTTGAGATTTTGAATTTTTCACATCATCCAGATATTTTACCAGCATTCGCCTGCCTTCATGCCTTGCTTTATCGTGCAAGAGAGTCCAGCGCCATTGGCCCAATACATCCACATGTACATCTGTCTCTCTCAGAGCCACCAACCCGTTGATCGCTCTCGGTTCTGTTTCTACAATCGACATATCTTGAAATCCGTTCCGAAAGCTGGAGTGAAGAACGTTTGCTTGGTCAGAAGTCTCATTTCTGTTAGTACTCAAATTCTTGCGAAGCAATGAGTAATAATTGCTGAACGATGACACCGTCAAACCGGACAAATTCACTGCGATACAGATATTGTGATACGGAGCCGAGCCTGTGGCTTTTCTTGGTCAAGACAAGGAAAAAATCATCGAACAAGTTTATTTCAGAATTTGTCAGAAATGTTTATTACCAACTAAGAAGGAGAATAAGAAGACCAACGATACGAAGGAATGTACATTTTGATCAAAATTCGGACAGGAAACATTTGTTACGACTCATAAATCAAAGCTTCCAACGGCGAAGACTTCGGGATGTAATGGCAGAGTATTTTTCCCCAATATAAGGTTTTAGGGCTCAATGAAATTAACAAATTTGTAAGAAGCTTGCGCACCGTATATTTGCACGGAAGTCATTTTCTAAAGCCGCGGCGGCAATTGCTTATCTATCAAATGGCTTTCCGAGCCAACTTACGATACGCAAGCTTTATTTTGTAAAATTGTACTGTAGTTGAAATAAAAAAGGAAAAACAGAAAAAAATGAAAAAAATGAAAAAAATGAAAAAACAGAAAAACAGAAAAAAACAGAAAAAACAGAAAAAACAAAAATAAACAAAATAAACAAAAAATAAAAATAAAAAAAATTTAAAAAAATAAAAAAATAAATAAAATAAAAAAAATTAAAAAAAAAATAAAAAAAAAATAAAAAAAAAACCAGAAACAAACAGAAAAACAGAAAAAACAGAAAAAACAGAAAAAAACAGAAGAAAACAGAAAAAACAGAAAAAACAGAAAAATAGGAAAACAAACAGGACACATCGTGTTCATTTATGTTAAGCCGGAATCCCACTCTGAATTTGGGAGCTGAGCATTGGGGTCGTCAGTCATTGCTCAACAGCTGCATTGTCGTAAAGAGTGATTTTTTCCATCAACTTGATTCGAATAGTGCAGACAAACTGATAACCGATTGATAACCGATCCTCATCGGTTGCTGAATCTTTAATTTTTCGCGTTACGCGCAAAAATTCAGGACACCACTCAACAACGGACCGATGACACTCACATTCAGCTTCCCTGTATTCAGCCTGTGATTTCAGCATTTGTAAAATTAAGTGCCTAGCTTACAGTCCATGGATCATTTCTATCAATGATTATTATTTAAAGATTTTATATCATTTTATGTCACTGATGAAATTGATCGTTGTTCCTCCTTGCCCCACAAGCAATACTGCAGAATTTTCAACAACCGCACTTGCGTGAAAAGAAAAAGAAGGAATGAGTTCTATCTTTCATTAATTTTCAGTCATATTCACCCATCCATCTGTTTATCGCTTTTAATTTTTACCTTATTTACACCTGCAAAGGAAGATGAAGCATTTTTTTCTGTTCTAAACAATTTGTTAAAGAATCTTTGTCACTTTAGAAGTCAGTTGGACCACATTGTGCTAAAGAAATTCACTACTTCCGTTTCAAACAACTTGCGTGCCATTAGTTTCCTTGTTCAGATACGCGTTTTTATGGATGAGAAAGAAATAATAACTCTGCTATATTGGACATTGAAGTTGAACTTTGCGTTCTCAACGAAGTTTGAATCTTTACGAACATCATTGAATTCAGCAGTTTTGTTGAATCGCACTTACAGTGTCATATTCCATTCTAGAAGGATAAAGAGACTTTAGTGTACAAAACTTCAAATCAAAAATTGTTTATCCTCCCATGTTGTTTCCCCTGTAGGTACAATAAAATTAGTTAACAACGGTACGTCATGTGTATTAAAGACACTATATCAAGTCGTCCAATAAGTTTCTTTAACTTATCTCTGGTGTGATCGGAAATGGATTTGAATTAAGTGTCGTATCGTGACTATTGTCGGCAGAAAAAAAGAAATGGTACCTAACTTTTCAGTTACAGATTTCATCAACTATTTGTCCCTCTCGTGAATTAAAAGTCATCAAGTTCGTAGTCTCCTTTTGACGATTTTACTTTGAAGACAAAGCAGTTTTTTCAGATTAAAAATTTACTCAACACATTATTTGTGTTCTGAAATAAGATTTGCGAAAGCATGACAATTACTAATGAAACGGTCAAGCAGAGATATCACCAATCAATTCATACAGAGTTCTAAATGCTTCAAAAATTCATTAATCAGGTTTAGCAGTATCCTTTCTGGGGAGGGGGGGGAGGGTTTGGCGACAATTTCAGATTTTCATAATATTTATTGTCAAATCTTCTGGTATTAAGTAAATTTTCAGTATTTTAGGACTATTCATTTTATTAATTTAAAGTTTTTCATCGTGTTTCGCAATGAATTATTACACTGAGAAAGGAGTTAAATTTTTCCGTATGCCCTACTTGCCAAAATTCGAAGTCTACGTTGGCAACTGTTCTCTCGGTGCACAAAGCATTTTGCCTGAATGAAGTTGAATAATTTCCTTTCTTTTCTCTCTCTCGTCAAACGATTTCAAGCCCTTGCGTAATAAATTACGTGTATAAGTTGAAGTTAAATCCACACTCTGTGTTGTATCGCACTTGCAGATTTTTAAATAATTAAGCAGTTTTTACATTAAAATCAATCGAATGCTCAAAAGCTGTAAGGGTCTCTCAAGGGAATTAGTCGAAGATTTTTAAATAATTGTGCAGGTTTTTCATTAAAATCAAATCGAATGCTCAAATGCTGTAAGAGTTTCCCAAGGGAATTTATCGACACTTACTGGATGTGTTGTTTTTCTTTAATGCGTGAGTTTCGCTTAACAGTCGCTACACAGCCTTAGGATTAAATAGAAATGAACGCTCCGATAAGACTCGGTTTATACCAGGATAGAACAATTAAATCAACGAACGAATGTAACAACTTACTCTGACCAAACTCTCCCATTTTACCCGTGTACTTACTTCATGCGTTACTACCATTTCCTTCTCGGTAGACCTTTCTCCCGTATCTTTCGTTTTCCCTTTTATTTTCCAATCTTGTCATAGACTCCCGTACATTTTAATCGGTGGGTGCCAATAAAAAAGGGCGAAGGTGAAGTTCAAGGTTGTTTTCCTTGAATATATAAAGTTAAAATATACCATAAATCAATATCAACTAGTCAATGCAAGTCATTGTCTCAAATTGAATTGTATTAACCTTTTTCGTGACAAAATTTATGAATTCATAAGCTGACATTAAAATTGTCAGATGAACAAGGTGATTCTAAGTGATCTGGGGACGAGATCAGCAGCGCAACCTTGTGGCAAATCTCGTCCGAAGATCACCCAGAACCACCTTTGGGTACGGCACTTAAGGCGCGTAAGTCTTACACTGGTAAAAAAAACCTCTTGGTTCAAGAGTGCAGTTTCTTGTCGCCGGATTCAAGAGTTTTGAACTCTTGTTTCAAGCGGATTTTGCATTGATTCAATTCAAAATCCGCTTGAAACAAGAGTCCAGACTCTTAAATCCGGCGACAAGAAATCGCACTCTTGAACCAAGAGGTTTTTTTTACCAGTGTCTGCGCAATTTGGCGACCTTTCGATCATCAAAGGAATCATTTGATAGATGGTTACACCATCTTTGGTCGCCAACTTACGCAGACACTGTTAAAAAAAACCTCTTGTGAGGTTTTTTTTACCAGTGTCTGCGTAATTTGGCGACCAAAGATGGTGTAACCATCAATCAGAAGATTCCTTTGATGATCGAAAGGTCGCCAAATTGCGTGTCTCAAGTGCCGTACCTTTATGGGGGCCCCGGAAGTTCCGCTGCAACAGCTACTTGCATCTCTGTGCCGTGGGGGTGCAACTACGACCAGTCACCGTCTGTTCCGGTTAAAGTGCGGGCCATGCGGTCTGTTCGCCGGTTGGGAGGACGGACGTCCTTCGACCACTCTGTCAGACGGCATTCTAGCAGTGGCGT
>NW_017547211.1:3462434-3491079 GCF_001854935.1 Bemisia tabaci | reverse complement strand
AGATGGTTACACCATCTTTGGTCGCCAACTTACGCAGACACTGTTAAAAAAAACCTCTTGTGAGGTTTTTTTTTACCAGTGTCTGCGTAATTTGGCGACCAAAGATGGTGTAACCATCAATCAGAAGATTCCTTTGATGATCGAAAGAACGCCAAATTGCGTGTCTCAAGTGCCGTACCTTTATGGGGGCCCCGGAAGTTCCGCTGCAACAGCTACTTGCATCTCTGTGCCGTGGGGGTGCAACTACGACCAGTCACCGTCTGTTCCGGTTAAAGTGCGGGCCATGCGGTCCGTTCGCCGGTTGGGAGGACGGACGTCCTTCGACCACTCTGTCAGACGGCATTCTAGCAGTGGCGTGCACTGAAAAAAAAAGTTCGGTAAATATGGAACCACGATTTTGTTCGGTACACACGACCGAATTATTCGGTCTGCTCAGCCAAACTGTTCGGTCGCGCAAACCGAACAATTCGGTTGCACAGACCGAATAATTCGGTTGTGTGCACCGAACAAAATTGTGGTTCCATTTTTACCAAACTTTTTTTTTCAGTGATGGCGTGAATTGCGATATATCGATCATTATGCCATTTAAACCTATGGTAAAGAATCGATTATTAGGGTGCTCGCTGCGAACACCCTGTTAATCGATCCTTTTCCATAGCTTTAATGGCATAACAATCGATATATCGCAAAGCACGCCACGCCACTGCATTGAGTGGACTAGGATGGAGTGCTCGAGGGAACGTCATGCGGGTCGTCTCCCCAACCCCGGTCGGACCGCGTGGCACGCGCTAGAAGGAGACGTCTGCGGACCCGCCCGACCGCCAACAACCCTGCCGTGGACGGCGGTCCTGCACCTGCAGCAACCCTTGGTCGATGACCTTGGGTTAGCTTTCAATGCTTGTAAAAGCCGTGCCATCATTTTTACTCGAGGGTAGTTAATGTGCCACGGGAAAAACAAGTTCGGGTTCGCGACACAAGAGGGTAGGTGGAGGCGTTACGTTAGCACTCCTGCGTCTCGTAACTACCGTTAAGGCAGTTACGGAGCGCAAGAGACGTAACCTAATGCTTTCTTACCCGCATTTTGTGTTTCGGATCCGAATTTTTTTTCCCCGTGGCCGACTGACTTGTGACTTGACGGGGGTTGGTTAGCTTAGGGTAGGTTAGGGTGGGCAACGTAGAGGGCTGGGGGTCTGGTGGGTATGGGGTGTAGGGTGGGATTAGGGGGGAGGTTAGGAGGGATAAGGGGTGGGCACGGGTGGGCTCAGTTTTTTTTTACAGGATTTAGTCTTAGTTAACTCTGGGTGGGGAATATTCTGGGCAAATAAGTTTGACATAAAAAAAAATTCGGACATTTTCGGGCGAACCGAGAATTGCAACTACGGATCCCAATAGCTCATCAGGATTCTGTTCCCATTGTGTCCACACTGAGTCTTTACCCATAGCGGCCGGACCTTTGTCATCGTGGCCTACTGGTAGACATAAAATGCCAGCCAATTAAATTATCCTTTGTAATTTTTTCCTTTATTCAAAAGAATTAGGATTCAGCTTGCAATTCTGATGAAACATGTAAATATTTGTAGGTAGGTTTAATGGTAAGTTATTGTATCACAAAAATTGCGAATTCCTTCAGCGCGTTTTTTGATATGATAACTTACTATCATACTTAACTACAATTATTTACATATTTCATTAGGATTGCAAGCTGAATCCTAATCCGTTGAAATGAAGGAAAAATTCACAAACGATAAAGAAAATTGGTTGGCAATTTTTGTCTACCAGTAGGCCAAAGGTCCGGCCGATAGGTAAAGGCTCTTTGTAGACACAATGGGAACAATATCCCGGTGAGCTTTTGGGATCCGAAGTTGCAATGCTCCGCTCGCCCGAAAATGTCCGAATTATCACTATGTCCAACTTATTTGCCCACATGAGGGCGGGCTGTAATGGAGCCTTTGCATATGTAGGGGATTTGCGATTTAAGTACATTATCCTACATAAAATTTTGCGAGAACTACGATGATGCCACTGGTTTTCTCCAAAACAAACTCCAAAACTCAGTAAAAGCTCTTTGAGTTCAGACCGTAAAGAGGGGGATAACAACCCACGCTACGCTGAGAGTCCACCTCTATACCTAATCAACCTCTCCATCAAAGATAGGGAGCAAATACGCTAGCAGGGTTGCCACTTTGTGTGGGGACTCCACAACTGAGAACACAGCGACCCTGTTAATGTATTTGCTCTTATCTTTGTATGGAGAGTTTCACTAGGTATAGAGGTAGACTCTCAGCGTAGCGTGGGATATCCCCTTCTTTACGGCCTCAACTTTAAAAGCTTTTACTGAGTTTCAGAGTTTTTTTTAAAGGAAACCAGTAGCATCATTGTGCTTCTCGCAAAATTTTACATAGGAATCAGTTCTTCAATCGCAAATTCTTGACACACGCAAGAGCTCCATTATTTCGGGCCGGGCTTGAGGTCATGAGAAATAGAATGGGATTGGGTGGGTGGTTTTAGTTTAGGTTAGGCGTAGGTTTAGGTTAAGCTTAGCGTGCGTGCGTGTAAGTGAGGATGAGGGTGCGTGCGTGTGAGTGCGAGGGAGGGTGCGTGCATGTGAGTGAGGGTGAAGGTGCGTGCGTGGGAGTGCGAGTGCGAGTGAGGGTGAGGGTGCGTGAGTGGGTGAGGGAGGGTGAGTGGGTGAGGGTGCATGAGTGGGTGTGAGTGAGTGAGGGTGCGTGAGTGGGTGTGAGTGAGGGAGGGTGAGTGGGTGTGAGTGGGTGAGAGTGAGGTGCATGTGATTGTGTCCTTGTCTTAAGTAGAAGCATGCATCCTTCATTTAACCTCTTCTTCTCTATCTTGTCGTGACCATTTGTGTTCTGTTTGTTCCTTAGTTTTCCCTCCTCACCTGCAATCATTTTATTTTTTTATCATTTCAAGCACCTCTTCTACTGAGGAAATCTTGAGTGAATAGTAGTGGTTCCGCCGCCAAATTGTCAAATGGACAAAATATCGGGAGGGAACGTCGGAAAATTATATAGATTTTCGTTTATAATGTTAGGGCGTTTCCAATTTTGGCACAGGTTGATTCCTCATTTTTACTTCTCACGGAAGGTAATTTACCTGGAATTGTTCCTTTTTACTTCAGAAGAGGAGGCTGCTAAGATATTCCGTTAGGTCTGATAACTGCATCGAATTTTGTTCTTCAAAAACAATTTTGAAGACTGTTTCTGCCAATGATGTAAGCGTATCGTCATCAAAGTAGTTCTTTAAGTTTAGTTGAGAGCATGGAGCTAATTTGTTTTTTTTTTGCGAAACAAGTTCAGTCAAACGCACTTAAAAATGAGACAGAAATTTTAGAAGACTTGGTAGCTACTTCAACGTTTAGATGAGTCAGAAAATGAGTTCAGATGTATGCTTGTACAATGTACATGCTGTTTATGATAAGCGTGCCGATTCATGAGTCCAGTCGAAAGTAAACATATGAGTGAAGACGGAAGTAAACATAATGCGTTTTTTTCGTTTGTTATCATTTATTAATTTTTTTGTTTTATTCAAGAGACACGAGAGGAGAATGTAAACGCATTCGACAGCAACTGCAGCAACTAGTGACAAAATTGTGTATTATTCATAAATAAAACACTTTAAAATTCAGATTAATTAGTTAAGTCGAATGTAGTTCCTAAATTTCATTTTGCAAATGAGCAAAATGAGAAAAGAATTCACAAGGCTTCTGAAGTAAAAACTGGACCGTTCAGTAACGGGCCTTTACTCTATTTACATTCTGAACCCGATTCTGAGCATGTAGTTTCATGAGTTGAGACGACTGCACTTGGTAATGAGACGAAATCAATTATTAGTTGATCCATGAAGTAAGCCAATAGTGAAGACTTTTCGTTTTTTAATTTTTCTTTGACGAAAGGAATCGGAGACGAACATACGCACAGAGAGTGAATTTCTCGCCACTCCTTATCGAAAGATACTATCATTCAGGTTTATGAGTTGAGTCTGAAATACTTCTTTAAATTTTATTTTGCTTGTAAGAACAATTTGAGAAGGTCAGATGTTCCTTAAAAAATGGGAATTTTAACGTTCAATGACTAAAGAATACGCTACACACTATCTAAACCCGATTTTATCAGTATGCAGATGAATGAGTTGAGCCGATAGCACTTACAATCAGTAGATTTTTGAGTTGAGTCAAGAGAACTTAGTTTTATGAGTGAAACGGAGAGTATCTTTAGTTTTTTTTGTGATGAGAACAAGTGGAGGAATTTATTTTAATCCTAAAGAGGAGCTATGCCGTGGGTTTCAAGAATTTTCGTCCAATTTTTTTCGTCCAATACATTTCCTCCATGCCGTACATATAGTGATTGAATTTCTTGCGACTCTTACTAGAAACACACTAGCATTCAAATATACAAATTGAGTGGAAAATATTTTCAGATTTACTTCACTGATGGTGATAGAAATTAGAGAATAGTTCAAGTTTTTCAAATGAAAGTAGCTCCGTTCAGTGATGAAATTTCACGCTATTTATGGTCTTTACCCGATATTATCAGCATGTAAATAAATAAGTTGAGCCGACAGCACTTATACAATTCTTGTACTTTTTTGAGTTGAGACAAGAGTACATGCGGAGATCTATGAGTCAAGCCGAGAGTACATTGCTTTTATTGTGATGAGAGAAATTGGAGACGAATAATTTGTCATGCGTTTCAAAATCTAGACCCGCTTTTATCCGAATGTAGATGAATTAGTTGAAACGACAGCACTTACACCTTGAGTTGAGACAAGATAACTTCGGAGATCTATAAGTTGAGTTGAGAGTACCTTTTGTCTGTTTTTTTTTGTTTTTTTTTGGGATGAGAGACATTGGAGAAGAATAATAATCCGAAGTTACAAGCTGTGCTTAACATGTAGTAATTTAATTGCTCCGCTGCTCCTCATGGAAATACCTAAGCATTTAGATCTATAAACAAGTCGGTCATTTTGAGTTCACGAATGACGTTTCCAATGCTCATGCTGGGCATTGGATGTTCTCCCAGTAAAGTGTAAAGTCTCCAAATACGTACTTCACTTCAAATTAATTTTTTTAAATTATAAGGGTTCGAAAAAATGAATGATCATTTAGGTATTCCTTTGTAACCACCACAGTCCTTTTCTTTGATTACTGTCCCAGTTTGATTTTTGTTGCCATCTTGAAGTTTTGTGACGTCAGGCGGGTACCACTTTTGCCAGGCGACTACCGAATCTGTAGCGCGCATTTCAAATCTTCGCCTGCTCTCAACAAGATTGGAACAAGATGAGGACGAGAAGCATTGTTTGATAAGTGAGATGACGATGAGATATAAATTAGATATAAATGATCCGTCACATTCCTTCCTAGAAATGTGCCTGTTCCAGCTGAATTTAGTTTTTTATTTCTGAATGATGAAAGAATCTCAAAGGATCGAAATATGACTAATTACTAGCTCTGTAGCTTGCAAGATAACGCCCTTACCTGAGTTATGAATTTTTCGTTGAAATATAAGCAGAGTACCTAGTAGCGGCACCCAGTGTCACAGTATGTCATACCTATCTGATGTACCTAGGTAATTCTCATCCAAATAAGAGAAGAATAAATATTTACCTTCATTAACACCAAGTAGACGAAAGTTCCACCGTGAACTTAGTTGGCCAATAAAAATGCAAACAATGAAGCAATTATTTTTATTTCCTGACTCCAAATGGTAAGAATTATGGTAAGAACTCTAAGGCATACTAAAAACTGTATTTATCATTCCTCAATAAATACAAGGTTGACTGTTTGCATGGAAATGATAGTACATTAGTTGGCGGCTTATCTNTCTTTACGGCCTCAACTTTAAAAGCTTTTACTGAGTTTCAGAGTTTTTTTTAAAGGAAACCAGTAGCATCATTGTGCTTCTCGCAAAATTTTACATAGGAATCAGTTCTTCAATCGCAAATTCTTGACACACGCAAGAGCTCCATTATTTCGGGCCGGGCTTGAGGTCATGAGAAATAGAATGGGATTGGGTGGGTGGTTTTAGTTTAGGTTAGGCGTAGGTTTAGGTTAAGCTTAGCGTGCGTGCGTGTAAGTGAGGATGAGGGTGCGTGCGTGTGAGTGCGAGGGAGGGTGCGTGCATGTGAGTGAGGGTGAAGGTGCGTGCGTGGGAGTGCGAGTGCGAGTGCGAGTGAGGGTGAGGGTGCGTGAGTGGGTGAGGGTGCGTGAGTGGGTGAGGGTGCATGAGTGGGTGTGGGTGCAAGGGTGGGTGTGTGTGAGTGAGGGTGCGTGAGTGGGTGTGAGTGAGGGAGAGTGAGTGGCTGAGAGTGAGGTGCATGTGATTGTGTCCTTGTCTTAAGTAGAAGCATGCATCCTTCATTTAACCTCTTCTTCTCTATCTTGTCGTGCCCATTTGTGTTCTGTTTGTTCCTTAGTTTTCCCTCCTCACCTGCAATCATTTTTTTTTTTATCATTTCATGCACCTCTTTTACTGAGGAAATCTTGAGTGAATACGAGGCATTCGACAGCAACTGCAGCAACTAGTGACGAAATTGTGTAATATTCATAATTAAAACACTTTAAAATTCAGATTAATTAGTTAAGTCGAATGTAGTTCCTAAATTTCATTTTGCAAATGAGCAAAATGAGAAAAGAATTCACAAGGCTTCTGACATAAAAACTGGACCGTTCAGTAACGGGCCTTTACTCTATTTACATTCTGAACCCGATTCTGAGCATGTAGTTTCATGAGTTGAGACGACTGCACTTGGTAATGAGACGAAATCAATTATCAGTTGATCCATGAAGTAAGCCAATAGTGAAGATCTTTCGTTTTTTAATTTTTCTTAGACGAGAGGAATCGGAGACGAACATACGCACAGTGAGTAAATTTCTCGCCACTCCTTATCGAAAGATACTAGCATTCAGGTTTATGAGTTGAGTCTGAAATACTTCTTTAAGTTTTATTTTGCTTGTAAGAACAATATGAGAAGGTCAGATGTTCCTTAAAAAATGGGAATTTTAATGTCCAATGACTAAAGAATACGCTACACACTATCTAAACCCGATTTTATCAGTATGCAGATGAATGAGTTGAGCCGATAGCACTTACAATCAGTAGATTTTTGAATTGAGTCAAGAGAACTTAGTTTTATGAGTGAAATGGAGAGTATCTTTTAGTTTTTTTGTGATGAGAACAAGTGGAGGAATTTATTTTAATCCGGAGGAGGAGCTATGCCGTGGGTTTCAAGAATTTTCGTCCAATACATTTCCTCCATGCCGTACATATAGTGATTGAATTTCTTGCGACTCTTACTAGAAACACACTAGCATTCAAATGTATAAATTGAGTGGAAAATATTTTCAGATTTACTTCACTGATGGTGATTGAAATTAGAGAATAGTCCAAGTTTTTCAAATGAAAGTAGCTCCGTTCAGTGATGAAATTTCACGCTATTTATGGTTTTTATCCGATATTATCAGCATGTAAATAAACAAGTTGAGCCGACAGCACTTACAATTCTAGTACTTTTTTGAGTTGAGACAAGAGCACTGCGGAGATCTATGAGTTAAGCCGAGAGTACCTTTCGCTTTTTTTATGATGAGAGAAATTTGAGACGAATAATTATTGTCACGCGTTTCAAAATCTAGACCCGCTTTTATCCGAATGTAGATGAATTAGTTAGAACGACAGCACTTACACCTTGAGTTGAGACAAGATAACTTCGGAGATCTATGAGTTGAGCCGAGAGCACCTTATGTTTTTATTTTATTTTATTTTACTTTTTTTTTTTGTGATGAGAGAAATTGGAGAAGAAAAATTGTTTCTGTATTTCAAAATCTAGACCCGAATCTTTACCCGATATTATCAGCATGTAAATAAATAAGTTGAGCCGACAGCACTTACAATTCTACTACTTTTTTGAGTCGAGACATGAGTACTGCGGAGATCTATGAGTCAAGCCGAGAGAACCTTTTGCTTTTTTTGTGTTTTGAGAAATTGGAGACGAATAATTTGTCATGCGTTTCAAAATCTAGACCCGCTTTTATCCGAATGTAGATAAATTAGTTGAAACGACAGCACTTACACCTTGAGTTGAGACAAGATAATTTCGGAGATCTATAAGTTGAGCCGAGAGCACCTTTTGTCTGTTTTTTTTGTTTTTTTTTTGTGATGAGAGACATTGGAGAAGAAAAATAATCCGAAGTTACAAGCTGTGCTTAACATGTAGTAATTTAATTGCTCCGCTGCTCCTCATGGAAATACCTAAGCATTTAGATCTATAAATAATTGAGCCGAAAAATTTTTTGAAATATTATTTTAGTGGCGAGAGAAATTGGAGAAATGTCTCATTATTCAAATAAAAATCGGACTAGTGACAAAATTATTTGTATTCCAAAATATTTTATCCAAATGTAGACGAATTAGTTAAAATTACAGCGCTTTTTGATAATTGAAACATTCATATAAATTAATTGACGTCAAGCGTCTAGAAATATGTAGCATTAAGTTGACAACAATACATCTACGTTAAGACTGTTGAACCACGTGACCAATAATAGTCTCACGAAACATTTTTCGAGAAGTAATCAATATTACTATCGTTGCGTTTGTGTCCACTGACATAAGCAAGGATTTGAAAGAAGTCTCTATGAAGTGTCAGCGTGTTTGAGTAAATTGGTCGTTTATACAAAATCATCGTTCATTTTCTCCTTTATTTCATTTTATTTTATTTGTTTGCTTTGTATAACTACATAAATTGTACACACCTAACATGGGCAGAATTTAAATCAGAACAGTAAATTCGTACATTTTGTGCACCTCACAGTGAACCTGTGGACATTCCCATACTATTTATCTTTAATATCTCAAATCTTTTCATGGCCAAGTTTTTTAGTTCAGGCTTAGTGACAGTGTTATGAGTGCTTTCAGCGTGGCGTCGGGCAATTGGATAACCCTCTCCTGGTACGTACTTAAAATTATATTTTCAATTTGTTGTTTTTTGACTCGATCAATATTCACATTTCTCAATCGAATTTCTTAGTCTATAGCTGAAATTTAATTAGAATTCAGCAAGTTAGCGTTGCGTAAGTATCAAGGAATCTGTTTAGATAAATATATTTTAATTTCGCCTTTTGAGTACTTACCTAATGCTGAGATTTATTCCAAAATGCATATTACTTTTAGAATAGAGCTCAATATTAGGTCAGCGCTACGAAGTCAAAATTAAAATATACTTAATCAAATATCGGAGAGTGCAAAATTCAAATTAAAAGTTATCAAGAAATCATCTTGAATTGAGTTTATTTTCCGTGATATTGATTACGGGAGTTACCTGTGTCTAAGAGGGTCGGCCACCACTTTGCTATCGGGACTGTAGTAGGACGTCATTTTTCTCGACCGGAGGTGGCTACGGGCCCACATCGGGTCTTTTCTAACATTACTATTCAATAAGGTGTCCTTGACTCGATGTATTTCGAAAGGACAATTTCTCATTTTGGCCCCCAAGAAAAAAAGTTGCAGGCCACACGGAGAAAAAAATTCGTGCGTGGGACCCGAAGTTTAGGTCATATGGATCTTTGAAGTTTTCGGATTGAGCATCCGAACTTTTTAGGTCTAGCTGCCTAGGTTCGGATCACACATCTGGAACTTCAGTTATTACATCTGAGGTACTTCGGTTTTCACATCCGAAAGGCTTCGGTTCTCACATCCGAAAAACTTCGGTTCTCACATCTGAAGTACTTCAGATGTAAGAACTGAAGTTTCAGATGTGTGATCCGAACCTCGACAACTAGACCTAAAGTTTTCAGATGCTCAGTCCGAAAACTTCAGAGATCCATATGACCTAAACTTCGGGTCCCACGCACGAGGTTTTTTTCTCCGTGCAGATGGCTGATAAGACCTTATGCCGAGTTTCAAGCACTATTGGGTGAAAATTGTGCGATCCCATATATTTGTCATCGACCGCTGAGGATTCGCGCGTGTATGCCGCGAAAATTAGGAGAATATGCGTAACTTTTTATGTTCTTACGAAACTGCTGGAAAATCGCATGCATGGTTGCCGCCAAATAATTGCGAAGATTAATGTGTAATTTCTCATTTTCTTAAGAAAATCTTTGGAAAAATCGCAAAAATGTCAGTAACAACAACATATTTAGGTCAGCTTTCTTTTTGCTTAAAAATTCCAGATTTTCCGATCAACGTTAGGTGATGTAACACAGGAAAACTTACTGTTTGAACCGAAGCTAGTATCGAAATTAATTGACGAGACACAAAAATAGCGATCTTGCTGACTGATAAAGAGGGAGACTCTCTGAAGACTCGCCCTTGATTTAAAAAAGATCGAACGGATCTAAAGGGAAGAGATTTCCAGGCTACGGTTTTTAACTCGTTATTTCGCTGCAACCCCACCCTCATTTTGTTATTGATCTGATCTTTTTCTGCCCTATTTTATCCTTGAATTTTATTTTCTCTGTTCCAGGAGTGCATGTCGCGAGCTGTTAATCGGTATGTATCCATAATATTCATTCTTGCATTTCCAACATGGTGTGTAAATCTTTAACAGCTATCTGTTCATTTAAAAGAAAAATTGTGGTCCTATCTCTAAATGTGGAAACTACGCTTGCAACTATTCGAACTCTGGAGTTGGTATGTGGTATCACGCGGAAATGAAGGCAGATCTTGGCTTTTGCCTGTCTTAGATTACGGACGCTCATAAATGCCGTGATACTCAGATTAAAAACACGTACTCTTTTGTGTTTTTATTAAACCGCTGGGCAAAATTGCGTATTTGCCGCGATATTTAGACGAAAATAGCTTTTATGATTTTACAAAACCGCTGGAACAAGCGTGTATTTTGCGCCATATTCAGATGAAAAAGGCGTAACTCTTCACTCCTGTATAAAATACCGTTGGTTAAATCGCGTATTTGCCGCTATACCCAGAGGAGAGACGCGTAATTTTTAACGTAATCCAGAATTGCTGGGAAAATCTCCTACTTTTTGCGATATCGAGATGTAAAACGCGTAACCTCTCACCGTTTTAAGAAATCGCGTACTTTTTTACTGCTTCGGATAACTTGAGTTGAAATTTTTTATCGACAACACTGGTTATAACAGACACTAAGCGCCAATATTCAAAATCCGGAGTAGGATTGCTTTATCGCGCGGAAATGAAGGGAAAGCATAGTTCTTCTTTGTCTCAAATTAATGACGTTCGTGAATGCGGCGATATTCAGGTGAAAAGCGCGTAACTTCTCACTCTTTTTCAAAAACCACTGAACAGACGCGTATTTGCCGCAAAATTATGGTGATACGCACGATGTGACGTATTTTGCGTTTTTACTAAATCGATGTGTGATTTCCATCCGTGTGGAAATATGCTTAGGAAAATAACTCAAAAATTCCACCCTGTGACTGGTCATCCGAGACACGTTGCTAGAGATAACTACATGATTTTCCATGTCTTTCATGATTTTCCGACTGCTTGCATCGGCTACATTATTTATTGCCCGATTTTTTTAACATTCCATTCTTGGACCGATATTTCAAAAATTTTCATACGCGCGAAAATATGTTTGAAAAAGAATACGAAGAGCCACACACAAAATTGCCCGATTTTGGGCCCCTCTGAGTTTGTTTTCATCCTTTGGATGACCCCATACTGCCTACGAATGCACTAAAATTTAAGATTGAATATACGAACCGGTTTCGTGATATCGGGGGGNCGATTGTCGATCATTTCTGAGGGTATTTTAATGTCTATATTCGACTGTGACATGTTACTCGATCGAGATATCGAAGCGCGGTTTGCAGTGATTATTCAAGCTATTGGGCATAAGTTTTTACATCTTTCACGTACGTCCACCTGGTTATTCTTGTGTGTGTGTGTGGGGGGGGGGGGGGCTAATCGCAGATTGCCATGTATTACCGTTTAATAATGACGACCAGTTTAAGTTCATGATGACGAGAAATTGATACCTTTGGTCGTTAACCGGCCGACTTGGATGGAACTTGGTGTCCCCGGGTTTTTAGGCACGAAAAGGAAGAATATGACATTAAAATGCAAAAATAGTGTGCTATTTTTAACCCGACATCCATTCAAATGGCGGAAAGCACCTCATCTTGAAAATAGTGCAATAATTTTGCATTTTGCCGTTAGATTCGCTCTATTAAGAAACCGCGATGATAACTTCCCGCCTTGTTGAAGGCTACCATTTTGAAAATAGTGCAATACTCTTGCATTCCGATGTCGCACTTCTAGCCAAATTAATTTGAAATCCTCGCACTCCTTGCAGTCTCTCAAGATTTTACTAGCGGAAATGGACTGAGCAACTATTCGAACTCCGGAGTAGGTATGTGGTATCACGCGAAATTGAAGGAGAATCATAGCGTCTCGCCTATCTCAATGAAGCACTCCTATGAAAATTATGCCCGCCTCGATATTATTTTCGCGAAATTGCCGCTATTGAGGTGAAAATTCGGTGATATTTAATGGTCTCCATCAACCGATTAAAAATTTGCGTGCTTGGCGCGATTTCGAGTCGTATAAAAAGTTACTTTTATTTTTTGAGAAAGCGTCTTGGTCAATCGCGTATTTCCCTGGTTAATGCGGCGAAAATCTCGTAATTTCTCTTTTCTGTTTCTCAAAATTGTGAGAAAAAAGCTGAGTTTAAACTTGGTGTGGACAGATCTTTCATAAAATTTCAGTGTATTTAAGTGAATTGTAGTAAGAAATCGGCATATGTAATTTTACCCACGTAAAAATACCACTACATCTGCAAGGCTTTGAGAGAAGTTACCTCGATTTTTTAATCTCATCGTTCAATAGTAAATGACTTAAAAACCGAGATTTAGCAAATAAATTTTCTTGGCACGTACTACTTATCAAAGTGCTCCCTTCTTTCCGCGAATCACCAAAACTTCGCACGAAGTGGACAATGATCTTGCACTAACCACATTTTTAACCATGCCTATCGTTTCTTGATAGACAGTCCTGAGCCTGTGAAAATGGGAAGGAAAATGTTGGGTCGGAAGCCAAAACGGCTCTCCCGAGTGAAACCTGGTTTTCTGACGGGAGCGAAAATGGCCGTTTCGGATTCAAAACGGTATGACCCACTTTACAGTGAAGCTCTAAAGATTGCGATGTATGATCATCCAATAAAAATATGATTTTAGAGAGATAACGTTTTTATTGCGTTTCATTTTCTGAAGCCACCGTTCTGTTTTGAAATTATTAAAGCGTATTGAATCATTCCTCTCACACTTACCCTTCAGTCCTGCCGCGTTATTTTTCGTTTTTGTGAAATTCTTATTGGAGAAAAAACACCTATTTTACGAAATATTTATGACGCAATTTTTGGGAGGTCGCCGATTTCCTCGGCTTGCCAGACATTGCTGTTGAAATTTCTTGGCAGATAGTATCTACAGCTTTTTTTGTGAGGCGTTAGATCAGCGTTGTATTTTTTGCCACGTAGGAATGAGCTCTGAGTATTTCAACTCGCCAGCATGTTAAATTGTATTCACCGTGATTGAAGGCGCTTTCACAATCTCGGCAATTCAGGTTGAAATCGCTTTTACATGATCAACCTTATGAGGAAATTAGTTCAGATAAAATCCCATAACATCGTTTATTAAATGTAATGTCCTAAAGGAGTAGGTACGCCTTCCACCTGCAATAAGTTATTTTTTTAGTTCTGTTTCATTACACGCAAGTATGCTGGTAAGCATAAATGATTTTCTTGCTCTGGAATCCATTGTGGTACTTTTTTGTAAAACTATTTTGACCCTGCACTAAAAGACGCGAGTAAATCACCTAGGGTAGAATTGCGTCACAGTTGGTTTCACAGCACCGGGCCAAAAGAGTCGCACGGGGCTTCGCTAGTGGAGCGTAAATATGCATCGCGCAGAATTTTAGTCTCTATTCATGGTGGAACACAGACAATACGTGCCATGCATGACTAACTTTCACTTGAATTTTCTTCGAGACTTAAATAACTTACTTCACGACTAGATTCTATAAACGTCAAAGCAAGACTTAAGTTTGAACCTATATCGGTCTGGCTAATACTGTGCAGGGTGTCGCTTGAATCTTTGATGTCATGTATGTTTGCATCAATAACAATGAGGCCATTAGATTTACTCCGAGAGCAGGAAAATAATTGAAACATCCATAAAATATTTATTGACAGACATTCTCTATTCGTTGATAAGAAATTATAAATAAGTGAATAAATAATAAAGTAAAATTAAGGCATTGAAATTTGATCGTGATCGATGTCTGCTCAAAATTAAACGAACAAATCTCTCTTCAATACTTTTTCGTTACGATGTTAAAGTTTCATGTTTCATTGAAGTCGTTGCAACCGAAAAGGCTGAGAATAGACATGAACCTATAGACTTTCGCCTCCTTCTGGATCATTAGGATTTTCTGCAGTCCCAGACATTTTAAAAAAGTCCCCAAGGGTCAAATGTTGGCCGTGGAAATATCAATGCGCAAAATTTGGTCTTGAAAGTGTAAAGAAAAAAACCCCTAAAAAACTACCGCGCGCTTGAAGACGACAAATCGAAAAATGAAACTGTTTGTGGCTCTCACTCTGTTATCGAGTTATTTTAACTAATCCGGAAGAACGGCAAGGAGGGAATTAAGATGGAGAGTTCTTCCTTTTTTTTTAAATTTAAATTCTGCTATTTAACGTATCACAGACTAGTTTGACGTCAAGGATTTTTTCAGAAATGTCTGAAAATTCGAAATCATTAGTAAATTGGCTATACTTTCTCTTGTCAGTACTGCCGCACAATGGATCGAGTCAACCAGAGAGGTCGGACATTAAATTTTTGACTAAAACCATACATTTTGATGTCTATTTCGTCACATTTTAAATTTCAAGGGGTGCCTCCAGAAGAAAAATCTCTCAAGGAAACCAATGGAGCCATGTTTAGAACCTCAAAGTTTTGTATATCTGGAGTTATAAGCTTTTAAAGTTTCCAAGTTTTGTCTGAGCTCTCCTATTGACTCGATCCACCGTGTGCCGTTTACATGGAATCAACCTTACGCAGGGGTCATTCGATCATTTTCAGCCGTGAGGTAAGGGATGTAAACGAGGGAGAAGTAAAACGCTCAATCTGACAACACTGTTTCGTACCAGACTGGAGACTTAGAGGGTCCCACGACCACCGGGTTGCATTCATCGCATTGTTGACCCCAGAAAGGGAACAGTCAGAAACCTTCGAATTTGTAGCATAGTTTACAGCACAACTCATCACCAATTGTCCGATTTTCATCTCGCTCGTTCAACTTCTTCCCTTCCCTTCATTTTTTTTCCACCCAGCCGGATGGGCCATCTCGAACTGACCTGACAAAAAACCAGGGATTATAGCATGACCGCTAGACTGTGTGAGAAATTGAACCGCTCGAAGCCATACCTCGCGTTTTCTTTCGCGATTCGGCAACGTTGTTCGTGTCGCTGGTCCGCCACACAGTGGGTCGAGTCAATTAGAGAGGTCGGACATGAAATTTTTGACTAAAACTGCAAATTCTAATGTTCAATTCGTCACATTTTAAATTTTAAGGGGTGGTTTTGGAAGAGAATTCCACGAGGAAACCAATAGAACCACTTTTAAAACTTCAAAGTTTTGTATGAACGGAAGTGTGAGCTTTTAAATTTTCAACATTTTGTCCGACTTCCCCCATTATCTCGATCCAGTGTGCGCCGGTAGGTAGGAGCTAACGATCTCATCCACCGGGACGGAACACCTTTCCTTGCTTTCTGCGTGCTGGTTTGGTGCCTTTGAGTTTCTGACACCGATCACAAAGAGCCTTTCATCTCTCGATATCGCGGCTGCGTGGGAGGAGCCGTTTTGACCTCTATTCTTGGTAGTCGGTACCACGGAGGGGACGGAAAGTTGAGGGTGGGTTGTTTGCATCCTTCAGAGAACCCGCGATCGTTTTCAACCTTTGAGGATGACGACGCAATGAGGCGCTTTGTAAAAGGTATTAAGAGCAGCGGGTTGATTGTTGAGTTATTTTTTCTGCCCTCTGTTTTTTTGGGGGAGGTTAATAAATGTGAGACCCCTAAATTGAAATCTAGGAACACCATTGAGCATTGACTGTATGTAAGCGGAGAAGCGATTGATCAGTCACTTTAACTGTCCATGCAATGAGATTGCTGCTTAAAAAACCGTAGGAGCTGGATAAGTGGATAGTTCACTCTCTGGTTGGTCAAGTGAGCAAAAACATGCTCAAGTACGAAGCAATGAAACATTTTCCAGAGTGAATTTCTCGGAAACCCACTGAAAAATGATCTCGTTTTAAGTTTGAAAATCTGAAGACCAGAGCACCAAAATACTAGAAAAATTGGTAAAACTCCAAAAAATTAATGAAACTTGAAGACCAGAATAGCGATAAGACCATTGCTTTTACTTACAAATGCTTTTAAAAAATTAGTGCGAGTTAATAGTCAATTTTTGGCCGCGCAAGTTGCTAAGCTCCTTGTTGTTCTTCATCTTCTACGAGCGACTAGAGTATAGCCCTGTTGGTCAGGTCATCCAGGACTGCGCACGTCAAATCACAAATATTATAAAATATTAAAAAAATCGGTAAATATAAAGGACTTGTCAGATCAGTAAAAACAGCAATCAAATATTCAATCATCCTTAGGAGAAGAGAGCCAGTTTTGCTACGGGCTAGATACTAGATATATCCCCAATCTTTAAAATTCAGCCACCAAAATTCTGCGCCACGCACGACCTATTTTCGTCGCAGCTCAGAAGATCCACGTATCTTCAAGCAGAAGTTTGGCCATCCTTCTAGCTCGTAGTCGTGGAACATAAAGTTGTCGCCCTCCTGACACAAGACCGTAAGTGCACTTCGCTATGAACCCTCTCGTCAATATGACTCAATACTTTCCCAGGCTCATCACTGAGTACAGTTAGAAGTGGCGCCCTTTTCTCAGACCTACGAGAGGGAAGGTTTGAATTCGATCGACATGAATCGATCGAAAAAAACGTGAACCGATCGACACCGATTCGATCGATGCGCAGATTTTTCGGTCGATTCACAAAATTTTCGACCGGTTGACGGATTTTGTCGATCGACTCATGAGGTTGTCGAACGATTCATGAGTTTTTCAGTCGATTCTCGGGTTTTTCGGTCGATTCAAAAAATTTTCGATCGGTTGATGGATTTTGTCGATCGACTCACGGTTACGGGTTTGTCGAACGATTCATGAGTTTGTCGGTCGATTCACGAGTTTGTGGATTGATTCACGTTTGTCGATTGAATAACGTCGATCGGTTCACGTTTTTATTATTCGACCGATCCATGTCCATTGATTCGACACCGTGTTTCTTTTTAATAATGTGTCGATCAAATCGTTGTTGATCGTTGTCGATCGATTTATGTCGATCGTTTCAAAACCCTCCAGCGACGAAGTGCCGGGCTCCGTTCGGGCGAGCGAGCGCCCCGGTCGCCGCGCCGCTCGCAAGGGACCGGTCGCGCGGAGTTCGTAGAGGAGGCGCTGATTAGAGGAATGCGATTTTCGCTTCATTTCGCAAGCGTTCATTTCTCCGAGACACTGCAGGCGGCAGCAGGCGGCCTCTCCGGCTCAAACCGCCCAACTCCCGCCGGGACCCCGCGTTACATCCGCGCTTTTGCGCCGCGACGCAGGCACAGGTGAAATGCCTGAGGTTAACGCAGGCAAAGGGGCCGGGGACTCCCAAGAATCTGTGTGAAAGAATGCGTCAATGGAGGGGGCTATTAAGGCCCTCCCCTCGGCTCCCGATACCTGCGCGGTGGTGGGGAGTACTACCTGTTGCCTCCGACGCCGGCCGTCGCGACGAGGCGAGTGTTTCCAAAACAGGTGTATAATCTCGGCGATCCCGAGCCCGCTCGTACCGTCCCGCGCCGCGTTTGTTTGTTTGTTTGTTTTTGTTTTTTTTTCTGTTGTTTTGTGGTGCTCGCGTTTTTATTACGTCGCCGCGGATATCGTGAAAACGGTCCGGCTTTTCCGCAGTTTTCCGACCGAGTGCGCGTCGCGCGTACCCGTTTGTTTTTCCGGCGCTCGAATCCTTATCAGTTCGCGGTTTTTCGTGCAGTGATCGGTTTTGGAATTGTGGTTCTGCGTTGATTCTTGGTTCGGTTCCGGATGATTTGAGCACGTGGTGATTCTTGTTGCTCGCCCCTTCGTTCGTAAATCGAGTGTGAGTGATTGTAAACGTCTGATTTTACGGATTTCTCGTTTGGTGTGATCGATTTTTTAGATCGACGAGGAAGATTATAACTGTGAATTTTAGCTTTACTCGCTATCTTTTTTTTACCCCTTGGATTCATTTGCCGCGAGCTTCGTTTCTGGTATGTACAGAGTTTTTTTCCCAAGATGCTCATCAATTCTTTAAAGAATATGATAGGAAAATCTACTTTAAACTGCACCTCTGAACCATGGATTTTCCAAATGAATGGCATGTATTGTTGTGCCCATGGTAGGTACCAGACATTCAGGATGAAATCTGTACCCATGGAAAAATGCGCAGCAACATGTATGTCTCAAAACAGTTTCATGACATTTGCATATAGTGATGAGGGGTTTTCTCACGTGTGTATTGCATATGAATAAGGATTTTGTCCGAAACGATGCAGTTTGGGCGGGATGTCTTAAAGTTGAGAGAAATGAGTTTTTCAAACATGAAACTGTACGGTGTACGCTCTTACAGAAAGGAAGAATTTAGACCAAAATTAATTGGAAGGTGTGCAGAATCGTTACAATTATTAACCCTTAAATGACACAAATTTAGTGAAGAATACTTAAATAATGAACTTGATAAAACCCGTGAGTTACGCATTTCAGTGCACATAAAATGTCTAAATCTAAGTATTGGCCGAAATCTCCAGGTTCCCTTTCAATTGTACTGCGGATAATATTTCCCGTAACAATTTCTCAGAACGTAGCATTATAAATTCGGGAAACCATCCATAAATTCTGTAAATTATTTCGTCCTACACACTTACCCGGTAAACCATCAGCCCGACAATTTATCTTTATGGATAAATAAAACACCTACAATTTTTCAGAATGAAGAGATAAAAAGAAGACGAAAAGTAAAAACCCCATTCGCTCATTTATTTCAAAACATAATGCATCGGACTTCATAGTGAAAGTGGATGCTCAACAAAATTGACACTTAATATTATTTTATCTCATAACTGACTAACGATTTTGAACAGAAATCAACTGCTAACGTGAATGTCGATGACTGAATTATCTACACTACATAAATATTTTCATAAAAAATTCCCTTCGTTTTTGTCTTGCGACAATTTCTTTCGAACCCAAGTATTTATTAGAAAGCCTTTTGAATGGAACATTATTTTCTTCCCCCCTTGAAAATTCTTTTAAAGCACATGGTAGGCTAAAGTAGGCATAGTAATAAACAAGAAGCTTTTCTCGTAGCCGACTGCAAGTTTCTTTAGATTTCTTACTGCAAATTTAAGGAAGATATTCAACTTCCCTCCGGACATGCAGCGCTTTCAACAATGTCTGCAAGTTGCGCGGAAAGTACGTACATACTCCATTATTTTGGTCACCAACACACCATCTAAGCCTCACTACCACACAGACGTTTATAATGAACCCATTCTTGCCGATCCAATCAATGTAACATTGACCGTAAAAGAGAAGGCCGCAGGTAAACACCGAGCTTATTGTGTGAGCAAACCGTGTTGCTCAGTCGTGTGGGAAAATAAAAAAATCCGCTTGCTAAACCATGAGTTCGATGGATTTCTCTTGAAATTTGGTAGACTGAAAATTTTCTATTAGCCTGATCGTGAGAAAAATTACGAATTATTCAACAGTGAGTTTAAACAATGTTAACGAACTAATTTTGTCGCCAGTTTGGCACGCCTGGCGTGCTCAGCGATAAAGGAGGGTAGGCATAATAAGCGCGCAGGTAGATTTGAGTGGATTCCTCCTGGAATATTTGGCGCCAGAGAATAGATTGGGCAGTGATGCCGAATTAGGCAGATTTATAACATTTCAATCGATAAACCAAGGGGATCGTTCGTGTTTCAGTGCTTAGTGAAAATGCAAAGCGAAGTATCCACCGTGTTGTGTAGAGCAATGTAAATCACCTGAAAAATCAACTTCCCCGGGAAGGCTTATTATACTGCCTTGCTGAGGAAGAACGCCGTATGAACATTCGAGAGTTGCCATATTTCCCATAATAACACATGTACATTTGACGACACTCATGCATATTTTCCCTCGAAATTCTCATATATTTGAGATTAAAGTGCGTAAAAAATTGTCTGAAAATGATGGGAAGAGATATTTACAATTTTCCTGATCAATTCGGTTTTTATCGAAGGAAACTCGTCTGAAGGCTCGTACGGCGTTCTTCCCTATAATCACTGCAGTACAGTCATCGCTGAAATATGGTGTGGTTTATTTTTTTCAGCCAGAAGAACATATTTTTAACTTTTTAAGAATATCGCGCAATAATGTCCAAGATAATTTCATTTTCCTAGTTAATCACCTTGTCGATAATTCTGTCTCTAAACGCACGAGACAAATTTGCACATAAATTCAAATTCGCGCTAACAAATTAGCAAGTTAATTGTTTGTTGGCAACACTGGCGGGGCCTCAGACTTGCTTGGTGCCCTCCCGTCGATACCCTTTATCAGTGTTGCTGTTGCTCCTTTGACCCTTTGGTCTCCGTAGGTATTGGGTCGCTCGATTCAGGTCGCTGTCACAATATTTTACTCGAAGAGCAAATGAACTTTATGACTCACAAGAAAGGAGCTCACTGATTTCAGTATCACCAGTTCCAGTCGGTGACCTTTCGCTGAGATACCATCAGGAAGAAGGTCTCTAACCGCTGCAAAATGCCGGTTGGATTAAATCTTAAAACCTGACTGCAGGTTAGCCGGTGGCGATTACTGCAGGCTAATAATTCTAAAGTTTCTCCGTTTAAATTCATTAAAAATATCGATTCCAAATGTGGAAGGCTGCATCAAGTGTCCCACCTAGGATCGACCATCGTTTTAAATAAATTTAAATACCAGGGAATAAAAGTCGTGTTATCTTGCAAGTATTGCTACAGAGATGAACAGATTTTAAATCAATAGCTTCCGTTAGTCCATCATTTAATAGTGCAGCAAGAAAGTTTACAGATTTAAAAGCGGGACTTACAAGCATGTTTACCGGGCATAATCATTTCCTAAATTTGATTTTGATTTTTAATTTTATGTGTATTAATTTGATATAATTTTCAAAATTTAATATATACGATGAGTTTACTGACTTCATTTTCAGCAAGCATTCTAATATATTATCCAGGGTTACCACAGTCAGGGAATACCGGGAAAACCTGGAAATTTAAGGGAAAATTACGAAAATGTTAAAAATAACAGGGAAAAATTTTCAAGTCACCTTTATTTGCTTTCCAGACTATAGGTTTGACGTTTCAAACAATAAATTTTGAGTGAAAACTATTTGAAATTATGTCTTTATAGCCATCTAGCATATCTTCAATTTTTAGGGAATTTCACTAAAATGTGACAGGGAAATGAGGGAAATCTCGGGGAATTTCAATTCCTTCATTCTGTGGTAACCCTGATTATCGAGTATCGTAGAAAAAAAAATCCGACGATCAGTAACCAGCAGGAAAATCGATTGTTTTAAGATTCGAGATGGACCGGGTATAAAAAAAAGTTCGAACATGAACCTGAAAGGTTTGACGTTTCAAACAATAAATTTTGAGTGAAAACTATTTGAAATTATGTCTTTATAGCCATCTAGCATATCTTCAATTTTTAGGGAATTTCACTAAAATGTGACAGGGAAATGAGGGAAATCTCGGGGAATTTCTATTCCTTCATTCTGGTAACCCTGATTATCGAGTATCGTAGAAAAAAAAATCCGACGATCAGTAACCAGCAGGAAAATCGATTGTTTCAAGATTCGAGATGGACCGGGTATAAAAAAAAGTTCGAACATAAACTTGAAAAGGTGACGAAGTCAGAGGGGGACGCGTGAATATTCCAAGTGCGAAAAGTCATCAGACGTTGCTTCGGCCGAAGAACTCAGTTTTGGAAGGACCGGCCGGTCACGGCCACTTTGTGGAAGGGAAAAAAATTAGACTTATCTACCCAAATCCAAAGGCACTCGAAACCGAAACCGGTTCCTCTATTTTTACGCTCAAAATTCTTTCTCGGATGTTCGACCGCTCCGAGCTCTTTCACTTTTTCCAGCGCGGTCGACTCCCGATCTGCCGTGCTCAGAAAAAAAGTCGTATGAACAATCAAATGTTGCCAAATTTCATCCAATTAAATACCAATTTCCTGGAAAACTTGCGATTTTCTTCCCGTTAATTTTTCAGAGGATAGATAACTTGCATGTGTCTGAAATTTTATGAATTTCATATTTAATTGGAAACTACTGACTGAACTGAATACGAGAATATCCGTGGTCTCTAAATCGAACACCGATCGGAAGAGATTTTATCAAATGGTCGAATCTGCCAAAAATCATGAGTTCAAACGAGTGATGACGCCACAAAACGGTGCATTATCACACTTTAAATCTTTTTTCCTACGATTTCTCATATCTGAAATTTGTTTTAAAAGAAAATGCGAGCTTGCCTTGAGCACTCACAAATAAAGCAAAATATTTTTTCGAGCGAATTTTTCATTATCCTCGAAATATATTCTTATATGTCTGTTAATGTTTAGGGAATATATCGTCGTTCTCCCACGAAACGTAACTTCATTTCAATGTTGCCAAATTTTCCCTCGCAAATTGCAATTTTATCAGAAGAACCGAGGGCATTTTTACCAGAACCTAGGGCATTTTTAACTGAAAATACCTCTGATTTTTCTTTAGATCTCCATTCTCAATTTTCATTTCAATTGTCATTTTCAAATGTAAATTCTCGTAAAATATTGAATTATTTTACTCAATTTTGCAACCTTCAAATGGAGTTACGTTCTTTAGGGCATTTATACCAGAACCTAGGGCATTTTTAACTGAAAATACTTCTGATTTTTCTTTAGATCTCCATTTTCAATTTTCATTTCCATTGTCATTTTCAATTGTACATTCTCGTAAAACAGTGAATTATTTTACTCAATTTTGCAACGTTAAAATGGAGTTACGTTCCTTAGGGCATTTTTAACTGAAAATACTTCTGATTTTTTTTAGATCTCCATTTTCATTGTCCATTTCAGTTGTCATTTTCAATCGTACATTCTCGTATAACATTGAATTATTTTACTCAGTTTTGCAACCTTCAAATGGAGTTACGTTTCTTCGCCCTGCAAACGACGATACGGATATCAAAGTTTTCTAGAAGATGAATACTTTATCGAGAAAAATTTGGCAACATGTTAATGCCCGGCAGTGCTTGATCCTCAAACATGTCCGTCGCACCACTTGTTAAAATTTATATCTTTTTTCACCGATCTGGACTGCATCTACTCCTTAAATTTGAAATCGTGTTGCGGCCGCGCGATCCCCGCTGCAGCTCTTCCTAATGTATTTGTTCCCTTTTTAAAGCAAGATTTAAGGCTCTGATACAACAATGATGCCGGCCGTCGCGACTTGAAAAATAATTGACGGTTTGGGAGAACGAGTTTTTCAATTAAAGCTCTGCATGCCTTCTCTTCCGTCGGCGTTCGGGCGCCTGAAGTATACTCTAGATCTGAAAATATTAAGGTAATCGTTGTCCTATATTCATTTTTCGCTTGCTCGTCGTTTTGAATGTTGATCGTGCATATCTTGCCGTGTTAAAGAAGTCCACCGTGTGAACATCTTTATCGGAAATTCATTAATCGATTGGTTGATTCGGGGTGGCTAGCGACCGGGAAAATCGGGAAAAGTCGGGGAATTTTTGGGGAGCCGGGCTCCACGTAAAAATCGGGCCGCGACGGGCCAGCTGATCACGTTGTCGTGGCAACGTGTTGACGACATTAACTAAGTGCCCTTACGTTGTCGTAAAAAGTCAGGGACAATTGCTGTACTTGAGAATTTGAAAAAAATATGAACGGTGAAAAATGAAAGTTTTCTAGCCACCCTGCCGATTGACCATCGACTAAGGTCTGTAGCAGCGGGCCGATTATTGAAAGTCATAGGCAAAGCTATAGACAAAGATGACAAGAGGGATATGGAGGGAGCCTATTGGTGGACGCTGGTGGTTGCAATGGACAAAGGCAGTAGGTAATAGACTAACTAACGGCAACCTACGAGAAACCCGACAGTTAGTCCATCGTTTTCTCCCTTAGTCTATAAGAACCACACCTTTCAACCAATATGATCGCTCCATACCCTATGTCTTCTTTGTCTATGGCTTTGTCTATCAATTTCAATAATCAGCCCGCAGTGGCGATTCTTAGAAGTTAATACTGTTTTTCTTCTATTCTCATGTATGTAGAACAATCGATTCTTGGTAAGATGGTTTGCCTATCCTTCGAAGTTCTTGAAGTCTAATTATTGAAGTATTTAAAATAACGATCCGCTCAACTTAAGATTGAATCGCATATTAGTAGTCTAGCAGGTTTGAACCTAAGCTTCCCACGTTTCCAAAATTAAGGACTTATGATTGGATCAGCACCATGTGTGCATTTTCCTAAAATTAAATATTAGTTTGCCCCAAGGGAGTTCGAATTCCAACCTCTAATCTATCATTATACTAGCGGTAGCGATCTTCTAGAGCAACTATGACCCTTTCTAAAGCGGGTGTACTTATTTTTTCAACGAAAAGACGCAACACTGGATAAGCATTAATGGAAAAATTAGTATCGTCACCTTCCCAAGTACAGTTCAGTCAAAAGCGTTTTAAGGACAGAGGTAGCTTTCGCCGACGTTTCCCGAACTTAATAAGCACCAAACCGCGAGAGTTTCTTGAAAGGGAGAGGACACCAATTGTGTCGGAAAGGTCAGCCCAGCTGCTCTTCAATAATTCCTCTTGTACATGCTGCTGTGTTGTTGCCAAACATACTTACGTTTTTGGTGCTTGAAATTTACTCCTAATTTCAAATCAACATGATAGAAATCACGAAACCTACAATTTTGCAGGATCAATTTTCATATTCCCTTTTTCTGGAAAACTAACATCAAGAAGCATCAGTCAAGGTGGGTGTGATAAGCCGGTATGGTAAGGAAGAACACCGTAGGATCATTCAAACATTGCAAATTTCTTTCGTGTTGCTTTTGTGTTTACTTTGGAATAAAGTCTCTTGGATCTACAGTCTGGACTCTTTAAAAATTTGACAAAAAGGATACTCTTGATTCGATCGGATTTTTGCTTTAATCAAAAGGAAATCCGCTTAAATTGGGATTTTTGCCTCTCGATGCAAGCAAAAATCTGATCGAATCAAGAGTAATTTTTCGTGTCATATTTTTTAAGAGTCTTGAGTGTAGACCCAAGAGATTTTTTTTCCAGTGTATTTTCAAGAAAATCATGAATGATTTCCCTTATAACAAGATACAATCACATTATACAACAATATTCAATATTCTTTGCATTACAGAATGAATTGCAGAAGATGAAGCCATATCAAAAGTTTACTGAAAAAAAAACTCCCTTGGACCCAGAGTCCACACGTTTGGAAATTTTAACAAGAAAAACTACTCTTGATTCAATCGGATTTTTGGTTGGATCGAGAGCCAAGCCTCATGATTTAAGCGGATTTCCTTCGATTCAAGCGAAAATCCGATTGAATCAAGTGTATTTTTCTCGTCAAAATGTCTGGACTCTGGATCCAAGAGACATTTTTTTCCAGTTTTCTTTAGATAATTCGTGTGTATTTTTTTCGTCAAAATGTCTGGACTCTGGATCCAAGAGACATTTCTTTAGATAATTCGTGTTTTATCGGAGTAAATGAGGCAACAGCTGAATGCTCATACGGTGTTTTTCCCTATAATGAGAGTGATGTCCGAGTAAATCGATTTCGGATATCTGCAGCCTAGACAACGAAGCCACGTCATTCACGTCCGAGAGACCGAACTGAATTTAACATTTAAAATTCGTAACCAACTAATCTAGTTTCAATGCACCGGCGCCGGCGCTTTTTCGATCGCTCCCATTTTAGGGCCGCCCCTCTCACCTTGACGCTTCTAGCTGCGGATGATTTAAGCGAGCGCTTAGATGAACTTGACCATCGATAAGTCACTACGCAAAATGCGGCCATGGGCGCTTTAAAATGGTTCTTGAACCCTACCGAAAATACAATAATAACAATTTAAACAGCGGGTAACAAGGCTAATTTTCACGTAAATACCACCAAAACGTTTCGGCTGAACACTCAGACTTCCTCAGTTGGAAAATGACGAGTGGAACATTGGCGGATCCAGCAAGTTGGCAACATTGTTTTTCTCCATTTAAACCTATGGGAATATATCGATTCTTGGGGGGGCCAGGTGCTCCGACAAGAATCGACTATTTAACATAGGTTTAAATGGCGGGAATCCGGTGTTGTCAAATTGTTGGACCTCTGGAGTGGAAACAATGTCCAAAAAAAAAAAATGTCAACCGTCATCCAATTTTTTTAAAGCGAAATCGTTCAACAAAGCCGGCCAAGATTTCACTGAATTTTCTCTGTGCTACCGATAAAATTCAATGAAATTTTCAAACAGATTCAACCAATAACAATTTTCTCTGTAAACAAGTAAAATGGCAGCGGAAATTTTGAAACGTCGCATGACGCTTCTGATGCTTTGGCCGGAAGGTGACGGCATCTCGGTTGGTGACGTTGTAGACTTGGTGTCATACTTTATTTTGTAAATGGAAAACCACTCAATTCTTGGGTCATACTTTATTTTGTAAATGGAAAACCACTCAATTCTTGGAAACTTCCGTGATTTTTCCTCCCCATGTGAAAGAAACTCCGTGAAAATTTCAAGAAATGCAATTGATTTTTTCTCCTTCCAAAAAAAAAAAAAAAAAAAAAAAAAAATAGAGCGGAAATTTTTAAACACCGCAAACGAGGTCCGTGGTCCGTTAGTTTCACCGGCAATATGATCGTTGTCAAGTTCACACTTGAGTGGAAACATTGAACTTTTACACCACCAATTTTCGGACCAGAAAAAACCCTTGGGAACCCCCTTCTTTCAGCCTCCGATGGGATCTAGACCGGAGGCTTTATTAGATGAGGCTGCTCCAGTTGAGGCCATTCGTTCTCACGAGACTGCTCGGTGTGTTGGCACTGCCTCATGGAGCAGAGCCCCAGTCAGCAGTTCTTGAGCAGAACCGCCTATCTGCTTGGTGTCTCCGTTGGAGTTAAACGGCTCCTGCCCAGCGGGGCAGCAGTGCAGCAGTCGGGTTCGGCTCACAGCTCAGGGCAACCTAGAGCCACAGCGCAAGAATGCTGATTGAATTGGCGATCCGCGAACTTTCTCTGAGGAAAATAAACAAACGAGGTTATGACAAGACGGAGAAAAAGAGACGTCTTTTCTCAACTCTAATAGTCACGGGGGCCCTTCCGAATGAAAGTTCAGCTCCTGAGGTTTCCGCTCGTAGGGTCAATGAACCGACTTCCACTTAAATTTTCAAATGATTTTATGGAACCTTTTCGGTCGTCTATTTGATTGGGTCGCAATAGATACAGCCAAATAAATATACCCTTTGCGAAAAAATCGCACAAAAATCACGTTTAGCACATCAAAAGTCTGAAAAGCTCCTTCTTAGCGCGCAATCTGCGTAGCTTATCTACAGAATCAAGCATCAGAACACCATTCTATGACCGGCGTGACTGACCCTGATGATTGTCACTTCAAATAAAACTGTGGACCATCAGATATTACACTAAAGATGAAATCGGCATTTCTTGCACGCAGAAACGTAACTCCATTCCAAAACGGCGGCATTGACTTCGTGTTGTCGACAATGGTCATTTTTGTCTCAGCTCTTTTTAGAGATCTTCATGGCAGATTTCCATGATTTTTGTGGCTCTAATTGAGCGTGCTTCCCCTCGAAGTTTTGAAATATATCCTAGGTTATAATATTGGGTAACAAAATTGTGAACTTTCATCTTTGTTTATTGTAAGTTTTCATTTTTTCCCACAGTTCGTTCTAAAGATATATCGGGCCAATTCGCACAATTTTCACGGTTCTCATGAGGTAACTTCAAATGGAGCCCGAACTGTTTTGATTGAAATATTACCCAAAAGGAGATCCATTGAGGGCGCAAAGCATTCTCTGGGGGTTGGGCCGCGTGGCTACCAGGGGGCGGTACCGGGTACCCATAACCCTCTCTCACTAATCTAATACGTGTAGAAACTAAACGTCTCTTAGGTGAGTCCAAACGCTCGACGCTCATCTCGGAGCGTTCCATTCATCGATATGTGCGTGAGGAGGCGGGGGGGGGGGGTGTTTAAAAGTCAAGTCTCATGGAGCCGGTGTGACTGCGGCTTACCCTAAATGCGTTTCCGCTGTCGCCGCGGGGCCGCGCCTGGGGGCACCGTTGCCACATAGTCACTTTTCTCCTCATTCGAACCCGTGTAAAATATCCACATTTTATCGCCAAACATGGCAACTCAGCTCGGGGCCCAACTCGGCGCTTGCGTTTCCGCAGCGTCCGCGTCGCGGCCACATCCTGTACGTGCAGTTTATGACGGACCGGCTCGGGCCCGGCCCGGGGCTAGGTCCACGGGCTTGCCAAC
>NW_017547211.1:3429731-3462415 GCF_001854935.1 Bemisia tabaci | reverse complement strand
GGGGGGGGGGGGGGGGGGGTATCGGCTCCTCGCGCCCGATTCCGATTTCCGAGTATCAATCGAAAAGCCCGAGCGGCCGTTTAGCTTTGCTTATTTGGTGCCTCCATTCCAGTTTGACTTCTTCGGCATCCAGTCGCGAGCCTGGTTCCTCATCCTCAACGCCCCCCCCCATTCCCCCTGGATTGATGCACCGCCGCTATTTCAAGTTCGGCCACCTAGAGTAGCTGTGAAGGGAGATTATTGTCGTGTCCCTGCTGCTCTTTGATTGGTTCATCCGTTTCGAGCTGACCCTAGGGCTCCTAAGGGCCGATGTAAACTAACTCGATCAGCAGCCTGATTGTTGAAATTTTTTGTTTGTCGGGGCGACATAGATGACATAGGTTAAAAGGAGGAGCGTGATTGGTCGGCTATGTCTTATCGCTGCTTTGTCGTGCCTTTGTCGGGTGGAATGATCGACATACTGTCGGAATGATCGACATACTGTCGGAAACTTAAGAGGTGCCGTTAGCTTGTCGAGAGGTCAACCCGACATAGGCACGACAAAGCAGCGATAAGACATAGCCGACCAATCACGCTCCGCCCTTTAACCTATGTCATCCAAGTCGTCCCGACAAACAAACAATTTCAACAATCAGGCTGCTGGAGAGGAATTTGTATTTCTGAAAAAGAAAAATGGAAATGATACTTCGTCGCTTCTCTGACGTAAGGGCGTATCTCGATATCCATATGAGCCCTGAAAAGCATGGAGTTACATGGATAACAAGGAGTACCCTATCCCTCCCCCCCCCCAAGCCCATCAAGGAGTTGGCCTTTCCTCTTTTCCTCTAGAACTTCTTTGTCGCCACCCTCTCGCTGGGCGTCCCCTTCGTCTTCTCCCAGGAGGAACCTAGTCATTCTTCGGCAGCCTCTCTTCCGCCATCCTGTCAACATAACCATACCAGACAAGCTGTTTGATTATGACGTCGGATACGACGTCATTTTCGACTCTCATGATCTGCAGCACTCTTATCGTTGCAGATTTGATTTCCTCTACAAAGTCCAGTCCGACCGTCTCCAAAAATCTTTCTCTATTGCTCCAAGAAGAACCTGTGTCGTGATATGACATTCTTTTTCATTACGGACCCAATCTTCTCCAGAAATTTCTGCTGACCTCCTCCAGGAACCCACCTCCGTTCCTCATTGCCTTTGTCCGCTTCTTCATCTTCTAAACTTCACAGCTATAAGTTGAAAACGAAAAGAAAAAAATCTAATAGAATAAAAATACAAAATGTACGAATACTAATTTATTCCCTTCTTGGAAAAGCAGTGCCTCTTCTTCGCATACGCACAAAACTTCAGTGGCGTGGCGTGCTTTGCGATCTATCGACATTTCCCCATTAGAAGCTGTGGTAAATAATCGATTATTAAGGTGTTCGCTGCGAACACCCTGTTTATCGATACTTTTCCATAGGTTTAAATGGCCGATCAATCGATATATCGCGACCACGACGTCGAACCCCGCACGGGAGCCCAGTGTTTGATCCATGGCACGCCAACATGGCTGGGCGAATAATACGAAGAAAACGTGCCGCCGAAGATTATGAAATTTCGAAATGAAAAACGCGATAATGTTTATTTATGGGCTTTGCGGAGGAATCTTAATCGACCAGATCCTCGGGGGGCGAATGTTTACTCTCCTTGCGCCGGTGTCCACTCGCCTTCCTAGATTTGCATGACGTAAGACAGCTGTGAAAATGTGAATAAGTAACGCCGCTTGGTTGCCGAACTTAGCGTCGCATCAATCAGGGTTGCTACGGGCAGGGAACGCAGGGAATTTTAAAAAGTCAGGAAAAACCTGAAAATGTCGGGGATCATAACGAAAATGTCAGGGAAAAATCGTCAGGTCACCTTTATTTCTCTTCTAGAATGGGTTTGACGCTTTGAACAACACGTTTTGCTTGAAAACTATCTCAAATCGTGTCTTTTTAAGCATCTGGCATATCCTCAATTGTCAGGGAATTTTAACGAAATGTGACAGTGAAATCAGGGAAATGTCAGGGAATTTCGTTTTCTAAATTCTATGGCAACCCTGACTTCAAAAAAAAAATTTAAAGGGAAAAATACCCACAAATCGCGATGAGCGCGCGTGCATGTATTTTAAAAATACACGATTCCGCACACTTACAAACGTTTCCCAGCGGAATTTCCGTCTATCTGATCGACTTACATATCTAAATATCTACTTCGATTCGTGTGACCGAATTTCTTTCTCATAGCTCGGCTCAGCCCAAAAGTATGATCTCATCAACCGAACAATCGGTTCCATAAATCGAAGGTTTGATTTGCCAAACTTGCTGTCAAGGCTGGCCTCATACACTGGAAGAGAGTCTTTTGGATCCTGAGTTCAGACTCTTAAAAAATTCGACAAGAAATACTTGCTATTGATTCATGCGGAGTTTTGCTTGAATTGAGATCCAAGCCTCTTAATTTCAGCGGATTTCCTCTTGATCCGAACAAAAATCCGATTGAACCAAGAGTATTTTTCTCGTGAATTTTTTTAGGAGTCTAGACTCTGGATCCAAGAGTCTTTTTTCCCGTGCAGTTCTTAACAGAATCGGAATTCTGAATGGGCAGACTTAAAGTTTGAGGTCGGGATGTATTCGCTTAAATTTTCGCGAGGTTTGTCAAACGGTCAAAATGCGATGACTGCACGTGGCAACGACCGGTGAGCTGATGACTGTAAGAACGCGCACGTTCCCGCGTCTTAAATTTAAGAGCCACGAGTGGAGCACCCGGGCTGTTGGCTGATAGAGAGAAAGGCTCTAAACCGATGTATTTACGTATCTAATTTTCCCCGTGCGACGTGTAACGTAATTTAGAGCCGCTTGTTTGCGGGCCAAAGATTACAGGCATGGGTGCCTGATTTCTCACCAAATTTGAAATCTGGCCCTTGTGGCACGACCGTCATACTCTCTATGACATTTTCCTATTATGCACTGGAAAAAAAACACATTGGATCTATAGTCCAGACTCTTGAAAACATCGACAAGAAAAAATGCTCTTGATTCAATCAGATTTAAGCTCAAATCAAAAGAAAATCCGCTCAAATTAAGAGGCTTGGTTCTTGATTTAAGCTTAAATCTGATTGAATCAAGAGCATTTTTTCTTGTCGATGTTTTTAAGAGTTTGGACTCTAGATCCAATGTGTTTTTTTTCCAGTATGAGCCCATTATTATTATGAGCCAGTCCTCATTATTATGGGCCCTCTGATTTTATAAATATTTACAAAGAGAGTAACTTTCTCCTAAGTGTTTGTCCATAAAATACGCAAAGGTGGGAGGAGGGGTTGGGCCTCCCTCCACTTGCGTTAAGGGTGCATTTCGGTGGGAAATGGGGGCACTCTCAGAGCTGCGTTACGTGACGCTGGTATGGGTGCATAGTGTTAATTTATCAAGCATCGAAGATGAGAAATTAAGGGGAGGTGGCAATGCTTCATCTTTTGGTCGCAAAACCGCGGGTCAAGTGGTTAGCGGCTTGAGATTCAAAACGCCTTCTATTCCGTGCATATGCAACACGGACATCCGCGGAGCCCGAATAGTTGCATCTAGGCGCTATAATGATGTTGGTATTTGTTTGGTGTTCGTGGAGGAGCAATAAAAGGGTGGTTTCACGATAACTGGAATGGTTTTTTCGCCGTAACAGACAACACGTTTTTCGATCATATTTTTAGTAGTAATGATAATCACTCGAATTTTTTCGCATTAATCTTCAAAGGGTTAGGTATATTATAACGCTTTCTAATGGTTGATCGCTGTACTTCTCTATCAATATTTTGTAAATTCCGGAAATGTGCTGTCTGTTACGCGTTAAATAGTCAGTCTAACTGACAGCACATTTTCGGTCATTAATGTATTAAAATTGAAAAGTAGAGCGATAAATCGTGGAAAAACGTTACAACACGTAACCCTGTGCAGATTAATGCAAACAAATTCGAGTGATTATCATTACTACTAAAAATATGACCGAAAAATGTGCTGTCTGTTACGGCGACACAACTTTTCCAGTTACCGTGAAACCGCCCAAAAGAAGAGGAGGAGCAAGAGGTAGAATGGGATGAAGAAGGAGAAGAAAAATAGGAGTCCTATCATAGATCAAAACAAATATATTAGGTACCTAGAATAAGTATCTCGGAAGAGTGCGTGTTTCGTTTTTCTCTGTAAACATTGAATATGGCAGGATAGTCATTAGAGAGAACAGAGGCTCTTCCAGTTGAGGTATCCCCACGTTGTTGCATTTTCAACAGTTTTTGGAACTCAAAAGTCGCATTCGACGCCGACTTACTGAGTTACTACGGTCCAAAATACTCGACACCATAAAATATAGGAAGGTACTAACGAGCCAACTTCCCGATAAGTATCTTGTAACCCGATGCGTTATCGCCGCCGACATGCAGCAGTCGAGCCCAATCCACCCTGCAAGAAAGGAAAGAAACACTTGAAATCTGGGATACATTAACCTCTATTAGTACACATAAAACTTAGTGTGTTCTTACACTCTCTCTTTCGAATGTCGGTCTATCAAGTCGGCGCGCGCCGTTCAAATTACCCGCCCAATAATCTCTTTTTTCGGACTCGCTCAATGCGGAATTTCGGGAATATTCCCACCATCTAGCATCAGCGTGGAGCCTCTTTTTTGCGCGGCGACCAGAATTCCGAAATATTAATCACTCTCGGTGAGGAGTGCGACGTAAATCCGATACTTTCTTTTCGGGGCCCGACAACACTGTGCCCACTTAACCTGCCTCTCTCCTTAAGTGACTAACGATAGGTGAATGTATGTTGACGTGATGAATGTTACGGTTTCCGAAAGTTTTTTCTCGAAAATAAAGGAGCAACGATGCTTTGATCGGAGGTGCCGGGAGAGTAATTACTCGAGGATGAGGAACAAATGTTTCTGAGCCGGTCTCGATCTGTCACACGGAAATGCACCGCGCTTTTGGGTCCATGTTGCGCTCGTATCTGTTCAGGCCATTCAGGTCTTGTGTTTCACTTAAAAGTTAGGGGTGCTCAAAGTTCCTTGACTGTTGAGATTTTGCAGCGGACTTTCACTTTCGTGTTCAATTTAGACAGTCGAGTACCTTCCGAGTGTCCAATTTTTTTTTAAAAAAAATCTTATGGTGTAAAATATAGTCGATTAAAGTCGTCAGCTGAAATAATGTTCAAAAGCTGACAAGCAGATTTTGCAGAATTAAAGAAGTGTGTGCGGTATTAAATGTCAATTTCAGGATTGCTTCTATACGTTATTGTTATTTTTTCGCCCGAAATTTACCGATGCCTACAAGTTAAAAGGCACAAAAATGAGAATCAAGCTTTCGGACGTTTTCATCCCCAACTAAGAGCGATGAGGGGACTCTAACTGTCTTTTTAAGACTCAATTACTTTTAGCGCCCTCTTGTAATCATCATTTTATTGTTTTATTATTGAGTTTGCCGTGTGGTTTTGCGAAAAGCTCGCCGCTCTAGACTAAGGATTCTTCGTTTTGTAATGAATGGGTTTTTCTTCGTTTTTTAAACCGTGGCTTCCAAATGAATTTGTGACAATAAACTTTTAACTTCATCGTTGGAAGAGATGAAAAAAGACTGTCCCAAGTGGCGTACGGCCCAAACAGTAATTGCTCTATATGATCAAATCTTAATCTCATTAAGAATTATTCTTACAAGCAAAATACTTTCAGTACATTACTACTGGAAAGGAGTATAATTTGTACCGGTCGAATTTATTTTAAATTATTACAATTCCCTCCATCACAATTGAATAAGTGAGAAGGAAAACATACCAACTCAAAAAATTGAAAAGAATCAAGACACACGCAAAACTGTGCAGTAGTTGAAGAAGTTAGCACAAGAAAAATATTTTTGGTGCCGAAACACAAGTACTTAAGGACACTTTAAAGGTCCAAGTTGGAACAGATGCGTTAACTTCAATGACTTCTATTAAAACTGACTCTCTTTAATAAAAATTGAGCATTTTGGAGTTACCAAGTTGGTGTGTCTTCGTTCTCACTGATTCAATTTACTAAGAGGAGCCCTCCAAAAGATCCAAATCTCCTCAGCGCTGACCATAACAAAATCCCTTCGCTATCACTTGCACATTTTTTTCTCAAGGACCTTTTGGCAACCACTAACCAATGAATTGATGCCGATCAATGAAACGATCTCACTCTCTCCCGCGGACCTCTCTGTCAAGGCTGAAGTGCTCACTAATTGTGGCGATTGAAAGGTCATTAACTCTGTCTGTCCACTCCGAACAAATCAGCCGGGTCGATCAGTCAGATCAGCTGATCATAAAACCGCTGCCTCTGCTCTCCCGTCCCTCGCCCACCTCTGCAGACCCAGACAACACAGCCCCTTCCCAATAAAATTTGCCTTAAAATAAATTCGGACATTCAGATGTTGTCAGATTTCATCCGAGAATATTTAAATTTTTTTTTAAAGAACTCCAACTCTGCCGTGCCAAGGAAAAACGCCAATTTCTTGAACCTTCCGACGTTGCCGAATTTCCTCTAGTAAATCACAAATTTCAGGGGAAATTTGTAAATATTTTTCCTCGAATATTTCAGATAATTTTCTTCGCAATTTCACCCACGGTTCCTGAAAATTTCAATGAAACTTATTCATATCTCCCCTCAAAAATAAACATTTTATTGAAGGAAATTTTGCAACTCTCGAATGTTCCTACGGCGTTTTTCCTTAGCACGCCAGAACTGCGAACTCCTTCAATATATCTATAGGAAGCTAAATATGTTACAGCAAATGTATGATATCAAAATATTTTCAAGAAATCTCTTCCTTTTTGAAACAAACTTAAGTATCTCCAAGTATCATTTATTCTTTCCGTGTCTTTCTATATTTTGAGGAAATTTTCTTTTCCCCCTTCCGATTTCTTCGTGCTTTCTCCCCCTTTTTTGATGATTATTGCGGTATTTGATCGGGAGAAATCTAGCAATTGCCTTTTGCCCACTCGACACTCATCCTGAGAGTGGTAGCATTACTTTTTTCCTTTTTTGAAAACGTAGCTTTCCAAATGACGACTCTGCCAATGTTCCTGGTTTTGAATGACAATGAACGTTAAATTTTCCGAAGTAATATTTGCCCACACTACATGGCTCCTCAGGTGAATTTTTTGAAGGTCTGATAATTAATTATGTTCTCATAAAAATAAAAAAAAACAAACCAAAAAAAACATCGAATCGATTAGGTCAAACTCCTGGTTCAACTTTGAGTATTAAGCTGAGAAGAGAACGGAAGCCTATGCGCGTAGGATTAAATAATTTGTGAATCACCGTATTGAATATGCCAGTCTTTCGTAGGTACACAAATCATGTTTTTATTCCTTCGAATTTTGTATTTTTTTTTCTTATTTTTAGAATCTTCCGAACGGACCATACACTGGAAAAAAAAACACATTGTATCTAGAGTCCAGACTCTTGAAAACATTGAGAAGAAAAAATACTCTTGATTCAATCAGATTTTTGCTTAAATCAAAAGGAAATCCGCTCAAATTAAGAGGCTTGATTCTTGATTTAAGCCGAAATCCGATTGAATCAAGAGTATTTTTTCTTGTCGATGTTTTTAAGAGTCTGGACTCTAGATCTAATGTGTTTTTTTCCAGTGTACCGTCAGTTTACAGCCCAAAAATCGAAGTTTGATCAGATTTTTGACTTCATGGCTACGCGAATCCGCCGAACGGACCAATGGAGAATTTGCACGCAATTTTTTTATTGCTTCATCTGAAAGTGCCTAATGAGCTGAGTTCGCAATATTTTTCATAATTTTTTTCTGACATGGGAAATTGGAGAAAAATTGATTTAAAAGTGAGAAAATGTGCCGCCTTGTGACGTCATCTGGCGGCATTTCTCATTTAAACACATGTATTTTAGAAGATCAGGTTATTTTGTCATATCTCCTCTAATAATTGCTCAATTTATGAATCAAGGGTATCTTCGTGTTCAGTTCACTCAGAGGATTCCACTTGAACAGGAAATTCATCAAATTTCAGACCCTTGCAAATTCTCCATTGGATCACTGTCGGTTCATAACCCAAAAATCAAAGTTCGATCAGATTTATAACCTAATCGCGATGCGAAATCCGTCACCGCTGTTGACGCCCGAAATTCCACTTCTCATCGAGCATCAAAGTTACCCGGGCAAACATCGCCTGCTTCGCGCTGCCTCATACGGGCGAGACGAGTACCTGTGGGCAAAAACGGCAGAGCTGGGCCCTGAAGTGATGCGGAATGTCGGAGTAGCACTGATTTTCTCTTCTTCCGCATCTCAAAGGCGCCCGTGTCCACTCATGATCAGGTTAAGTGGGTCAGAATTTGCACATGTGCTGCTTTATCGGAATCAGCGGCGGTTTTGAAGCGGGGTTGCCGCTTCCTCCGATCAAATCCGTCGATTTATATCAAGGCGATTCGTTGGACGCCATAATTTGTGTCAGAACGGCATGCGATATATCGCACCAATGGAGAATTTGCAAGGGTCTGATATTTGATGAATTTCCTGTTTAAGTGGAATCCTCTGAGTGAACTGAACACGAAGATACCCTTGATTCATAAATTGAGCGATTATTAGAGGAGATATGACAAAATAACCGATTCTGCTAAAATACATGTGTTTAAATGGGAAATGCCGCCGGATGACGTCACAAGGCGGCACATTTTCTCACTTTTAAATCAATTTTTCTCCAATTTCCCATGTCAGAAAAAAATAATGAAAAATATTGCGAACTCAGCTCATTAGGCACTTTCAGATGAAGCAATAAAAAAATTGCGTGCAAATTCTCCATTTTTTCAGCTACTGGTCATTTTTCTCCAATTTTGAGATCGCAATTCAGTTGTCAGGAGACTAAAGCACTCACTTACCAATTTTAACAAAGAAATTCAACGTAATAGTCGGCCTCCTGTAGTATAGTGGTTGTAGCGCTGGCCCTATGACCAAGAGGTCCCGGGTTCGATTCCCGACCAGGTGATCTGAGTTCGATGGTCTCGGGCAACGGTCACCTGGGGCTGGGGTAATAAGCGTGGGATTAGCCAAAGGCTATTTGAAATTGGTTAAAAAAAAATTTAAAAAAAAAAATGAAAATAAAAAAAAAGGCGTGGTTTTTCAGAGAGAAAATATCGCATTCGAGTGCAGTTTCGATATCAGTATCGAGTGCGATGTTTTCTCTCTGAAAAAAACACGCCTTTATTACGTTGAATTTCTTTGTTAAAATTTGTAAGTGAGTGTTTTAGTCTCCTGACAACTGAATTGCGATCTCAAAATTGGAGAAAAATGACAAGTAGCTGAAAGAATGGAACCAATTGATGCGATATATCGCATGCCGTTNTCTAATAATTGCTCGATTTATGAATCAAGGGTATCTTCGTGTTCAGTTCACTCAGAGGATTCCACTTAAACAGGAAATTCATCAAATTTCAGACCCTTGCAAATTCTCCATTAATTCAGTTGTCAGGAGACTAAAGCACTCACTTACCAATTTTAACTAAGAAATTCAACGTAATAGTCGGCTTCCTGTAGTATAGTGGTTGTAGCGCTGGCCCTATGACCAAGAGGTCCCGGGTTCGATTCCCGACCAGGTGATCTGAGTTCGATGGTCTCAGGCAACGGTCACCTGGGGCTGGGATAATAAGCGTGGGATTAACCAAAGGCTATTTGAAATTGGTTTAAAAAAAATAAAAATAAAAAAAAAAGGCGTGGTTTTTCAGAGAGAAAATATCGCATTCGAGTGCAGTTTCGATATCAGTATCGAGTGCGATGTTTTCTCTCTGAAAAAAACACGCCTTTATTACGTTGAATTTCTTTGTTAAAATTTGTAAGTGAGTGTTTTAGTCTCCTGACAACTGAATTGCGATCTCAAAATTGGAGAAAAATGACAAGTAGCTGAAAGAATGGAACCAATTGATGCGATATATCGCATGCCGTTCTAACACAAAATATGGCGTCCATCGAATCATCTTAAGGGAATGGAGAATATTTAGCAAAATCTGGCATCGATGGTTTGAAAGCTGACCGGACACTCACTCGCCGGCGCGCGCATTGGCGGAGCTTCGGAGCTTCCCGATGCAGGAAGAGCATGGGGACGCGCGGACAGGAACCGCGCATCTAACCCGGTTTCTAGCGGAGTTAAGTGGTTTTTACCTATCGGGGTAGCATGCCATATATTATTAAATTCTACGCTTAAGAGATGTCCGTGGGACGCTCCGCTAGAAACCGGACTCGAATGAATTATAGGATTCGGTCGCATGATATTTTTTTTTATCGTCTCTTAATTTCATCTCATTCATTCCTGCCTTCTTTAAAAAATGATGGAACTCCCACCGCGTGAATTTTTTAATCCTTTTTTTTTTCTTTTTTGTAAAAAAGAGAAGTTCATTCAGATTCATTTGGTTAAATTTGGGAAGATTCATTTAGACTGTATGCTTTTGCGTGTGCATGTGCTTTAAATCAGTTTACTAACCGCACTTAGTAAATTCTGAGACGAAAATTGAGGTGGTGGCTGCAACAATGACATCTGTGGGAAAAATTTGTCTTGAGAAAAACACTTTGAAGTTTTACCTCCTGAATATTACGTCATGGTTTTAGGAAACAAGGCGGTTTTTTTTTCTTCTTTTTTTTTCTTTTTTTTTCTTTTTTCTACTATAGTGTAAGGTCTTAACCCTTCCTAAAGAGTAGTAATGCGTAACTTAATAAAAACAATTTAATTTTGGGCGATTCGTCGATTTTTTAAAAAAGCACGTAATGTGCTGTGTCTGCACTCAGGGATTGAACTTCCGAACATTAGAGGGTAAAATAAAAAAAATGATGAATATTTAACATGAGTTTATTGAATTCTATCGTGAATACGGTCATTCTACCGAAAAACAACTTCTCAAAATAAAAACTTAACATGCAAAACAAGTCCTTTTAGCTTATTCAAAATGCAATGAAAGTATGAGATCCATGTACAAATTGAAAATTAAGCGTGTTAACCAGAATGACGAGAAAGAAACTGAATTCAACTTTATTTTCAGGGAATTCAGTCGTCAGGAATCGTCGCAGAATCATCGTAATATTCACAGGGGTGATTCTTCTGGAGTACAGCATTCTATTTCGCTGTTGGGCGCACAAACTATACATATACGCGCATATGCCATATTTGCTGGGTCCGTCTCAATTTTACTATCATACCTAGATTGATCCCAAAATTCCAAAAAATTGCCATTGTTAATGTTCGGGTTTTTTTTCTGTTTGTTGCAGGTACGTATCAAAAACTTCAATTTCAACGTTATGTGTATCACAGCACGTGTGTGTTAACAGTAGAGACGCTGCGCAGAGAGGAAAAACGTGAGTCAAAATGTCTGTTTTCCGCTGAAAATCACGAGGGGGCCTTGATCGATCGAGTGCGGAGCAAAACAATGTTATCAGCTTGCTCTAATTGTTTTTTTGACGCTCGAGTGCCGGGCTTAACCTATTCATTTCGACTTACTACGCTACACGTTTTGACGCTCGCAAATTGTCGTCAACACGACAGTATCAACTCCAGAAATAACTTCGGTTCCCGATCGGATCGGAGTACCGAACTGAAAAATTTACAAGTATCATGAATTGGGTCAGCTGTGAGTGTTTCAGAATTGTATTTCAAGTTGAAGGAGCAAACTTTTAAATTAAGCTCATTGTATTTGTAGATGAATCAACGTTATTTCAGAGAAAATCCATCGCGTTGCGTCGATAAAATCTGATCCCGCGATCAGCGATGACTATAATATTTCAATAATATGACAGGTATAACTGGACGGAGTTAAACAGGAAGGAACCAAGCCACATCGGGATCGAACCGAGAAAAAGAGGTTTAATTTAAAGTTTAGACCCTGCATAAGACTCAATGTAAAAGATGAACTTCAAGTTCAATTCCTGCAAAATTTGCTCCAACAAAAACTTTGAATTTTTGACGGTAGATATTAGAGCAGTGGCTGAGTTCAAAACCACTCATGACTCAATTTTTTCCGAAATGGGGGTTGGTTCCTTTCTGCTTAACTCAGTCCGATTTTGATGCTGATGAAAAATTGTAGGAATACATCATGCAAATATAAGGAACCAAAAAACGAATTTTGAATTTTGAATTGCAAAAGCCATAATATTGATAACGGTTTTTACCGACGACTGTTGCAACGCTCGAAAAAGATGGTACAAATTGCTGGGATCGATTGCTCCTGATTGGTCGATTCGATGTCGTTTATAATTTTACTTTTTTCATTATCAATGTTCTGTGCTTCAAAGTATATCGGCTTATGTTGATGTAATGTCAAGCACAATAGGTAACTTCCATCCTTACGTAGCAATTGGACTGCGTTAAGCAGAGAGGAACCAAGCCACGTCAGCTATTGCCAAATTTAAAATACAATTTTTTGAAAGAGAGTTTGTGCGGATGTGCGGATCCCTTTGAAAATCTGGAGGAATTTGCTTCGTACTATGGAAAGCATTCACTCAAATTTGCACAAAAATTCGCTTTACTTGTAAAAAATTAAATTGCCCAATTACGTTTGGCAATAGTTGATGTACAATTTAGCACAGCATTTTCTAGCATTTTGTCAAGTCAAAGACTAGATGTAAAATATGAACAGGACAACCGCAAAAATCGTAACACGATGGTGGCACCCACTGCGCGGAGCCGGAGATATTTCCCGACACAAGTTGCTGAAGGTTCATCTGGAAATGATTTGGACGTATTTCTGCCGAACGGAATCATGTGCATCATGCCGTGAGCCCTGTCATGCATATATCCTTATAGGTCTCAGAGCTCATGAATTAATGCGCATAGTTCCGTCTGGCAGAAATACGTTCATTTGAAACTCGCATCGTCGCAATTGTCGTTGCTCAATCGGTAGCTATTACAGTCTACTTTCACCTGAAATATTAACAAACGGAATGGAAACAAGCAAATTGAACACTCCTAACCAATGGTCAGACGTCTGCTTTCTAGAAACACAATGCTAAGGTCACGGCCATGACTGAGATTTCATCAAATCGTTCTCAGGTCCCACTTGACAAAGTCAGCCATTAGTACACGTGCAACACAAGTGTAATTAAGGATTGAGACATGCTCGAGAAAGAGTTTTGCAAAATGGGTGTACTTTAATACCACACCCGCTTAATGAAATAGTCAAGGAACGCAAAATAGTAGATATCGACAGTGGAACTGCCAAACCACGTATCTCGTTTGCGGTGTTTAAAAATCTCCGAACATATTTTATTTTTCCAGAGATACAAGTCAACTATGTAGCTTGAAATTTCTCCTGGAATTTCCGCTATTACAGGGGGTTTCAAATGAGATGAGGGAGTGTAAACTCCCTGATCGATTGTGGGAAGACCGAGTTTTGTGGCGATTAGGCGTCGCAGAGCGCCAGAGAGCACTATAAAAGCGACTCATGTATGTATATATGTATGTATTTCCGCTATTAATTAAGAAAAATCAAGGAACTTTCCCAAACATTATGTTGACTAGTTGTGGCGACAGGTGCTTTTCAATGTAATGAGGAAGTGCCAACTCTCAGAGGGGTTGTGGCAGGACTAGGCACTAGGCTACCGTGCCAAGGAAAAACGCCGTATGAACCTTCAGGCGTTGCCACATTTCTTTGGATAAAACACGAATTACCCGGTTAACTTATGAATATCCTCCTTCCAATTTTTCAGATAGTTTTGTTCGCAATTTTACCTAAAATTCCTGAGAATTCCAAGGGAAAATATTCATAATTTTCCTCAAAAATGAACATTTAATCGGAGGAAATTTGGAAACTCTCGAATATTCGTACGGCGTTCTCCTTTTTAGCCCGGCAGTATGGCGGTTAGACGACGCAGAGCGTCAGAGCGCGCTGTGAAAACGCTATTACGCATGCATGTTGACCGAAGACAAAATAAAGCATGACGGATATCTACAACGTCGCAAGCGGAGATACGTGGTCTCGCACTTTAGCCACCGACATGTAAACCTTTAATGACAGTGTAGTCCAGTGTAAGCAGCTGTTGCCATTTCTGGGGTTAAATAATATTTATGCGTTATTCCCAAGGGTCGCTCCGAGATGAGACTGTGAGTTTCTACGCCGTTGAATAGAGTCCCTTTATACCCAGAGTAACGACAACTCGATTATCAGCTGACTGGCAGCCGACCTTGGCTGGCCATGGAGGCCGAAACTAGTGCACCCAAACGAACGATATTGAGGGATAAGGATCAGGAATCCTGCGATGTCTGTCACACAAAAACAACAACATCAACAAAGTGATCAATTAAAAAGAAAATGAGATTGGTTTGTGAATAATTTCTTAATCTATTTTCATTTTGGACCTATGGAAATAACAATTTACTCTTGATAAACCACAATTAGGTAATATTTTCATTATTCTTGTTCACATTCGAGGTACCGCCATCTTGGTGCACTAGTTTCGGCCTCCATGAGCGAGAACCAATCAGAATTGGATTTTTTTTTAGGCCACTTTCAGCCCAATCCTGGCCCAACCAAAAGTGAGTTGTCGTAACTCTGGGTATAAAGGGACTCTACCGTTGAACGCCAGAAATTAACGTCACCTGAAGCGGTTGTTTTATTGACAATAACAAAAGCAGTTAACAAAAACAATAACGCGATTTACAATGACAAACCTTGACGAGACGTTGCGCGGTCACGTCCAGCGGGGTTTAAGTTGCCGCTTCTTCGGAGGATAAACCGGGGTTGATCCGACCGAGGCACGTTCCGAGCAGTGGCGTGCCTTGCTTTGCGATATATCGACGGATTTGCCATTTAAACCTATGGAGGAGGATCGATAGGCAGAGAGTTCGCAACGAACACCTTAATAATCGATTCTTTACTATAGATATAAATGGGGAAATATCGATAATCGATCATTCACGCCACGTCGCTGGTTGCGAGTCCTTGATCCAGGTGATCCCGCGCACGGTTTGGTAGAGGTGGATGGAATTTAGGCGACGGCGACGCGCTTTCCAAACGGAATATTAATGGTTTATTTTCCTTGAAAACTCACTTCGCCACCGCAAATGTTTAGATTGTCGGTGCTTTGCGGTTTCTGCTTGCACCATCGGCAACCGCGCCAACTTTTGCGTGAAAAGTGTACATTTTGTGCGTGATCTTTCGAGGAAATATAGACGACTGTCTGTATTTGACAACATTGCGTGACATCCTGAGAATAGAGAATTTGCAGGTGTCTTAAATTTTGTGTATTTCATGTTTAAAATGACGCTGGTATGAAAACTGAGTACGAGGATATCCCTGGTGTCGAAATTTGACAATTATTGGAGAAAATACGGCAAATTAACCTAATCTGCTCAAGTATACGTGTTTAGATGGAAAATGCCGCCAGATGACGTCACTAGGCGGCAAATTTTCTCACTTTTAAATCTGTGTTTCTCCACGTTCCCGTTTTAGAAAAACAATTATGAAAAATACTGCGAGCTCAGCTCATCAGGCTCTCTTAGCACGGTGCGTCGGAACGAGTTTAAATTTTTTGACGAGTCACAAGCAAAAACTGTTCAGGTTCTTGAAGTAGAGTGTCTACCGAGTCATTTAAACCAAAAAGAAAAATATTCTGTCGAGTTCCTGGCAAATTAAGATGATTTGAAGGTATTTTTGGGCTAAAATAGCCTTACCCGTGGATGAAGCAATACAATTTTTGTGTGCAAATTCTCCATTGTCTTATTAGCGCTTAGAGGGCGCTTTTTAACTTCAACCTGCCTTTAGAATTTTTCTACCAGTAGAAATGCGTTCAAATAGCGCACCACCTCAACAACAAGAAAACGAAGAGGGGCATAGTAAATTTGGAATAGATTATTCTAAGATACATTTATCTAGTGTTTCGGATGTCAAAACACAGAGGACAGAAATCGTTTTTTATGATTTATTTTTTAAGGGTAATGTAGTTTTTCAAAAATGACGGTTGAAATTTCGGTGAGCGAGTTCTTCCATCTCAGCGGTGCCAATCTCCGGCAGGGAAATTGACAACGCGCCTGTATACACAAAAGCTGAGCACTTCTTTGAAACGAACTTATTATAGCTTTCTCGCTTTTTTTTTTCCTTTTTTGTGACACGAGGGTATCAAAATTTCCAAGGAGGCACTTAATTTGGAAGATTACGTTTTGCCAATCTACAAAACTGCAGAAAAAGAGAGGAAAATAAAAATGAAATACATTTTGGAAGAAATGAACAGAAACTGGAAGAAATTAGTTGTAGGCATATATTTATCTTATTCCCATGGGGTTTTAAACGGAGAAATCTCGTTGACGTATCCCTTAATGTAGCGTGTTTTTTTAAATTGAGAAATGTTTTGAGTCATCGCGCATCCAGAGAGAGGTAATTTTGGATTTTTTACAAGTCTCTTACACGAGTGCTTCTCGTATTGAGTAGCTGGAGAAAGGGACTCTTAAGTGTGAAATGTTCCCCCACTTTTTCTTTTCCTTTCTTTTCTAGTTTACATAGATGGTGGCGTATTTGTTTAATTGCTTCTTGAAGTTCATATGAAATATTTCATGTCTGCGCGAAAAATTCTTCCGTAATTACCAGCATAATCATGCTCATATCTTTACCCTGCAAGTTCAAGTTTCTACCTCCACTTTCGCTCCTTTTCACGCAAAACAGCTACGGAGAAAAATTATCATTTTTCTCAAGGATATCGCATACTTTCGACCTAATCATACTTAGGCAAGGGCAAAGACATGGACATAAACGTATGCGTAAAAGTAAACGTAAACTTATACGCCGATTTATTCTTAAATTATACGTAAACTTATACCAACGTAAAATACTCGCACGTGCATTAATTCAACTGATAAGACCAGCATAGGCCAGCAGACATTACTATAAAATGATCAACAAAATTCCGATGAAAAGATTATAATAGTATGGATTAGCCTTTTTGTGATGAACTTTTCGAGATTTCTTCATACACATACACTGGAAAAAAAAAAAACACATTGGATCTAAAGTCCAGACTCTTGAAAACATTGACAAGAAAAAATACTCTTGATTCAATCGGATTTTTGCTTGAATCAAAACGAAATCCGCTTAAATTAAGAGGCTTGGTTCTTCATTTAAGCTAGATTCTGATTGAATCAAGATTACTTTTTCTTGTCGATGTTTTTAAGAGTGTGGACTCTACATCCAATAAGTGTGTGTTTTTTTTTTTTTTTTTTTTTTCAGTGTACGACATGTATACACGAATGTTTTCAGACGAAAAATAGATCTAAACGTGTTAGAAGAAACAACATGCTACATGATATGACAAATACTGCAGGCATCTATCTATATACTCATCGGAACAACCCATACAAAAAGTCTCGGCATGTAAGCACACCAGTGCTTCAAACTTATAGCTCAGTCGGATATTCTGATCACGTCGCCGTAAATATGGCTTCGTACTTGGCGCCAAGTCAAAGGGCGCCAGTGACCCGTGAGATATATTCCCATAGATCGTATTCGATACATGAAACAAGTGAGATTGTATCGATATCGATTGGTTTAATATGTAAACGTAGCCTCAAAACACAATTTAGAAACCTAATGTAACGGGTCATCTGTGATTGAATTTTTATTCTTTCGAGTATCAAATAGCAATGAAAAGTGACATTGTTGGGAATTTTCTCATTTTCAGCTTTTCCATATTACATCCTAAAATTTTCATTTGAAGTTATGTCCTATCGTTTTGAACCAAACGATACATCGAACCACTATCGAATACGATCTATTGGGTAGATGAAGCTCCTCGAAGTGTTGAGACTCGAACATGGAATATGGTGGCGCCTACTCCAAAGTTTGTTGCTGCGTTGCGTTCACGGTCGAAGCTACCGAGAGTTCTAGTTGGAAAGTAGGCGATTTAGCATCGGTGTGTTGTCACCTCCGTTAAATGGCACCAGCTTTGTTTCGACGACCAGCCTAACACGCCGCTATTCGGACGCGCACAATATTCCGTTCACAATCGACAAATATTTCGTAACGTCTCCTCGTCAACTCAAATATTGTCCCGATTTGGTCACAGGTCGGGCGCCTCGTGTGACTTCTGTTCTCTCCGCCCACGAGACTGCTAATTGGTCTCGAGCGCATTTCGGAGGGTGCCTATTTTTCAGTGGCGTGTCGTGAACTGCGATGTATCGATTGTGCTGCCATTTAAACCTATGGTAAAGAATCGATTATTAAGGTGTTCGCTGCGAACACCCTGCTTATCGATCCTTTCCCATAGGTTTAGATGGCAGAACAATCGATACACCGCAAAGCACGCCACGCCACTGCTATTTTTGACCGTCGGAGTCAAGTCTTCAGTCTTGCGTAAAACCTTCCAGTGCAGGATTGTTTTCTTATACTAGATTGAACTCCCAATGACAACGTGGACTCATTGAAGGCGACAGTAGAAGTTAAAATATCAAAAAAAGGTCGAGAAATTTTTTGAAACGAACAATATCATTAATCTCTGGGATTTCAGCATTCAGGGGTCGAATTTTGCTGGTCCTTCTACCGCACTTACGAATACCTAGGAGGAGTCTCGACTGCACTTAAGTCCGGCTTAACGCTTCTGATTGGCCGGCGATGCGGGTTGGACTCATTAAGGGCGGAAAGAAACTTCAAACTGACTTCTAATGCTTAAAAATTGAAATTTCGCATTTTTCACAGAATACGCATTCAGACTAGTTTTACTCGAAATCATTAATAACTACAATTTTCCGAAAACTGCAGTTATGCGCCTTGTCCTCGAAGCCCCTCAATGGATGGCGAAGTTCTCTCGAAAATCATGATTTTTGATTAATAAAATCTTGTTAATCTGATCGCTTCGGTACTTGGTACTCAATTCACGGAAAGAAGAGTTACTTAGGGGTTGAGTCGCAACTTGGGCTTTTCCAATTAATTTTGGTATAGTGCCCCGATCAATCAGGTTACTAACCCAAATGTTGCGGTACTATCCCACCTTGAGTTAAAAAAACCTAGTGCGTGGGACCCGAAGGTCATATGGATCTCTGAAGTTTTCGGATTGAGCATCTGAACACTTTAGGTCTAGCTGACGAGGTTTGAATCCCACATCTTAAACTTCAGTTCTTACATCTGAAGTACTTCAGATGTGAGACCCGAAGCTTTTCGGTTGTGAGAACCGAAGCTTTTCGGATGTGAAAACCGAAGTACTTCAGACGTAAGAACTGAAGTTTCAGATGTGTGATCCAAACCTCAGCAGCTGGACCTTAGGTGTTCGGATGCTCAATCCGAAAACTTCAGAGATACATATGACCTAAACTTTGGGTCCCACGCACAAGGATTTTTTCTCCGTGCTGTACCAACACAATTAATTGAAAATGCTCGTACCATTCAACAAACTGGGGTAATACCACAATTTTAGGGGATAACCCCGAACACTTTTTTCCGTGTTCCTAAGGAAGTCGCCCCCCCCCCCCACCAATTTGCAAGAAGAGTGTGGGGAACGGCAGCTTTACACGGTGTAACGAGGCTCATAATTAGTCAATCGAAGCGGATCAATGAGACTCATAATTCGCGAGAAATGACCTCAAGAGAACCAGGACAGTAGCCGCCGAGCCCCCGCCCTCCTGGATCGCCCTCGTCAATAACAGTAATCAAAAGGCATTCGGCGGAGCTTAAACTGCACTTCGCGCGTGCATCCGCAGAACTTTCCAGTAGCGTATCCCTCGCTCCTTCCCACTTACGGTGGCTAAGTGACCGCGGGCCGCGCGGCGCGCACAGCCATGCGAAAAGCACACGCGAGTCTGTCCGCCGCACGGACAAACGGATTTCACCTCGCCCGGCCCGGCTACCGGCGCGTCTCAAAACAAAACTTTTATTTGGTGGGCCGCGAAGTCGGCAAGCCGCCTCCGCGAGCGCGCACGAAATTCATTTATGTTAATACCGCGGCGCGGCGCGCGCGCAAACGGATAACTTTCTTCCGTCGCGTTTGCCAGACTGCCCAGTGAATGTTGGAGGTTCATGCTGGATATAGGGTGGTTCTCATTTTTTTTTTTCGAAAACTACATGTCTGCCCCCCCCCTCCGAAAAAAAGTTGTCTATTGGTGTGAAATATACCGACAAAAAGTTCCAACCGGGTCGGATCAGCCCAAGGGGTGCCGCAGCAGCCGACAAACTGAGTGGGCACTTTGAAATTTGGAAAAACACGTTTTTCTATCTCATTGCAAATTGTTTTTCCCCTTGAAAATATTTCTGTGGCTTTGAAACTTTTCGAGGTGACACACCTCCAAGAAAAACAACACAATTTGCCTCAGCTCTTTTAAAATGCCCCCTTTCCCCCTTCAAAGTTGTCGATATCGTTATCGACTCATGGGCTCATTATTGAAATTGATAGACAAGGCGATAGACATTGAAGACATAGGGGACACGAAGCGATCCTATTGGTGAAATCGGTTGGTTATTATAGACTAAGGGGGTAAATGATGGACTAACTACCAGGTCTCTTGTGAGTTGCCGTTCGTTAGTCTATCCTCCTATCTCCTATCTCCTTTGTCTATGCAACCACCTGCTCCAGCTTCCATCAATGGAATCGCTTTACTTTCAGTTTGTCTTCTTTGTCTATCAATTTCTATAATCAGCCCGCAGATTTCTTTCGATCTCTTCTATCAGCTGAGTCCAGTGTGCGGCACTCCTCTCTTCGGTGATACGGCAGGATAGAGGAAATGGAAACTTCGGCAACTGAGTAAAGCATTCGGATTCAAAGCGCGACTCTGATGGTGGTGACTCGCGCGGCGGATACATACAGATGCCAGTGACACTGCTCGCCGAGGCGCAAGGTGGGTGCCATTAAGCCCTTTGTCGGTCGTCTGTTTTGTTTTGGAAATCGGTCGTGGCACCCCCCCCCCCCCCCTCCAGGCCCCCACCTTGATACCGAGTCCATGAGCGGAAACGATTCGAGCAGTGAAATCGACCTTATGGAGTGATCGATCGCTCACAGGCGGAAATTCTGGTCGAGTATATCGATTGTACGGCTCAGAATCGTTTTGTGGCAACTGGACTGCAGTTTGCTGTTAGGAACTACAACTTCTTGCTCGGTTTTAGAAACAACGCACGCGCAGTTATTTTCTCTGTGCACATAAGTGTTTTTACGGACGAGTAAGAAATTGGAGTTCCTAATTGCAAAATTTTGTACAATTTCTGGAGTGATACCACGATTGAAGATACCACGGAAGGGTATCACTACCGCGATGGATGACGTCATAAACCGAATTCTTCAAAGGACGATATCTCGATTAATTTCTGGACGTAGAAAGTTATTTTTTTTTGCAGATCGTATTATTTTTAGCTAATCTACAAGAATCAAGCATCAAAATACGATTCTGAGACCAGTACAACTGACCCATTCCCACCTGGACCCCCGTCGATGACTCCCATTTTCAGCTCTCATTTAAGCTTCGCATAAGGTATAAAATGTAGGCGAAATGGGATCGACTCACTGCACATGGATTAAGCGAGCGTGGACGTGGGTATACGTTCCAATTACCTCACTCGCGAGCTCCGCGTGTCATAGACCTCAAACTTGCGCGCCGCGCTGCGACGGCCATAGACGCGGCCTTTCACAACTCGCCGACGAAAAGGGACCAAAAGCTCTGCGATTCACTTTCATTCACTTGACTCGGGCTTGGGGTCAGTTCAGTCTCTCGGATCCAGGTCCATTGCCCCGCTCGGCTCCCTGACACACATTCGCGCCGCGCCGCCGCCGCACCGCACGCTCCTCCGCCGCTCAGTGGAACCAACCATTCACTGGAAAAAGAAACACATTGGATCTAGAATCCAGACTCTTAAAAACATCGACAAGAAAAAGTACTCTTGATTCGATCAGAATCTAGCTTAAATCAAGAACCAAGCCTCTTAATTTAAGAGGATTTCGTTTTGATTCGAGCAAAAATCCGATTGAATCAAGAGTATTTTTTCTTGTCGATGTTTTCAAGAGTCTGGACTCTATCACCAATGTGTTTTTTTTTTTTTTTTTTNTTTTTTTTTTTTTTTTTTCAGTGTTAGTGGAGGTCGGATATTATTTGGACCGCGTTGAGCAGAAAGGAACCGAGCCACATCAGCTATTGCAAAATATATTTGTGCAATTTAATGTTTTACGCGAAAATGCACGGAGAAAAAAACTCCATGCATGGGACCCGAAGTTGAGGTCATATGGATCTCTGAAGTTTTCGGATCACGTATCTAAAAACTTGAGGTCCAGCTGCCGAAGTTCGGGTCACACATCTGAATAACTCGGGTACGTACAAAAGTACTTCAGGTGTCTGACCCGAACTTGAGCAGCTGGAGTTCAAGTTTTCGGACGCGTAATCCGAAAACTTCAGTAATCCATCATATGACCTCAACTTCGGGTCCCTTGCACGAAGTTTTTTTCTCTGTGTGGTTGTTCGGATTTTTGGGCAAATTCTAGTGGATTTTCTGCATTGTACGAAGCAAATCCTTTAATATTTTCAAAGGAAGCCACACAAACGTTCTTTAGGTAAAAATTAATTTGCCTTATTATATATTTGGCAGAAGCTGATGTGGTTTGGTTCCTTTCTGATAAACGCGTTCCATTCGGAAGCTTTTAAAGCATACGGGCCATGTTCATAGTCGTAGCTTTAACAGCTCCTCTCATCAAGAAGACCCATATGGTTTATCGTACATTGTGACCATAGGAGGTTTATGAAGATTCTAGACATAGCATTTTAAAAAGGGCAATTTTTGCCAATCTTGCCAATGCTTGAGCGACGACCTTTTCTGGAGACTTCAACGCCAGGCTAGAAAAACATCCTGCCTTAAAATGTATTCTGACATGTCGTACAGGATGATACGGGTTTATATGGAATATACCCTACATCGACTGAAGTTTTTCGAACTGAGAATTGAGTGAGCTGAACTTCCAGTGCACCCAACTGGAGCTCGGTTCTGCCAATCGAAAAGGACTCTTTGCCTTGCTATCAGCTATTGTCAATTGGACCGAGCAATTTAATTCGTTCCATGAAAACTGTTGTGCGGATTTTTTTGCAAATTCCTTAAAATGTTCAAAGGAATCCGCACAAACGTTCTTTCGTAATATATTAAATTACCTATTCAAATTTGGCAGTAGCTCATGTGGCTTGGTTCTTTTCCTCTAAACGCGGTCCAAATTTGCAGTTTTTGATTAGAAGCTCATACCACACCTTCTCGAGGGCTAACGGTTTGTTCCACTGTGCACCGAAGTCGGACCGAGGAGAGCGGATATCCGCCACCAGGTGGCACCACCGCCGCGCCATTGATGGATGCTGTCAGTTGCGATCGAGCCTTATCGGTCCTCGTCGTAAATTACCTATCCTTAAAGCTCCAAGCTCCGTACGCCATGCTCTGAGCTCGCTCTCCATGCAATTTAATGAACTGGCGTTCACTTGTCCACCCCCTCGCTATTGCCCCTCTACGCATTTGCGACCGGTAGTCAGAGACTGCATATGATATGCTTCGATAGCTCATAAAGGCACGTATCACGTCAAGTGTCGAGAGGCCGGATCGATTCATCGCGGGCACTGGCTTCAAATCTGAATGGGATTCCCTTTCTTTTGTTCTGCGATCAGAATTCAGGTAGTCGGATGGGACGGGCCGGCAATGCGGTTGAAATCTTGACATTTGAGGGATCGATCCGGGGGTGATCATTANGTCTCTGCCGGTAGTGCACTCGGATGTACTTCAACGAATTAAGTCGATGTCCACTGTGCATCCAATATGAGACACATCTGCAACATTGTAGCATACCTAAGTAAAGTGTGTGTGTAAGTGTGGCATAAAAAGTAACTTGGATCTCGAGTCCAAACTCTTAAAAACATTGACAAGAAAAAATACTCTTGATTCAAATGGAAATCCGCTTAAATCAAGAGGCTTGGCTCTTCGATTCAAGAAAAAATCCGATTGAACCAAGAGTATTTTTTCTCGTCAATGTTTTCAAGAGTGTGGACTCTTGATCCAAGCTACTTTTTTTTACCAGTGTAGATACATGGACCGCATTTAGCAGAAAGGAACCAAGCCACATCAGTTTTTGCTAAAAGTAACTGGGCAATTACATTTTTCACTAGAGAACGTTTGTGCGGATTCCTTTGAAAATTTTAAGGAATTTGCTGCGCACTGAGCAGAAAATTCACCGAACATTGCACAAAAATCCGCACAACCGTTTTCATGTAAATAATGAAATTGCCCCATTAAATTTGGCAGTAGCGAATGTGGATTGGTTCCTTTCTGCTTAACGCAGTCCACATGTGTTAGATAGAGATGCATTTAACTTTAAGGAAGTTACGTTGATGACGAAAAACTCAACAGGTGAAAACCACTCAGATACTGTCAAAAGGAGGAATTATCAACAAGAGAGGAGGGGGTTGTTCTCAACAAAACAAATTTTTCTTCCATAAGTTTCGAAAAAAAGGCATATGTGTGTTATTATAGGACTGATGACATGGTTGTTTGCGGTATGCGATAGCAGCAATACTGGTTCAATTAAAATTAAAGGGGGCACGATGACGGCAGGAATAGTAGTACTGGTGCAAATCACCTTAATTCCGTTAACAGGAAAAGGAATGGTTAAGGGATCGTAGCTTTCAACAAATCTAAAATCTCAACTTGAAAACTACGCAAAGTACACATATCTGCAGGATAATGATAGAAAAAATATGATCGCTTCAAATACCTAGATAGGACGGAGAAACCAAGTCACATCCGCTATTGCCAAATTAAATCAGGCAATTTAATTTTTTACATGAAAACGGTTGTGCGGATTTTTGTGCGAATTTCAGTTAATTTCCTGCTTAGTAAGAAGCAAGTTCCTTGAAATTTTCAAAAGAATCGGCCCAAATATTTTCTTGTAAAAAATTAAATTGCCCAGTTGTATTTGGTAATAGCTGATGTGGCTTGGCTCCTTTCTGCTAAACGTGGTCCAATTATTCCATCTCCTCTAGGCTTAATTATGTCGTTTTGTCACCAGGGCATTCATTTCTTGCAAACGTCGGGCACAACCATCAGCAATTCTAACGACGATAGCGTGTTGCAAATTTACTCCCAAGCACTGACAGCTCAATTCAAATGCCGAAAATGTCCTAACAAATAGTTAAAGTTTAGTTCAAGCCCTCATTCCTATGTTTCCCTCTCCTCCAGCTCCTACAGGAGATGGCTCGAAGAATTATCCATCAAACATGAGCTTTAGAGGGCATTTAAAACCATTGCTATCTGAGGTGACTGACATAGCCATGTTGAAGACCGAACGTCCTCGCAACGATTGTTGGAGCCGAGCCTGAAATTGAGCTAAAATGGGAATCATTCAGTGCGCCATCTCGTACGTGAGTGGAGTTTAAAGATGCGTTAACTGATTTGTGCTCATTCACTCATTTTTACCTCGAATTCTCACAGTTCATATTTTTGCAGTTTTCTTCATGAAATGTTCTTAACAAGCCATTCATTATTCAGAATGCTAAAATACCAAGTCGTCAAACTGCATTTTAAAATATGTGATGCTTTCTCCCTCTACTTAGATCAATTTATTTATTGAGTTTTTCAAATTTAAAAGCACCATCTAGTGACGTCATTTGGCGGCATTTTCTACTCAAACATAGGAGTGTACATTCTACTCAAATTCAGGTCACAATCGAGATAGTTCATTTTTCATTCAAAAACGTTTTGATTGCAAAAATCCGCCTGATACGCTCCGGATGATGTCACATTGTGACGATCGCTTGTTCGCGAGAACGACTTGGATTTTAATTGGTTTTCTCGCGTCGGAGGATAAGCGGCTGTGGAATTCGTCGAAACGCACTCATTAATAGCAGACGAAATCTGTTGACGGAATGAAAATTCACCGCCTCTGTACTGGGAAAAAACAAACTGCCACGGCAAGGAAAATTTAATTTCTTGCTTCAACAACTGCTCAACTGGGAAAAATGGAAACCACGCACAGCGGGTCGAGTAGATAGGAGAGGTCGGACAAAATTTGGAAAATTTAAAAAGCTGATAACTCCGTTTATACACAATTTTGAGGTTCTAAAGGTGGTTTCATTGGTTTCCTTGTGAAATTTTCTATCTTAAACTCCCATTGAAATTTTAGTTGTGGCCAAATAAACATCAAAATTTGCAGTCATAGTAAAAAATTTCATGTCCGACCTCTCTGATTGACTCGATCCACTGTGCGTCGGCTCATTTGCGGAAAAGCGGGTTCTCGGGTTACCTGCATCCTCTCCCCAATTTTTTTCTTCTCCATTGAAAAGATACAAAGAGAAATTGTACCTTTTTGGAAAAAAAGTTAAACTCTTAGGCTTGAGAACGTCCATATTCTCCGGAAGGACCGAAAAAAACTTAATATTTTCGACCACGGGGTTCTGTTTAGGAACTGAATAAAAAATCAGGCAACTTTGCCATTTCTGCGCTGGTTTTTCATTGGTCGCGTGAAAATAGGCTGACACGATGTTCTCACGACCGTAAATAAACCTGAAATAAACATACAAGGCTGTTATCAGCTAGCAAGTTTGAGGTTATGCACAGCATATCCTGTGGTAAAGGCGAAAGACGATTTAACAGTCTTTTCATATGTTATTCGCAGATATGCTATTTAAATTGTTACTGTCGTATTTTTGAAATTTTTCTCAAATTTTAGCTTCTTATCAACGTTACGGTGAGCCGCCATCTTGTTTCCATATTTACGGCCGTAAGAGCATCAAGGGGCCTAAAAATTCGTTGACCAGTCAAAAAGCGGCACAGTTTTCCTGTAGTAAAAGGAAACAAATAGCCACACTCTCTTTATAATTCTCTAGACAGGGTGTCTACAAGTCCGGAATTTCCGGGAAGTTCGCGCGGAAGTAGTACCGATTTTTTAAGGGGGGCTCGGAAGTACTGTCAAAGTGCGGAAATTCCGTAAAAAGTCCGATTTTTTTTTCATTTTTTGGTCATTTTTGTCTCCATTTAAACGAGATATTCAAATTTTTGAAAATATTCGAATTTCGTCCAAGGGAGGAACTGAAAAAGTACTGAATTTCTCTATTGAGAAGGTACTGAATTTTTGGAAATGTACTGAAAAAGTACTGTTAAAGTACTGATTTGTGGCCCGCCTGTTTCAGTAGACACCCTGCTAGACGTCTCCTCTTGATACACGGAGAAAAAAACCTCGTGCGCGGGACCCGAAGTTTAGGTCAAATGGATCTCTGAAGTTTTTAGATTGAACATCTGAACACTTAAGGTCTAGCTGTCGAGGTTCGGATCACATATCTGAAACTTCAGATGTGAGAACCGAAGTTTTTCGGATGTGAGAACCGAAGTTCTACGGATGTGATAATCGAAGTACTTTAGACGTAAGAACTGAAGTTTCAGATGTGTGATCCAAACCTCAGCAGCTGGACCTTAAGTGGATTGCATTTTGCAAAAAGGAACCTCTACCATTGCAATGATGCTAAGATTGTGCAACTTCATATTTTGCAATAAAATTGCGGAAATCGTGAAAAATTATGAAATTTAGATGGTAATTTTTGTCCTAAATTTACAGTTTTTAGCGAGTAAATAGAAACTATTAATGGATAATCAGGGTTTTCCTTCAAGACCAAAGAAGTTGCACAATCTTAGCAACATTGCAATGCTAGTGGTTCCTTTTTGCAAAATGCAATCCAAGTGTTCGAATGCTCAATCCGAAAACTTCAGAGATCCGTATGACCTAAACTTCGGGTCCCGCGTACGAAGTTTTTTCCTCTGTGTAGAGTCGATGACAATTTTGGCAACTGCGACAAGAGGAAAGACGCAAAATCGCGATTCTGCGGGGCGACGAGACGAGGCTCGGCTACCAGGTTGGCGCTGCGGCGGCGTGTCATCGCTCGCGCTCTTGCAATTTATTTCCGCAACTTTCTCGTGCGGCGGAGCCGGGGCCGATGCATTCGCGGGGTGCGTTGCCCGCGTCTCGTTTACCGGTTCCAAGTTCAAACCGGCCCGCGCCGCGCCCGCCGTCGCGTTTTTCGCCCGCCGCGCCCGGCTCCTCGTCCACCCTCACAAGCCCGCCTTCCCTCCTTCCGCGCTCCAGGTGGCTATGCAGAGCTCCAAGTGGGACATCGGTTAAGCCTCCCGGCCACTCTCACGCGTTAGATGCCGCTGATCATCGAAAATCAGACACATTTTGTATACAAATTGCACAGGTATATTTTTGTGGAATCGATTAATTGTTTGAATCAATTTGGCTTCTTTGGAATGAAATTACGTTCCTTCGTCCGGGAGACGACGAATTATTCACCTCCTCTGTCTGTCGCAACCACTCGCTTCCACCAGTATGAGACATCCATCAGCTGAGTTGAAATTTTAGTTTGCTTTCCTAGTCTTGCGTTAAAGTCCCTGAAGGAATAATTCTGAAAGATGTGATGTTTGGCGCAAAGTCTCTGAAGGAATAGTTCTGAAAGATGTGATGTTTGGCGCTGAACCACCTTCATAACTAGTGATCCTGGAAAAGGCCAGAGAGTTCGTAGTAATAAAACAACAAAAAATTAGATCATCTGCAATTCTGACATGAATGGGTTCCCTCCCCAAGGTCTCAGTGTAGATACCCCTCTTCTGAAAAATAAATTTTCGATGAAATCCGCACACACAAGGGAACTAGAGTCCCTTAATACTGAGAGTCAAGACAATGTGAATCAATTTCTGATTGGTTCCCGTATTTTAAGCCTCCACAGTGTCACAAACGGGAATAAAGATTACATTTTCACCGATTGCAAAGATTATAATCTGGAATGGACCAGGGAATTACGGGTACGGCAATGAACAAACGGAATGAGAGAAGGATTGGAGAAAGGAATTTGAGAATGGACCGATCAAAGATTACGAAAAACGTTCAATTTGTGCAATCTTTATTCCCGTCTGTGACTCCATGAGGGGGTGTTGTCTTGACTCTTAGATTAAAGGGACTCTGAAGGGAACCAATCATTCTGAGTCAGTCCCTCAGTCCCGAGTCTGCAGAAAATACCATATCCGATTCTCAAAATCGGCGATCCGAAATCAACGTCTTCGAAATTCGCTCAACGATTTGCCGCAATGCCCGACCGGTTCGGGGGATTTCCTCGGGTCGCAACCGGTTCGCTCGTGCCATTTCCAGCGCCGGAATCGCGTCGAATCCATATCGAAAAATCTCGATCGATGAATTCCTATCTTAGCAATGCTGTTAATCGATCCCGTAGCGATTAAACAATCGACCGAGCGTCCGAAAACGGACGCTGGCGACCACATCCTTTTTCGGCGCGCGGAATCCTCATCGATACACTCTGCTCGGGCCTACCTAAATTTTAAATTTTTTATCCGACTAGATTGAGAATTTGGCCGCGCAAAAATGTCATCGATCGCTTTGTCGGGCCGCTCATATTTTAATTAATAAATTCCTCCGCCGCTGATCCCCCTCAAAAATGTCCGATAACTTATGTTTTTCCATCGGTATGCGTCGAAAAGTAGGATATCATGCGTCGCGCTGAAATCTCGTGTCGTGTTCGCGAATTGCGTGTTGTGAGTCAGGGTAGCGCTTCCTTTATTCCGTTCCGTGATCGGGTATGGATTCCGTTAGCTCGTGGCGAATGAGGGGGGCCGCGCTGGTGCGGCGCGCGTGAAATTCTCGACCTTGTTGGGTGGTTGTGACCTCGTCATTGACGTCATGAACAAGTGGTTTTCCAGTGATGTCAATGAATCTGTGAGCTTCGTCAGCTTTGTCTTGTTTCTGTTAATCTATTCAGACCATAGCCTGTGCACACCGACAACCGACATGTTAGTTATGCAGTTAAAAAAATAATAAGGAGTTTAATATCTGCAAGAAATACTGCCGTGCTAAGGAAAAACGCCGTATGAGCCATCAGGCGTTGCCAAATTTCCCCTGGAAAAGAACTAATTTTCAGGAAAATTTTTGAATGTATGTCTACCAATTTCTCAGATAATTTTGAGTGTGATTTTATCTAAAACGTCTGAAAATTTCAAGGAAAAATATTCATTATTTTCCTCAAAAATAATTATTTTATCGAATGAAATTTGGCAACTCTCGAATGTTCATACGGTTTTTTTCAGCACGGCAGTAAAGTGGCGAGGCGTGAATGGTCGATTATCGATGTCTTCCGTTTTAAAGCTATGGTGAATGATCGATTATTAGAGCGTTCGTCGCCAACACCCCGCGTATCGATCCTTTTCCATGGATTTAAATGGCAGATCAATCGATAAATCGCAAAGCACGCTACGCCACTGATTTCCCGGTAATTGTTAAAGGGATCCAGGAACAGAAATGCGATTAAAACGAGAAAGCACTGCCGAATTGCTCAGTCTCCTTTATGACATCTGTTCGCGATTACTGTCACCGTAAATTAATCAACGCGCATCGCAAAATCGCTCGGCTTTTCGGAACTCGTAAAAACGTCCGAGAAAAGCGGGGAGAGGCGCGAAAGAAAATGCATGCGTGAAATATCTTCGAGGATGGGAACAACTCTACCCCGAAATGCTTATTTTCAGCTGGATTCCTTGAAGTTCTGGAATTTATCCGTTAAATACAAATTCTGGGTTGAAATTTTGGAGTTGGACGTATTTATGCTTAATGAAACTATGTGCAAGTGGAAAGACGGGGTGTGCTCGTTAGTTGAGGGCCATAAGAATGAATGAGACTTTAAAAGCGCCAGTGAGGTCAGCGGCAACGACCGGGACGGGGTAGGACGGGGAGATCGGTGGTGGGACGCTTTAACTCATGAGCTCTGTTCATAAGGCTCTTGTCACATGTTCACGGCTCATGAGTTAGCGCTCAGTTCCTTTTAATTTAATGTAAAATTCCGCTTTTTCATTTTCTCAAGAAAAACTACATCCACTTTTACATTGTTTCTTATGCAGCTTGCACACGGAAAAAAAGTATCACAATTCCAACTACACTCCTAGCTGATTTTAGCGCCACATATTGAGACCAGTTGCACAATCCAGAGGTATACTTAAGTCGGCTAAAAGTGTGGTTGGATTAACTATACCGCTGGCTGGTGCCTTTACACTTCTAGTTGGTGCAACTACTCTTATGGTTGGCGCCAAAATCAGCTGGAGGTATAGTTGAGATTGTGATACTTTTTTTTCAGCGCACGAGCACACCCCATCTCTCCACTTGCACATAGTTCCTTTTAGCGTAAATACGTCCAGTTGTGAAATGTAGTTACGTTCTTTCACGGAGGGAACGATGCTATGTGCGAACTCTCCTGAAGAAGGGATTCAAAGTGGAGCTGACTTTGAGGACTTGATTCGCGGTGGCGGAGTGAAGCGGGAGCTGATGGAAAGGTGAAGTTTAGCACGAGAGCAGCTCGGTCGGTGCTTGACATTCCTGCGGTGTCCGGCGCGGCGCGACGACACGGCTCGACGGTGGGTCGGTCGCCGGTCGGGCCAGTTCAGCGCCCGAAGAGCCGAGAGGCCGCCGCCGCCGACACCAGTTGCAAGCTCCAAGCTCCGAGCCAGCTCCAGCTTCCGCACGTGGTATGCCTCAGCCCCGACTTCCCACTTCACTTTCCAGCATAGGTTGCCAAATAGACCGGTTCCATCTTCAGCCAGAGCAAAAAGGAGAGCTGAGGGGCTTGGAAGAAGAGGCGCATAAGTGCAGTTTTTGAAAAAATTTAGATAATAATGATTTCAAGTACACGGAGAAGAAAACTTCGTGCATGGGACCCGAAGTTGAGGCCATACGGATCTCCGAAGTTTTCTGATTATGCATCCGAAAACTTGAGGTCGAGCTGCGACTGGGGAAATTGTGAATATTTTTTTCCAAAATTCTCAGACAGTTTTGTGCGCAATTTAGTCAAATTTTCTGAAAATTTCAAAGAAAAGTGTGCATGTAGGTTGTCAAAAGGACATGTTTTATGAAGGGAAATTTGGCAACTCTCAAATGTTGATTCTGCGTTCTTCCTTAGCACAGTAGTATGACTGCGACCAGCGACCGCACATCCCATCGGCAGTTCGGCACAACGCCACACCACCATCGCCCGACCAGTTTCCTCCTGGCGCGGTACGGAGCGCCGAGCGACGCGACACTCCAACGCCTTCGCATTCAGTGGCGTGGCGATCTATCGATATTTCCCCATTAGAAGCTGTAGTGAATAATCGATTATTAAGATGTTCGCTGCGAACACCTTGTTTATCGATACTTTTCCATAGGTTTAATTAATAACCGATCAATCGATATATCGCACAGCACGCCCCGCCACTGCTCGCAGTTGCCGCTTCCCGCTTATATCAGTATCGTCTAGGTTAACAGCAGGTTGACTATTGAAATTGATAGACAAAGCTATAGATCCCAAAGATAAAGAGAAAACGGAGGGGTCCCATTGGCGCAAGCGGATGGCTGCAATTGATAAAGGAGGAAGGTGATTGACGAACCAACGGCAACCCACGAGGAACCCCATAATTAATCCATAATTTTCACCAGGAGGGCGGCTTCATCTCGCCACAAATTGCAATTGCGAAGTATCTATCAACATGTAATGCATTTCTTGACACCCATGACATATTTCGTACAACATATTAAGATTTTATTTTCATGATGAATAACAAACACTCCGTAGACCAAAAGTAGCAAATGTATAGCTAGGAGGGTTCAGTTGCGGGCCCTCCCCCCCCCCTTCGAGATCTCTCAATCCCCGCGGAAAAGTCTTGATCGTATGGGCCCGCTATACATT
>NW_017547211.1:3401622-3429689 GCF_001854935.1 Bemisia tabaci | reverse complement strand
GATTTTGTACCTAATTTTTTGTGCATTCTAGGTAAATGTTTCTCCATCGACATGCTTCCTTCACTAGGGCAGCAAGAGTGAAGGTTTAGGAAGCATTTTTAGTCCTTGGCGCGAGCCTGAAATTCCTGAGAGGTGGAAAAAGAAGAGAGTTGCTCTCGTAATTAGACCAATTAGAGGTCCCAATTAACGTGGATATTACGTAAGATAAGCCCGCGCACGCCCGGGCCGCGTGCTCTTGGCGTTGTCGTCGTCGTGGTACGCCGCACTCACACCACTAACCCCAATTGGGCAGTAGGGTCTCTCCAAAGGGAACTAAATGACATCAGCCGTTGCCAAACTCTACTTCAAAAAAAGTACTACAAAACTACACCAAGAGTGGAAATTCAAAACCTCGTAGCACCACCTGCGGGCTGATTGTTGGAATTGATAGCGATTGAGACGAATTGAAGGCGATAGACAAAAAATACATAGGGAGTATGGAGATATTGTATTGGTTGAGATTGGTGGTTCCTATAGACTAAGGGAGAAAATGATGCGCTAACTATCGGGTCCCTCATGGTTTGCCGTCACTTAGTCTATTACCTACCTCCTTTGTCTATTGCAACCTCCCGCTTCCACCAATGGGATCCCTCCATATCTCTTTTGTCTCCTTTGTCTATAGCTTTGTCCATCAATTTCAATAATCGGTCCGTTGCGGGCTGATTGTTGAAATTGGTAGACAAAGCGCTAGACACAGACAGACGGGTTTTGGAGGAATCCTATTGGTGGAAGCGGTTGGTTGCAATGGACAAAGGAGGTAGGTAATAGACTTACTAACGGCACCCACGGGAGACCCTATAGTCAGTCCATCATTTTCTCTCTTAGTCTACAGGAACCAGCCATTTCAACCAATTGGATCGCTCCATACTACCTAATGGGGGTCGGCCCCTTGGGAATCAGCTCCTCTTGCTGATACGAATGTGTACACGCTCCAGTGAGGAAATTTCAAACGTACATGTTTTTCACGGCGATTGGCAACATTTGGATGTTTACACGAAGCGCAACGTACTTCGTGTATCACCCTACTAGACGCGTTGCTGCATTTTCATTCATTTGTCGTGATCTGTCCTCAACGTTTTCTCTCCCGTTTTCTAAGTGGACTCATCGTCATCTTCCTTTTGATCGGACTTTCTCACAGTTCTTCTTTTATTTCTTTTTAAGGGGCCTTTCTTTTTAATATTGGCTGTAAAAGCAGAGATGCTCTCTGTATCATGTCAGGTATGACGTCTAAGTATGGTAGAACCTCTCATTGAAACGTGTATGTATTTGAACATAATCCAGAGCTTTTTTTAGAAAGCAGATATCGATCAACCTACTCGCATAGAAGCCTGAAAGAATATGGATTTACCTCAAGACTCGAATATTTTCCCTTGAATTAGACAAATTATGAACATTGGCAACGCTTCTGATCTTTTGACTCTCTCCCTTAAGGAGAGTCTTCTTACCCAATAACAGAATTTTTTGCCACGCTCTCAATGAAAATGCACCAATCCATCGATACCTATTCAATGAGAACTGGACCAAATTTTCCGACAAAGAACCTATATTTCTGGCTTATCATAGAAACAACATTTGTGTCAGTACTTTACCTACCCACATAAGTGGTTTTATGGATGAACCAAAAATAATGGCTCTTCATCGCTGAATGAGATCCAATAATTGGTTCTTGAACATGCCTTAGCGCTGTGCCAAAGTGAACCCACAATCAGCCCGAGGAGTTCAATCTATCTTCGAGCCATGAATTTCCTGAAATACTTATTCAAGTTTTTATGGAATACAAAAAATCAGGACCAGTATGGTAAATGATGATGAAGTTTCTGATGTTGATCTTCAAGAAAAAATTTAAAGTTTTCAAACTCCAAACGGTGTAAATTTAGCGTGTATTTGCGTTCGTGTTGTAAATCTATCAGTGTGAAAGGCCGAATTTGTATGAATCTAGTAAATAACCGCTACTCTACATTTTGGGTTACAAAATTCTAAAAAAACGATTTCGAAAACTAACCTCAGATCCAGTCATTACTCCCGCGGAGAAAATTTAGCACGAAACCATGGTAACGGGCATCAATTCATAAATGCTGCTCATATCCAGCTAACCAGCTATAGCGCTCTCTGACGTGAAGTCCCAGACCTATTAGATCCACGCGTCAATGGAAACGATGAACGAATCGGCACCTCCAGTGACATTACCCCATGATAAAAAAATGTACAATTACGTGGCCAGGCTCCAGGAGGTGAAAAACATCCACAGCCAAATACTACGGCTACGAAAATTGGCCGTCGAGGCTGAAAAATTGAGGCGTGACAAAGACGAATCCCTGGCAGCTTTATTATCGATTCGGGAGTTGAATAAAAAGACGATCCAGAAAACCAACTCCCTCGTAGCGCGTTCGAAGCAAGAAGTAGAAGCAATGCGAACGAGACTCCACCAAACGGTCTCGTACACCCGAAGGGTCCGTGCCCGTTGTAGGGGCAAAGTCGAAACGCTGTCTCAGATTAATGAACGTTTAGCCACCGAATTGAAAAGACTCCAAGATGAAGTCGCGAATAAAGATGATCTCATAGAGAAGCTGAAAAGCGACCACGAAAGGGCCAAAGCGGACCTGGCCGACATACGCGGCGACCACGAACGCGATGCTGAGGCCCTGCAGATCCTCCAACTGAAGTACAAACGGCTCGAGAGGAAAGTGCGTGGACTGGCCCAAAGTGTGTCGGGATCGACCGGTGGGACGCCTCCACCGCCGGACCCTGAAAACTCGCCTCCAGAAGTTGTCGTCAAGTCCGCGCAAAGGGACGATTCCTCGCAGAACATCGAAACTAGAAAAAGCTCGAGTAGTAAAGTGCGGTTCGAGGACAGAGATGCGGAAGAGAGTCCCCGAAGAAGGGAGGTAGATATCTCGGTCATCAAACCAGCATCGTCCTGGGACGATAGACAAGACCTCTCGAGGGACGATCTCCTGTTGGACTCTGACAACTCCGTTTGCCGCTGCTCCGAGAGCAACGGGCCGGGAACGGAGGAGACGAAGATCTCGCAGATCAAGGATTTCGTCTTGAACTGGAGGAGTCGGAGCAAGAGCAAGAGCAAGTCGTCTTGTACATCGTCCGCGACCGGCGTCTCGTCCAAGAGGGTCATCTCGGAGGGGAAGACGTTCACTCTGACGAGAGAGGAGATCCAGGCTCTGGCGCCCGAGGTGGACGATTCGAACACGGCCGAGACGGCGCCTTCGGCAGAATCGGGGGACTGCCTCTTGGCCAGGATCAAGTCTTTGAGTCAGGATTCTTTGATGGAGGCTCTAAGCGCGAGTCGGAAGTCCGCCACGAATTGTTCCGGAGTATCGTGGATAGCGACCCTGCGCCGGAAGCTCTCTTGTGATCCGGAATGATCGTCGAGATTTTATTTGTTCTTCGGAAAGTATCCTATCTGTGATTTAGGTGTGTAGCAATGGAGACAGGTCTAACCAGAGACTATACTGCCGTGCTAAGGAAAAACGCCGTATGAACATGCGAGAGTTGCCAAATTTCCTCGCATAAAAAATGTGATTTTGAGAAAAGTTATGCGTATTTTATCTTCAAATCTTCAGATATTTTAGATTCAATCGTAAACAATATTTTCTGGAGAAATTAGCAAAAAATGTTCACAATTTTCTCAGGAAATTAGGTTTTTATTGAAGGAAATATGGCAACGCCTGAAGGCTCATACGGCGTTTTTCCTTAGCACGGCAGTATATAATTTAGAGACCCCGCANTAATTGGGACAGGTCTAACCAGAGACTATACTGCCGTGCTAAGGAAAAACGCCGCACGAACATGCGAGAGTTGCCAAATTTCCTCGCATAAAAAATGTGATTTTGAGAAAAGTTATGCGTATTTTATCTTCAAATCTTCAGATATTTTAGATTCAATCGTAAACAATATTTTCTGGAGAAATTGGCAAAAAATGTTCACAATTTTCTCAGGAAATTAGGTTTTTATTGAAGGAAATATGGCAACGCCTGAAGGCTCATACGGCGTTTTTCCTTAGCACGGCAGGATATGATTTAGAGACCCCGCATCAGTATCTTATGAAATGGGGAATTTGCAAGTTGGCAAAGCTGTTTTACTTCCTTTTTAAACCACTGAAAATGTCGATTTAAGGTAAGGCAAGCTGCTCTATCAAGAATCGACTTTTTTACATACATTGAAATTGAGGAAAAATAGTGTTGGTAACTTTCAAGAATCTTCTATTACAACTTTTTTTCACGTGTTTTTATCAATCGCAAATGCTATTTTACAACATATACGTATGTGTAATTAAATAAGGTCGAAATACACTAGCTTAAAATTCATTGTTATTTAAACCAATGTGGGCCAATGCATAAATGCCACTTTCTATTGTTCTGAGAACTCATCATAGTCCCATCCTAATGTCAACCGTGAAGTCTCAACCGCAAACCACGGAGTAGTCACAATAAGTAAGTCACAGTACATTCAAAGTTAATGAAATCTAAAATTTTAGCATACTCTCCCCAAGATTGATTTTTTTGTGGGCAATGTTTCAATAAACAACTCAGATTATATCTAGCTAATCAGTCTATTTCATTGTTCTCACCGCAGAGAATGAACGAATTAAGAAAGTGCAGGGCCGTCAGGCCAGTTTTTTTATGAATCAACCGTGAAAACAGCACAAAAAACGTGATGTTATTCTTATATTTTATTTGACCGTGTTCTTTTCCCCTCTTCTCCTTCACCTCCTTGCAGAAACAAGTATTCCGTCCGGATATTTTCATTTTCGCATTAAAATTCTGAATATCTCTCTATCATATACAAATCAACAATCACACTTAATTTATACTTGAATATGTTGCATTTACCAAGTAAACAAGAGTTTACAGCACGGAGGAATTAAGTGCATGATTTAACGTTGCTCTAAGACTGATCATATTTTCTTCCTACAAATATTAGTCAGAAGTTTTTACAGTTTTTGTTGTTGTTATGCCTCGTCTCCATTTCAACAGAAAAACCGGTGAAATTTAAATTTTTTCTCTGCTTAGGATTATCTTGCCGTTGGAAAGGAATGCTGAATCTTACAAAGACTCAGTAACGTACTCGTTTCATTTCCCCTGAACACGGTCTACCTGAAAAATAACCGCGTTTTACTTCTCAAAAATGTTCTCCTTTCCTCTGAACTGAATCCTTGAAAATTTAATAATTACAACGAAGGAAAATTTTTGTATATTGAAATGTAGGAAGCCTAGTGCTAGAATTAATGTAACAATTTTGATGGAAAAACTTACGTTTCATTGCATCAATAAGAATAACAGGCCGAAGCTTTTCAAAGTCTAGGCTTCATCGTCAGGGTCGTTACAAAGTTTTAAACACAAGGGCCGTAACTTGATTAATAAAAACAACAATTAGTAAGTAACATTTGTATCAGACGGTGATAGCAACTGATAAACAATGAAACTTTTGAGTGTGTTGGCCGCCAAATCTATATGACGTCAAGCACGATCATAAACGCCATGAAGTGTTTAGTCTTTATACGTCGCGAGATGACACAACAAAAACAGTATTAAATAGCGAGAATGAGGCAGTAAATAAATAATTGTGAATGTATAATCGGATCGAGGAGTAAGGCAGGGGTGGAGAAAAACCAACAGTGCCGTGATTGGCTGGCAGAGAGCTACGCGACGCGACGGCGGCAATTAAAATGCCTGTAATGAGCCGGTAGCTCTGAGCCCGCCGCTCAACAATCGGGTGCACTTAAGCGAAAAGCATCTATCTACACGGGCGAACAATGGCAGATAGATTATTTTCGCTTGGGTCTCTCCAATGAGCCGGCCGCGGATGATTCGGCTATGCAATCGTCTGTCTGGTCAAGGCCACTTTGTTGCCAAGTGTGAATACATCCGACCCATCTACACGGGAGTATTTTTGAGTCATATTGCGACGGATCTGAAGGGAGTTTTTTTTAAATGATTTGCAACTTTTGACAATGAAAAATGTAGATGAACCCGGTTGGATTGACTTAATAACAAGTGCGCGGGGTCACATCTTGGGGGGGAAATGAGCTATTACACTGGGAAAACAAACCTCTTGGATTTAGAGTCCAGACTCTTAAAAGCATCGACAAGAGAAGTGTACGCTTGATTCAATCGGACTTCCGCTTGAATCAAAAGGAAATCCGCTTAGAGTAAGAGGCTTGGCTGTCGATTCAAGCAAAAATCCGATTGAATCAAGCGTACACTTCTCTTGTCGATGCTTTTAAGAGTTTGGACTCTAGATTCACGCGGTTTTTTCTTCCAGTGTAGCATAGCTTAGCTTTGAATGCAGCTGGCCCCAGGCCACACAATTTTTCTACCATACAAACTTGTGAAAAAATATTTGAAGCCTGAGAACTTGAAACTCTGTCCGTAACGTTGTCGCGTGCACTGAAAAAATTATCTTCTGCCGTGGAGGCCGTCCTTACGGACTATAAAGGTAAACCGTTCGCGTTCTGGGCTTAGAGGCCGGAAGCTCCGGGCGTAGCACCCGGAGCAATCGAAGCTGCGGCTCCAGCACCCGGAACTTTCGGTCTCTGAGCCCGGAACAGACGGTATGCCCCCATAATTCGTAATGTAGATGTTGCATGTGAGAGGAATTTGCGATTTGACTACTGATTTCTTTGTAAAAGTTCGCGAGAAACACGATGGTGCCACTGGTTTTCTCTGAAATCATCTCCGAAGCTCAAAAACAGCTCTCAAATTGAGGCCAAAATGGAGGGTATATTCCACCCTACCCTGAGAGTCCACCTCTGCAACAAGACAAACTCTTCATGCAAAGATAGGGAGCAAATACATTGACAGGGCTGTCACTTTATTTGGGAACTCTAAGACTGAAAACACGGCATCACTGCTAATGTATTTGCTCCCTATCTTTGTATGGAGAGTTTGTCTTGATGTAGAGGTGGACTCTCAGGGTAGGGTGGGATATACCCTCCATTTTGGCCTCAACTTGAGAGCTGTTTTTGAGCTTGGGAGATGATTTCAGAGAAAACCAGTGGCACCATCGTGTTTCTCGCGAACTTAACCGTAGGAATCAACAGTCAAATCGCAAATTCCTCACACATGCAACATATCCATTTCTGGTTCAGTGTATGCGGGAGAGACCAATCAGAGATTGGTACCGACCTGGCAATACTCAGTGCTTACTCCAGGTTTTCCGGAGCCACGCAGACACTGGCGCCGTATCCCTCGTTTATCTCGGGGCAAGTTCTCGGAGTCAGCAGACCACTCCACGCGGTGGCTCGCGCGTTATTACGCAACGAGCGCGGAAAAAATCGGAAAATCGTTTGCCGATCAATTAAAGGTGATTACATGCATCGCGGTGTCATTTTTCCTCGCCGACTCATTACTCGGACCACTTTTACTACGAGCGTCTCGCCGCGCCGGGTCGCGTCGCGTCGCTAAATTGTAAACACATCCCGATCCCCGTGTCATCGTTCTCCTTTTTTTCTCCTTTTGATTTTTTTTCTGCCGTCTTATTTCCACTATTGATTGCTACGTCACGTCGGTGGAACGCAGGGCAGTGCCGTAGTGTCGCTTCCATGTTGCCAAATTTTCGCGCAACATATTGATGGCCGAAGTGCGGAACCACGTAGAGTCCCTTTATACTGAGAGCATAGGCGGTTCTACGGGGGTGCCAGTGGGTGCCGGGCACCCCCAAGCAAAAGTACGGTTACCGGAACCGTGAAAGAGGCTTTTGGGCAAGTAAAAACGTTGAGAAAAAATCGCATTATGAAGCGCAAAAAATTGGCAATGTTTTTATTTCATGAATTTTTGAAATATGCAGGTGTCCAGTATTCAATGATTATGGGCAAGGGATGATGGGAGGAGGGGGGATCTCGTCATTTCCCACCTTTGGACACCCCCAAGCATGAAGGTCTAGAACCGCCTATGACTGAGAGTCAAGACAATGTGAATCTATTTCTGATTGGTTCCCGTATTTTAGGCCTTCACAGTGTCACAAACGGGAATAAAGATTATATTTTCACCGATTGCAAATATTATAATCTGGAATGGACCAGGGAATTACGGGTTCGGCAAGGAACAAACAGAATAAGAGAAGGAACGGAGAAAAGAATTTGAGAATGGGCCGATCCAGGATTACGAAAAAACGTTCAATTTGTGTAATCTTTATTCCCGTCTGTGACTCCATGAGGGGGTGTTGTCTTGACTCTCAATATAAGGGACTCTAGAACCACGTATCTCTGTTTGCGACGTTGCAGACTTCCTGCGGTACTTCATTTTTTTTTACTCTCTCGCTCCCCTTGTCTTCATTGGAAAATTAGTCGACTAAATTTCTCAAAAACTTCTGTGATTTTTCTTCTCTGTCAGCAGAATATTCCGCAAAAATTTCAAGCCATACAGTTGACTTGTTTCTCATCGAAAAAAAGAAAAAAAAGATGTTGCTACGCTGCAATGTAGAGTATCAATTTCTGTATGCATGGGGATTCAAAGGCAAAATGGACTCCATTTTCCAATCAGGAACTACGGTTTTTGGCTCATCCGTAAAAACTCTTATGCGTCTAGAGAAACTAATAGAACACACGTTGTTTCTACACTGAGCCAGGAATTGCAGTTCGAAATCGCGTAATGTGGTCTAAATAGGACCTCAATTTTGACGATGCATTCCGAGAGCTCACAGTGTCAATTTATTCTTGAGTTCTGTCTCGAAGTGCGCTGAGAATACAATAACATTCTCTCCACTGAGTGTATATTATTTTGTCGTCTTGCCACTGAGTTCACTTATTGGCAGTCTCTAAAAACATCAACGACGGGTGGGACGAGTTTCAAAGCAGCGCGGCGAAAAACTTGCTTTTCCAGTATTTTCATGACCGACTGGCTTGATTACGCATAAGTAGGTAAACGGCGAAACCTTGACCAATATCATCAGCTGTCAAGATTACGCGACTGGAAGTGAGCATTGTTTATTCTGTTTAACCGTGCTGATAAATTTAAGGTTTTTCTTCTTCTTTATTTCTTATTCACGGCAATTTTCCTTACATTGCAGGAATTAGTCGCAAAGTGTCTGCGTAACCTGTTGCAGTTTCAAGGAAAAATTTGAAATTACTGAGTTAATTGTTTTGTATCGTTAAAGAAAGTGTCCGACATGTTTTAGTGTAGATTTTACTCTAAAAAAAAAATGCAAATTCAACCACCCCTGTGGTTAATGAAACCACTGAAAATAGCTCACACCAACTCGGTATCTCGAAAATACCTAAGTTTTATTGAAGACAGTCAGTTTTCATGAAGGTCATTGATGTTAGCGCATCTGTTCCAATTTGAACCTTTCAAGTGTCCTTGACTAATTGTGTTTCGGCACCAAAAATCTTTGCCTTTGACTAACTCCTTCACTCACTGTGCAGTTTTGTGTGTGACTTGATTATTTTCATTTTTTTCGAGTTGGTGTGTTTTCGTTCTCACTGATTCAAATTGGGGTAGAACCACAATTTTAGGGAATAACCCCTGACACTTTTTTTCCGTATTCTAATTGTGTGTTTCTTCGTTTGTTGCAGGTGTTTGGGGCGTGGGCGATCGGAGTGTGAGTCACCCCCGTTCGATCGGTCGAAGCATGCGAGTGCGGTGTCACGAGTGCGAGCACAGCGGCTGAAAATGGAATTCCGCGCGGTGCCCCTCGGCGCCCTCTCCCTCGTCACTGTCGCCCTCTCGGCCCCCGGAGTGGAGGGCGCGCCGCCCCCCGACGACGCCTGCTACACCGGCGCCACCATCTTCGCCGCCGTCCTCGGCACGCTCGTCATTACTTTCGGCCTAATCGCCGCCGCTTACGTTCTGCAGAGAATCTACTGGAATAGCAAAAAAGGTCAGTGTCTTATTTTCTACGTCTTCTCTGCACTGGAAAAAAACACGTTGAATCTAGAGTCCAGACTCTTAAAAACATCCACAAGAAAAAAATATTCTTGATTCAATCAGATTTAAGCTTAAATCAAGAACCAAGCATCTTAATTTGAGCGGATTTCCTTTTGATTTAAGCTTGAATCTGATTGAATCAAGAGTCCTTTTTCTTTTTAATGTTTTCAAGAGTCTGGATTCTAGTTCCAATGTGTTTTTTTTTTCCAGTGTGGCAAAAATTTGCTGCATGATGTTATTTTGGAATATAGCCTAGGATTTGTTTGCAGTTAGCACCCACTTCTGTTGTGCTGAGGAACACAGAGTTGCCACAGTCAGCTAGGGAATACCAAAATTTTCAGGGAATTTTAAAAAAGCCAGGGAAACCGGGAAGTGTCAGGAAATTTTTAAAAGCCAGAGAATACCTGGAAATGTCAGGGAAAATGATGAAAATGTGAGGGCACCTTTATTTCTTTTCTAGACTGGGTTTGTCGTTTGGAACACTGAAATTTGCCTGATAACAATTCCAAATCATGTCTTTTTGAGCATCTGGCATATCCTCAATTATCCGGTAATTTTACCAAAATGGGTGATTCCCATTTCGGCAAATTTTACCCATTTCGGCAAAAAAGAAAGTAGACGTTTCGGCAAAATTATTTCAGCACATTGAGGGGGAAAATGGACTTATCCATTTTCCATTCTCACTTTGCTTTGTAAGCTTCAACCAGGACTTTACTTTTTTTTTACGTTCCGCCACTAACATTGCCTCAGATGAAAACGGCAGCATCTTATTTGAACAGATTTGAAGGCGTTCTAAGCGTTCGGTAGAGTCACGCAACTAAACCAACCTCCCGGAGAAGCGAGAAGTATCGCCAGATTTGAAGGCGTTCAAAGCGTTTGGTTGGGTCACGCAACTAAACTAACCTCCCGGAGAAGCGAGAAGTATCGCCTGATTTGAAGGCGTTCAAAGCGGTCGGTTGGGTCACGCAACTAAACTAACCTCCCGGAGAAGCGAGGAAGTATCGCCAGATTTGAAGGCGTTCAAAGCGGTCGGTTGGGTCACGCAACTAAACTAACCTCCCGGAGAAGCGAGGAAGTATCGCCAGATTTGAAGGCGTTCAAAGCGTTTGGTTGGGTCACGCAACTAAACTAACCTCCCGGAGAAGCGAGAAGTATCGCCAGATTTGAAGGCGTTCAAAGCGTTTGGTTGGGTCACGCAACTAAACTAACCTCCCGGAGAAGCGAGAAGTATCGCCTGATTTGAAGGCGTTCAAAGCGTTCGATTGGGTCACGCAACTAAACTAACCTCCCGGAGAAGCGAGGAAGTATCGCCAGATTTGAAGGCGTTCAAAGCGTTTAGTTGGGTCACGCAACTAAATTAACCTTCCGGAGAAGCGAGAAGTATCGCCTGATTTGAAGGCGTTCTCAGCGTTTGGTTTGGAATCACAGTCGTTGAAATGTAAAAAAAAAAACACGAAATATCACAGTAGTTATTAATCGTATGAGCGATTCCTCTTTCGTGTACCGACGATAAAATCGAACTGAATGGCAACTATTTTACTACATCCAAAGTGATGTTCATACCTATAAATGATAATAGACAGCCGCGGTCACCTTAGGACAAAGTTCAACCCAACATTTGAGATCAGTTTACGATTACATTCATTCCTCTAATCGCACCGATGTCAGCTTTCGTGCCGAATTGGGCATTTTTTCTGAAACTTCCTGTGAGCTTACTGATATTGGTCTTTTGCCGAATCGGTCCGTTTTCCCCCTCGATGTGCTGAAATAATTTTGCCGAAACGTCTACTTTCTTTTTTGCCGAAATGGGTAAAATTTGCCGAAATGGGTTGCGCCCTACCAAAATGTGACTAAGAAATCAGGGAAATACCAGAGAATGTCATTTTTTAAATTCTGTGGCAGCCCTGTGTTATTTTGGTATAAAGCCCGGCCCTAGGATTTGTTATAACCCACTTTTGCCGTGCTAAGGAACAACGCCGTATGACCATTCGATAGTTGCCAAATTTCCTCTAATAAAACGTTCTTTTTTTGAAGAAAGGCCAACATATGCACAGAAGTAGCCCGAATAATTCAACTGAAAAACACTAGAAAATGGGCAGCTAATGCTGTAAACAAGACTCAACAGGCTGTTGTTTTCAGCCTTGGTTGTCCTTTTTCTTGTGTTTTTTGAGGAAAGATTTGAGTAATTTGTTTTAAAACCTTCCATATACTTAAGTTCAGATTGCAAACAAAATTCTCCTGAAAAATTGGAGAAAAATATTGATAAACTTCTATGAAAATTCGAGTCCTCTTGAAGGAAATGGCAACGCCTGAAGGCTCATACGGTGTTCTTCCCCAGCATGAAAGTCTTAGCTTGATGATAGGATTTCGGATTTTCACAAAAAACATGAACAGTGAAAAATGATTGTGACGGAACCTGCTCACAGCGTAAGACCCCATAATATATCCAGGCCCGCCACAAGGGGGGGGGGATACTGGGTCCCTGGTACCGGGGCCCGGGCCCCGGAGGGGGCCCGTGTTACCCGTGAAAAAACCCTTTACAAATTCACATGCAACCTTTGTTACCCTTGTTACCCTGTGTCACCCGTGAAAAAACCACTACAAATTCACATGCAACCCTTGTTTCGTAGGAAAAAGTGAAAAATTTACCCTAAAAATTTCGCAAACGGTAAGTAAATTTTCAGAAACACGCTGGAACACTGTAAAATTCTTCTTAAGTTTTCAAAGAAGTATACTTTTTGGATAATTTCTATCTATTTTCAAGATTTTCAGTACAGAGGGATATTTGTAATAACTGCGTTTCATTTTCTTCCGTCGTCAGATGATAAGAGTCTCCTGTCTGGACATCCTCGACTTCAATGGCTCATGGCTCAACTCCCTTGCCACAGACAAACGCAGGGGGAGTCCAGGGGGGCCTGGCCCTCATCGAACTGAAAATAGTATCATATTCCCCCCCCCCAAAAAAAATAAAAAATAAACATTTTCCATATGTTTTAAATGCAACAATTTGCAAGTATTTTGTGCTGAAAGTAGAAAAAAAAACATAATTATTGCGCAGAAATTGATGGAAAAAGTATTTATGGAAGCTTCACAATGCGTCCGATTGGTCGTATAAATTCTAAAATTTCTCGGCGGACGCCCCTCGGACCCCCATCCCCTCCGTGCTTAGGGCCCGGACCCTAAAACTGGTACCAGGGCCCGAGGTGGGATATGGCGGGCCTGAATATATCAGGAAAGTTGTTCAGATTTTCCGTGGATTTGCTATGGTAAATGTAAGTTGATAGGTGTGCCCATAGCGGACCCCTGCCATCACCCTGGAAAAAAAAATTCGGTTGAGAAAATTGTGCATTAATTTTTTTCAAAATCGGAGCTCTCTCTAAGATAGCATTTCAAACGCATTGTCGAAATTCCGTAAATCCATAAAAATGCGTGCCTGCGCTCAAATTCTCCGCCACACCGTGAAGAGAAAAAGGACAGTCTAAAACTTCACGGAAACATCTCGAGAATGTCAAATGATACACAACTCCTCCGCTTCCACCCTCAGTGTTTGATCTTGAAACACCACGTGTTCGACATTCTATGCTTCGCAACATCTGCTTTTGTTTTCCGTGTCATTTGGCCTCGAAAAAATCCAAACGGACACAACGCATCGGCGAAACTAAAAGACATTACTCCGCGTGTGAAATCTTCCCATTGTTCGGTCGGAAAACTCTCGCCTCGTGAAATTCTACTATTTCATTCGCTTTCAATGATTTTCCTCGAAAAATCTGACGAGTGCAACCCGGGCACTGCAGGTGGCTTGACGATCGAGCGACGTGCAGTGCTTTTTTCCGCACGAACCGGCCGGCCGGCGCATTGCGGTTACCAAGCATCGCTGCTTTGACGCTTTGCCACCAAGGTTGACGGCTTCGCACCCACTGCAGCTTTGAAATTGCGACACGAAAGTTATTTTTCATGACTTCATATATTATTTCGCTGATATCTGTTTAAAAATAATGGTTCGTCCAAATGCGATTGGATGAGAAGATTCGGAATCTTAGGCTCCTTACAAGTATTTTTTTCGAATTTCACTAATCTAATATTGATTTTCGTTCATGTAAATTTGAAATGAACGTATTTATGCTGAAAGGAACTATGTGCGTAGGGTTTGAGTGAAACATAGTTCCTTATAACATAAAATCGTCCAAATTATTGACTGGTATGTGTCTCCGCCAAATTTTGAATATTTTTCGTCTAAATTTGACAAGAAACATCTCATTTTCTCCAAAAATGGCAGGCGTTTGAGAAAACAAACAGACTCTTAATTATTATCATAATTTCTGGTAGATATCAGAAGATCGAACATATTTTTGTCAGCTGAAACCTTTAGAGTCTCCTGAAGACCCATCCAGATTTTTGACTTCCTTATAATTTGGGCTGATTGAAGACAATTGAATATTTTTCAAGCTAGCAATCACTTAAAACGTGCTTATTCTACCCACTGACTAGATTCTGAGCGATTCCCAAGGCCAACTACTGGCAATTTTGACACAGGAGCTGAACACCGATTATCTTCAAATTTCAGTCCCTCCTCTTTTGAATCACCGAATGGCTCACAATAGCCTCATGGCCGATCGATCAGAGAGGAAACTCAAATATTTATTCACATAAGAGCGTACGTCCAAAGGAACATGTATGATTACTACGGGAATTCATTTTCGTATGGATGGATTACATGAGGATATCGTCTCTAAAAAGTTATTAAATTATATGAGCAAACCCCCTGCCGCCTCCCGCCCCTGGAACTAATTTGGTATATCATCCAACTTCACAAAAGTGACCCCTCAGTCAATGAAAATTTGGAAAAGTTGCAATGGTTTCAAGCCCTCGTTCGAAGAATTAATTCAATGCAAGTAAAGTTTTTGCTGCCTCATCTGAAAGTGTTTCAGTAATGATTCCGGAGTATTTTCTGTAATTTTTTGTTGATATGGGAGATGCGAGGATGGTATAAAAGTAGATTGATAGATGAGAAGATGCATTGCCAAGTGACGTCATCCAGTGGCATTTCCCATTTGAACATGCACATCAGCAGATTAGATAATTTTGTCATATCTTCTCCAATAGGTAATTGTTCAATTAATGAATCAAGGGTTTCCTCGTGTTTAGTTTACTTAGTAGTTTCCACTTGAAAACGAAATTCATCAAAATTCAGACTCTTGCAATTCTTCATTACTCTTAAAATGGCAACGTCCTCCGCAGTGAGTGTGAATTCGGAGACTTCGAAGGTGTGAATGTTCGAACAAGTGATGGTGTGAATGTGTAAATGCGTGGATGGCGAAACTTCCTCGGGTGCATGTGGCGGTGTGCGCGTCTTGAGGTCGCGGTTTCACAGGCAGCGCGCGACGCAAAGTTGGCCGCGCGATCGGATAAAATAACTTTAAAACTAGCCTGTTTCCACTGATAAGGAGCTGCGCATCGCCAACGTATACGGCGATGATCAAGTTCATAATCACTGCACCCAGTCGTACGAATATGCAGCATGATTGTAATAACTTCGCGCGGTGAACTTCCCGTCGCGCGCTCTCTGTGGGACCGTCACGTGACGCGGCAAGTCATTGACCATCCGGTTAATCCAGCGACAGCGCGGTGGGCGCAAATGCCTGATTTTGGAAGCTGAAGTTAACGAGCAATGAAGTTCTTGGATGCCATGGAGATTTGCGATTCCATCCTTGTAAAATTTCACGAAAAACACGATGGTGTCGCTTATTTTCTCCGAAACAAACTCTCGAGCTCCAATAAATCTCTGAAATTCGTGGCCTTGCTAAAGGGGATCTCCTACGTTATGAGAGTCCACGGACCCCTCAACACAGGATTGCCACAGTCAGGGAATACCTGAAAATGTCAGGGAATTTTAAAAAGTCAGGGAAAAATTGATAAGCACCTTTATTTCTTTTGCAGAGTTGGTTTAACGTTTCAAACAACATTTTTGCCCGAAAAATATTTCTATAATGACTTTTTGACCATCTATCATATCTTTAATTGTCAGGGAATTTCATCTAGATGTGTCTGGGAAATGTCAGAAAACACCGAAATGTGTCAGGGAATTTCATCCTTTACATTTGGTGGCAGCCTTGAATTAAACTCTCCTTGCGCAAATAGGTAACGAGCAAATATATCAGTAGGGTCGCCTTGGATGTAACAGCAATAAAAATTCCTTTTAGTCCACTTCGTAAAAATCGCGTTAAGAGGCCGTGATAAGTGGTCGGGGGTCGGCTAACCTGTGCATTATCGGTTATTAATCTTTTTTCGCACGTATTATTTCGATAAGTTGATAAACGATAAGCGAGCCTGTTGTTCCATCATCATTACGCTTCCGTCATTAACTTGTTTGCCTAAGTTTTGCCAACGCGTGCCTGTGCAGCTTCGATTTTATGGCCACTCGAAATTCAAAGTATGCAAATGTTGCCAATTTTCTCATAATAAACCACAATATTCGCCCAAATTTTTAACACTGAGAGGATAAAGAAAGAAGCGGAACTGAGGATATATTTTAGATTATTCAATCGATGCACAAAAACTACTATTTTCAGATTATATAGTGTTATCTGAAAGCAGTACATAGTTCTCTCTAGTGTTTCAATAGTTCTATGTAAGTTTGAAGGTTCTGTACAAACATCTGTATGATTTACCTAAAACTTAATTGTTAAGTACTATATTTTTGGCATGCTGTTAGCAAAGCGTTTCCTTTCGTGGGATTTTTTCCCCTTCTTTTTTCACTTTTTGCTTGTTAATTACTGTAATTTGAGAAATCTAACGTGGCAACATTTACCTAATCCTCTAATTTTTTTCCCTGTCTATAATTAACTTTAATCACCATCTGCTATCACCTTACCCACATCTCAAGAGCCTCCTCTCTCGCTGGAATTTGCGCTCAGCCGTGACAATTACAAACTTGCAATCGTCAACATTTCCTCGCGGTATTGCAAAAAAGGCAGAATGGAAAGAAATGTTACTGGGTCACTGTTATGGTATCCTTTTTTCGGCGTCATTTTTTGTTAGGATTTAGCACTCGCAACGCATTGACGTAATTGGACGTCACTGAGCCGGGCAAATATATCTGCGAAGGGAGTTAGAAACAAAACGAAAAACTAAATCTATAATACAATCTAGAGTATCTGCATGAGGAGAGTACGGACATGTCAAAATATGGGCCTAAAAGGGTAGTCAACCTTTTAACTAAAAAAAAAACTGGACTAAAGCCTCGCTCTCTCAATGGTCCCAATCTTCCGTTTCCACTATCAAAATATAACAAGAAGATGGCCAAGATTGTTCTTAAATGATTGTCCGTCCGCGAAAATGGGTAAATCAATGCCAAAACTAGGTCACATGTGTGATTTCAAACGACGAGTCGTAAAAACTGTTATAATAACTCTCGATGATTTGAATCGAAAGGTCAGCTGCCCTTTTGGGCTCTAAAAGCTCCATGGCTAATAATCTCAAAAATACCTACATATCCGTATTTTCCCCATACAGGTGCTCTCCCGCAGTCATTCTGTTGGGCTAAAAGCTATTTTTTAAAATTCCTCTTTTGCAGATACGGGTATTGATTTATTCTCATAGTTAGCACCGAAGAGGTGTTTTTTTGGACCTTATTAGTATAGCTGAGAATCTCAATGGTGACGTCACCATTAACAGCGTCTATTACGGTAACTTTCGGTTCCGTAAGGTCTGTGCAGAAGCGTTGCGGAGAACACGTCTCTTCCTCCCAGCCGCAGACGCCAGCCGGCCACCGAGACCCCACTCGGAGTGCGTGGGCCGAATATAATTCGAATCGGCGGATATTGATAAGTGTGTTTTGAGTAATGGCGATTCCACTGCAGGCAATGACCGGCGAGCCTGTGCGGGCATAGTTGCACGTCATTAGCCATGACCGGATCACCATATTTTCCTTCTTTGCTCCCATCCCATCATCGGAGCATAACCGTTTCTCCATCACTGTGCTGCCGCGCAGAGGAAGAACGCCGTATGAGCCTTCAGACCTTGCCTTATTTCCTCCAATAAAAATCGAATTCACCGCAAAAATTATGAATATTTTTTTCAAATTTTTCAGACAATTTTGTTCGCACTAGAGAATTTGCAAGAGTCTGAAACTTGATGAATCTCGTGTTTAAGTGGAAACTACTTAGTGAACTGAACACGAGGATACCCTTGGTTCATGAATTGAACAATTATTGGAGAAAATATGATTAAATGATCTTATCTACTAAAATACGTGTGTTTAAATGGGAAATGCCGCCAGATGACGTCACTAGGCGGTGCATATTCTCACTTTAAAACCTATTTTTATACTTTTCCCATACCAGAAAAAAAGTATGAAAAATACTTTGGAATCAGCTTTTTAAGCACTTCCGGATGAAGCAACAAAAAAATTGCATGCAAATTCACCATTAAAACTAAAATACCTGGAAATTTCAAGGAAAAATATGCACAACTTTCCTCAGAAATGCATGTTTTATCCGGGGAACTTCGGCAACTCTCCAATGTTCATACGGCGTTTTTCCTTAGCACGACAGTACGGGCCGGTTAGGTACTGGTTAGCCACGAATTACGGCGATGCTATCGGGCTTTGATTCATTGTTGCCGTTTTGACTTTCCATGGTCAAATAGTAATGGTCAAAGGGGTCCAGCTTAGACGTCAATGACGTCAACTACATAGACGGATCTGGACACTTCGATCGCTGGGGGCAGAAGGGGGATCCGGGTGACTTCCCCGAAGAAATTTTCGACATTTTAAACGTCTAGTATGTAGTTTGAGTCAATTTTGTCGCGAATAATTACCCTTGTGACCTTTCCTCTTCTTTCTTCCGTTCTTTCCTTCTTTCTTTCTTTTCCCCTTTTTTTCCTCATTTTTGGGGCTAACGGGGAGGTTGAACGCCCCCTATACGGCCCCTCTCCCCCTGGATCTGCGTGGTCAACCACCGTTCCTTTTATTCGGCAACATAGATGAGTTCTTTACTTTGGGTCTATCATAATTTCTAATAAATTTCCGGGGAGCTGTTTCCTTCACCGCAATTTTCGAGAAAATCGTTCTCTGAACTTTGGCCAATGACTAAGGACCGAAACTCATGAAAGAGAATACCCATCATAATTTTATCGTTCAATCGTGGTCCCGAAAATATCAGTATTTTGAGTCAAAGAGGGATTTTTGGATCTTTCAAGGAATGAAAAGGGTAATTTTCCCAAAAATTTTAGCGTAGCTTCAACTGAGTTTCTTGTAAGGGAAATAACTTCTAGGAGTATAGTCTAATTTCATTCATATAACGCGCTCCTTTTGGAGTAAGACCTTCTGTAAAAGATTCAATCACAAAAACCAAATGCTGTGACGGAGGACCTATTTCCGGAAAATTAATGCCAATCCTTTTGATGGATGATAATGCGCAGGCCGAAAGGAGTGGAGCATTACTCCGTGAAACAATGAGGGGAATCGGGACTCATTGTCAATAGACCCTGAAGAAATAATCTCTTGTTTATGGCAGCCATGCAGCTTTGCCCCGAGCTTTGAGCTAGGACTGAAAGCGATGCTTCGTGGGTTCAGCTCGCACGTCTGATTACGCGCCCGTCGCGACGCTCCTACTTTGCCAATTTTCCAAATTTATTTTATTTTATTTTACCTTTCATATTTTCCCCCTTTTTCTCTCTCTTTTTTTTGGTCACGCAGATAAGTTCAATAGAAATCAGTTCGCTGACGATGCTCAATTCAGAGTCAAGTGTGCCTTAGAAGGAGAATTTGCACACATAAATTGTATTGCTTCATCTGAGAGTGCTTAATAGGCTGAGTTCGTCATATGTTTACTTAGTTTTTTTCTGACATGGGAAATTGGAGAAAAATATACTTAAAAGTGAGAAAATTTGCCGCCTCGTGACGTTATTTGGCGGCATTTTCCATTTATTTAAATACATTACATGTATTTTAGCAGATTAGGTTATTTTGTCATAATTTCTCCAAAAATTGTCCAATTCATGAATCAAGGGTATCCCCGTGCTCAGTTTTTCTAGCAGTATCATTTTAAAGGTGAGATTCACAAAATTAAAGACACCTGCAATTTCTCTATTCGTTTTACCGAGGCCTTATCTTCTTGGGACGTTTCACTGGATTAGTCCTAGGAAACAATCTCGAAATTGGGAAAAATATTGAGTTAATCAATAGGTATTAATCACTGTACAAAGTAGAGTCATTTTGGATTCCTAAGAGCGATTCAGAGAGAAGAAGAAGAAGAAGAAATCGTGTATTTTGTTTAACGGGGAAAAAGTCCAGGAGTTTCATTCCTGCACTTCGAACTTGGGAAAAATTCAATGAAACGTTCCGTGGAGATAAGGCACTGACTGAGTTCTGAGTCCTCATGGCAAAACAACCCTAATTTAAGCAACGTTGATCATGGGATTTTCTGAAGCGCAAAATTCAAATTTTCTGATTCAAATGTAAACTATTGACGCAAAATTTTTATTTATGAGCTATAGTTTGAACTTTTCAAAATTTTACTTGTGTTTCTCATGGAATTCAGGTGAGAATAAGTGCATTGTGGTACTTTAATAAATTGTTATTTTGGCGTTCGGTGGTCGATTTGTGCCCGACTGTGCGGCAACCTCGCTTCACTCTAACGTAGGTGAGCCTTGCGTCCCGTGCAGAGGCCCGGAGTGAGATCGTCCGAATACCCAATACGTGGGCAGAAGTATGACATAACTGTTTTTCCGCTCTTAAGCTAACTGTCGACGACGCACCGTAGGCAAAGTCGGTCATTTTGGCAGAGCGAAGAGAGAGGGGAGAGAGCTCCATTCAGAATTTCAAACTTAGCTTATCCAGGGTACTCATGAAGGTTCATCGAAAAAACGTGAAGTTGATATAACATTCTGGATGTAGAAAAAGTGTGCGAGAACTTACAAAATGCTGCATTACCCGCCACATCATCAGTTAGTTTTACATCTTGGCATTGCTAAAATGGCTGCTATAGTGGGCAATTCAGCATTTTATAAGTTTTCGCACACTTTTTTTACACCCAGAATGTTAAAGCAACATTTTCGGTGTACATTCTCAAAAATTTTTGGTAACTGTGGTGGCCTGCATGGTTCGTGATCGCGGGCGAACGTAAATTTTCGATACGGAGTCGATGTTAAAGTTGTGAAAGCAATGTAAAATATCCGGAAAATCCTCTCGTTCTTAATGATGTAAAGTTCATGGTAATCCTGTAACTCAGCACCGAATCAATCGTGAAAAAACGAGATTCAGATTGAAGATTTTGGCAAATGATTTTAAACCTCTTTGACTGAATACATTTGCCGAACGAATTTGAAATATATCCTCGGCAAAATCGGAACCTAAGAAAATAATACGCAAAACATTAAGATTTCCAACTCGTGGAGGAAGACCGTTTTTCCGAAATCGCATTTCAGTGTACATTGTTGTTGTTTCTTTTTTCATTCGTGCATTCTTCCCATAAATCCCATTTTCCTTGACCACAAAATCACGCGGTCTGTCCGCTGAGCGGCAACACTTCTCATTCTGAAAAAAAAAAACTCCGGCTGTGGAAGCCGTACTAACGGGCTATATAGACATACCATCCGCGTTTCGGGTTCGGAGGCCGAAAGTTCTGGGCGTAGCACCCGGAGCAATCGAAACTACGGCTCCAGCACCCGGAACTTTCGGCTTCTGAACCCAGAACGGACGGTATGTCTATATAGCCCGTAACTTTTTTCAGTGTGTGACTGACACATACCAAGTCTGAAGGGGGCAACAATTATACCGGACTCGCATACGAATTCTCGGTTTAGAACAAGAAGAGGAAGAAGAAATACATTTAAGCAGGACAGCGCTGCAGCGGGAGGAAGAAATACAGACTTCTTTTAAGCTCCGTGTACTCCGTTGCCAATTTTGGGGACCAATTTCGACGAATCCGTTCTCGGTAGGTTTTTGCTCATTAATAAATTCAGGAGATTTTCATCAGTTTCTCAAATTATTTACCGAAAATTATGTATCACGTAGTCAAATGATTTTTACAGTAAAATGAGGACAAGTTTAGTCTCTCAACTTGTTTTTCGGAAAAGCCGCGAGAGTGCAAGCCAAGCTCTACAAAACTGCACAATTTTAACAGACTGGTTTAGTGGATTCGTCATTCGATACAATATCGAATCCTTGGTTCAAAATAATGCGTGAACAAACACAGAACATTGTTTCTGATTCGCGCCCTTGGAACCATGGTTTTGTAAGATACGTCCATGTGTTTCTTACAATCAAAAGTTTTCGCAATTAATGAGGCCTTGATTGTTTTTATGACCAGTTAATGACTAAATTTTATTAAATCAACACAATTAACTCATGAAAAATTCGCACTTGAGGTTATATGTTAGTTTGTTTTGGTTTGAACCAAGAGCTCGATATAATATCTGATGATGCAGTCACTAAATCAGTCTATTAAAGATCCGATTCTTGAATTGGCTCCCTCTGTTGACACATACGGTCAAAATAACACCTCTCTGCATCCCAATTTAACTTACGGGCTCAAATATGGCAGCGTGGTTTTTCAAAATTCACAATAATGAGCCGATTAAGTGCGACGTCGTGATAGCGCTCATGAACTATTTGGATTGCTTCTCAAACGTGGTTCTTCAGCTGGTTTTGGAAGAGGATCGCCACGCAGGCACCTAATAAGGACCAGCGGGCCTGCACGAGCACCCTTTAATACTTTAATCTAACGAGAACAAGATCTTTCGTTTTCTCGGTGATCCTGTTGGATATCTTACAAGCCGCCACAGTGAAGAAGTGGAGGGATCCGTCCAAGTTTTACACAGTGTTGCCAGTTTTCCCCGTCAAAATCTATCCAATCATAAGGTTCATCTGTCAAGTTAGCTAGAGCGCCTTCAATTTTTTGCTTATGCAACGCGCACATCCCTTAAACACGAATAGTTGCATCCAAGCGTTTTGATAAAAAGCACTTTGAAGGAAGAAGCGATTCTTGCAAGTCAGTGACCTTCTTTTTCTCCATTTTAATGTGTGAGCACAGTCGATTTCAGCGCGGAGTCCATACATGAGACTTGGATACACGCTCAAATTTCCGTCAATTTCCGATCGAAATGATGACAAAAATGGCGGTCAAATTTTTTCTGGCCGCAAAAATTTGATGGTAGATGGTGCGCGCCAGTCACCATTCGATCGGAAATTGATGGAAATTTGAGCGTGTGTCCAGGCATCATATATCGACTCCGGGCTGAAATCGACTGTGTTCACACATTAAAATGGAGAAAAAGATAGTCGCTGACTTGCAAGAATCGCTTCTTCCTTCAAAGTGCTTTTTATCAAAACGCTTGGATGCAACTATTCGTGTTTAAGGGATGTGCGCGTTGCATAAGCAAAAAATTGAAGGCGCTCTAGCTCGTGTGTCCAGGCCTTTAGAATAGATTCAGATGAAAGGAAAACAGAGTTGCCAATTTGTAGAAATTGCTTTTGATTAATCTATTTTGAATCTGCTAGACTGGCGTATATTTGTAAAAAGTCAAGGAAGTTCACCGATCGAATGAATGTCTCAATTTTTCCGAAATTGATCTGAAAACTATCAGTTTACAGGGATTAAAAGATGGAATTTTACTGCATCACCTCGCAACATAGGATTTTGTATTGGCTTGAGCTCACGAGATACGAAGGAAACAGTTTAATAAGTCAACTCGCGTATCCTGTCCTGTCGTGACGGTCGGTTTCATCGGATGCGTGAACTCATCACCTACGAATTATCCTCTCAAATTTTTCCCGAGCAGATCACTGCCATCCTAAGGGAAAAAGCCGCAAGAACATATGAACGTTGCCAAATTTTTTTCTAACTGAGTTCGACTTTTTTGGAATTCTTCATGGAAGTTCCTTTTCCGAACTTCTTGGAAATTTTTGTTTGAGATTCAACCTGGTTTGTCTGAAAATGGACATTTTGCAGGTGTTTGAAACTTGGTAATTTTCATGTTTAAAATGAAACGGCTTACCTATAGAGAACTGAGTATTAGGATATCCTTAGTTTCTAAATTGAACAATTATTGGAGGAACCTTGACAATATAATCTAATCTACCAAAATGCGTGTTAAAGTGAAGAAATAAAAAGTAAATCGGAATACGCATTTTTAGTGACAAAAGTTTATTTTATTTAGTATGCATTTTTAACAATACATGAGTTGAAATTGGAAATGTCGCCAGATGACGTCACAAGGTAACGCGACACATCTCTTTTTTAAATCCATCCTCATTTCAGAAAAAATTATGAAAAATACTCCGAACTCAGCATATTAAACTTTCTCAGATGAAGCAATAAAATTTTTGGTTGCAAATTCTCCATTTCAAGGAATGAAAATAATCATTTTTCTTAAAATTGAATATTTAATCGGAGGAACTGTGACAACATTGAAATTTTTGTACTGGGTTCCTCCTTCAGACGGCAGATGAGCTGTTCGAACGAGATCGACGAAAGTGTCAAACGACGGCGCATGTTTCTGCCGATTGGATCACTACTATACCTGGAGATAGTTCTTACGGCCCATCCAACTCTTATTGGATATAATCTCGCATGTCGCACGATCTGAGTGCGTGTCATAAAATTAATTTCACGTTGGTGCTTAGGGGTCAGCGACTTCATTCCCTCTGAATCTGCAGAGATTTTAAAGATTATTTTTTTTCCTCTTGGTTTTAAGCGATTATCCTTCCTCGTGTCAGACTGCGGGTTTCCTAAATTGAAATCTTGTTGTGTGGATCCGAGAACCAGGTTATTCAGCTTGCCAACAACGTCTCAGCGAATTCCTCGCATGCATTTTTAATACAAGTTCCGTCTTTGAGATGAGGTGCGTAGCAAGGGATTGAAAAAAAGAGAAAGCGGAGGGGCTAAACTCTTTTTCCCAGATGGCTTTTCTTTCCTCGTCAAATTTTGACGATTCGCCTTCTTTTTCTTAAGAGTATATGGATGCAAACGTTGACCAAAATTCATCAAGCCGCTGAGTTTAGTTCTTGACAGCATCAGAGAGTTTTCCTCCTTTGGTTTGCAACCCTGCCGATCTGGTCGAAAAAGTTGAAAAAATCCACCCGCCAAAATTCGCGTTAAGAAACGTAGCCCAAACTGTATATAACAAGGTGGTAAAATAGTGCTAGGTCACATATTCACACACAAGGGAAAACTCACACATAGGGACATACATTAAATTACAGGGAAAACAAGGCCCCAAAGCTCAACAATTTCCATTAAAGTCGAAATGTTTGAACTTTTTGGCCTCGTTTTACCCGCAAAATTAATAGTACGGACCCGGCATTATTTTACCACCTTGTTACTCATGCGTTGTTCTTGTCTTAATTTCATGAGTTTGGCACATTAATTTTGGAAACCTGCATCAGTTGACCTAGACGTCAAAAATTCAAAATCCTGCGCGAAATTTTCCGCCATGGTGCAAGCATCGTGCCCTACCATGAAAAAGAGGGGGGGGGGGCTTGAGATCTCAGGCCTGAATATGTATATTTAATTGATCCGTCCTTGAACAGGGCCGCGGCTCCTCGGAAAGGGAGAAGGGGTAGGAGTGGAGNAAATTACAGGGAAAACAAGGCCCCAAAGCTCAACAATTTCCATTAAAGTCAAAATGTTTGAACTTTTTGGCCTCGTCTTACCCGCAAAATTAATAGTACGGATCCAGCATTATTTTACCACCTTGTTACTCATACGTTGTTCTTGTCTTAATTTCATGAGTTTGGCACATTAATTTTGGAAACCTGCATCGGTTGACCTAGACGTCAAAAATTCAAAATCCTGCGCGAAATTTTCCGCCATGGTGCAAGCATCGTGCCCTACCATGAAAAAGAGGGGGAGGGGGCTTGAGATCTCAGGCCTGAATATGTATATTTAATTGATCCGTCCTTGAACAGGGCCGCGGCTCCTCGGAAAGGGAGAAGGGGTAGGAGTGGAGCGTCGGTGATGTAATTACAATATTTTCAACCGGGCTTCATGCTCGTGCCGTGGCTTCCACCTCGGTCTTTTTTATATTAAATTATTAATCGTATGCATATTAATATCTCGGGAATTTTCTTCTGTTCCGCGGACCGCGGCACGGTCCCCACCGCAGCCTCAACCGCGGGTCTCAGGAGCGACGCAGAACTTTGCATACAATGCTGACTCCCGCACCAGATCTCGCAAACGGAACAGCATCCTCTCGTGGTTCCGAGTCGTGAATTTTTCGGTTTCCGGCAACGCTGTCGCGTGAAGTGATGCAAATGAGTCGAATGATTCAGCCGTTGGCGTTGAGCTTGGGAAGTGGAGGGATGAATGACTTTTCATGACTTACCAGCTCCGGCCGCCGTCCGAGTCTTGGCGGAAAACTCCGCGGTCCTCCTTATTCGCGCTCCAGTACTGCCGTGCTAAGGAAAAACGCCGTATGAGCCTTCAAGCGTTGCCAAATTTTCTTTGATAAAACACGAATTTTATGGTAAACTTATGAATGTTTTCCTTCCAATTTTTCAGACAATTTTATTCGCGATTTCATCCAAAAGTTCCTGAAAATTTAAAGGAAGAATATGCATGTCTTTTCTCGAAAATAAACATTTTACCGGAGGAAATTTGGCAACTCTCGAATGTTCATACGGCGCACTTACCTAGCACGGCAGAGTACTGTTGCTGATTCTCGCAAGTTTGTACCATTGTAATCAGAGATTGTAATAGACAGTATTCGATAGCGGTTCAAAAAAATAGAACTTAACCTCAAACATTAATTTTAGGATTTTAGTTGGAAAAGCTAAAAATGAGAGGATGTTTAAAAATTACACTTTCCATTGGCATTTGGCACTCAAAAGAATAAAAAATCTATCACAAAATACCCGGTCCCTCAGATTTGTAAATTGACTTTTGAGGCTATGCTTACATGTTGAACCAATCGATATCGATACAATTTCACCTGTTTGATGTATCGAATACAATCTATTTCTCTTTTTATATCGATTATAAGCAACTGATTCCAGGCCTCGATAGATCTCGACTTGCATTTCGTCGTTTTTCCCACGGAAGAATGTAACTACGTTTAAATGATGCCCAATTTTTGTGACGTAGGTTCCAATCCATTACAAATTCAAAATGACGTACGACTTCCTCAACCAACCATCTTCCCCTATAGCATTACGTGTTTTACGAACGGCCCCTGACTATTTCAACCGGGAGGGTACTTCTTTGATTTACTTTTACAGCGATCAAAACGCCTAATTCAATCATTTTCTCTGGCAAAAGTGTTTCAAGTCTTCGTTGGAATCTGAAAATAAAACCATCCTATCGGTTCATTCAACGCTTCGGAAGAAGAACCTGCTCTCCTCGTGTAGAATCCTAACGCGATAAAATGGGTTTATAGTCAACTCATCCGCAGCTACGTCCGTACACGGGCCACGAAGACAGCAAGCACAAGCCTCCGGCTCAAATATCTTGGGGTCAAGAATTATTAATTCAACGCCCGACGCGGGCTCCCCCCCTCCCCCTCCACACACCCCAGGTGCCCCCCGGCCTCCCCCTTGATCGGACCCTGCTCAACTAGCAGACGTGGAAGAGAAGACGCGAAACGCGTTACCGTCAAGGAGGGCATGACACTTGGCAGTCGCAGCCTGCGTGGCAAAGCCGGCCTATCATATGCAGATATGTATTAAAACAATTTCCCCGCATCATACACTGAATTTTTTTCTTCTTCTTCTTTTGGTTTTCTTAGCATGTAGTCCCTTAGGATTGTCTCCAGACATTCGGGCGAAAAGAAATCCATGCTCTAGATCCTTCAAATTTTCAGTGTTTAAGGCCGAGTATAGAGTCTGTCTCAGCAGGTCCACTTGTCACTTCCATGAAAATTTGTCTTTACTGCCAGGATTTAATCCCGGGACCTATTCTGCCGTGCGAAGGAAAAACGCCGTATAAACACTAGAAAGTTGCCAAATTCCCTTCGATATAATGTTTATTTTAGAGAAAAGTTATGAAAATTTTCCGAGAAATTTTCAAAAACTGCAGATAAAGTTGCGAAAAAAATTACCTGAAAAATTGTAAGAAAAATACTTAAAAATTTTCCCGAAAATTTTTGATTCACCAAAGGATATTTGGCAACGCTTGAAGGCTCATACGGCGTTTTTCCTTAGCACGGCAG
>NW_017547211.1:3383153-3401004 GCF_001854935.1 Bemisia tabaci | reverse complement strand
CCCCCTCCCCCTCCACACACCCCAGGTGCCCCCCGGCCTCCCCCTTGATCGGACCCTGCTCAACTAGCAGACGTGGAAGAAAAGACGCGAAACGCGTTACCGTCAAGGAGGGCATGACACTTGGCAGTCGCAGCCTGCGTGGCAAAGCCGGCCTATCATATGCAGATATGTATTAAAACAATTTCCCCGCATCATACACTGAATTTTTTTCTTCTTCTTTTTTTGGTTTTCTCAGCATGTAGTCCCTTAGGATTGTCTCCAGACATTCGGGCGAAAAGAAATCCATGCTCTAGATCCTTCAAATTTTCAGTGTTTAAGGCCGAGTATAGAGTCTGTCTCAGCAGGTCCACTTGTCACTTCCATGAAAATTTGTCTTTACTGCCAGGATTTAATCCCGGGACCTATTCTGCCGTGCGAAGGAAAAACGCCGTATAAACACTAGAAAGTTGCCAAATTTCCTTCGATATAATGTTTATTTTAGAGAAAAGTTATGAAAATTTTCCGAGAAATTTTCAAAAACTGCAGATAAAGTTGCGAAAAAAATTACCTGAAAATTTGTAAGCAAAATACTCAAAAATTTTCCCGAAAATTTTTGATTCACCAACGGATATTTGGCAACGCTTGAAGGCTCATACGGCGTTTTTCCTTAGCACGGCAGTATTGTCCTAAAGTTAGACGCACTGATCACTGGGCCAACCTGGCCGGCCGAAAGGAAGTTAGATCATACCAATCGAACGATCGGTATGTTCCATATTTTGTTCGAAGCTTTTGGTTGCGCGCATCGAGGCGCATTTTGCCTGTATTGATGGAGCTGCGTCTACGCAACGAGTTCGGGCGTGACGCGGACCAAAATCTATTATAGTGGCTCCTCTGTCGTAAAAACGTATCTCCAGCTAACACGAGCCTTGGAGAGCATGGAGTTAAACGGGCAGCAGGGCTTACTCCAAAAAGTAGATACGCCCTGCGACGCTGTGTCGGGGCCGATTCGTATTAGCTGCGTCGCACAGTGGATCGAGTCAATCAAAGAGATCAGACATGAATTTTTTTACTAAAACTGGAAATTTTCATGTTTATTTCGTCACAATTTTAATTCTAAGGGGTGTTTTTTGAAGAAAATCTAACGAGGAAGTCAACGGAAGCACTTTTAAGATCTCAAAGTTTCGATTTTACGGAGTTCTAAGCTTTCAAAGTTTCCAAATTTTGTCCGAACTCCCCCATTGAATCGAACGAGTGTGCGACGCGGCGCGGATCGATCTCTCGGGGGGATCCGGAAACCAATTAAACGGAGCTACCCAGAGACGGGGACCGGGGGACGGGGCCCTGGCCGCCACCCGATCCCGCCCGCCAACAAAAGCTTGGCGCGGTGACCTCTGCGTCTCTTCGCCGAAAAGTCCCCGAAACAATGGCAACTGGTTGCCGAGACCCGCAACTCGTCATCAAAACAATACCCCTCCGCTCCCCGGCCGTGCCGCGGCGCGGATCATCCTGATTCGCAACGTTGTCATATTTCAAGCAGCGTCTTTATCTCATCTCTCCAACTTGGACTGGAGTATACCTTAATGGGCCTGTTGCAAACTTTTGCTAGAGCAAAAATAAGAGTTGTTTCTTGTAGATAATGCCTCAAAAATCACGATGAGCGCATCGGCAAAGTCTGAAATGCACTCATAACTTCACAGTCTGCGTAAGAAATTTGCGGTTTTTTGAGCTTCCCGCTTCAAAAACGATACTACGGCACAGGTGAACATTTTGTTAGAGGAGTCTCTCCATCGTCGGCGATATTCATCATGGCCGACGCTTGCTCGCAGTTCCGTGCGTGATTCGAGGAGAGTTCAAGGTCAATCAATTCGGGCGTGGAAAATATGAACGTTAACACACCGATTGTCATCCGGTCTAATCCAGTTCAGGTGTTATATCTCGTCCCGTCAAACGTGTTTCGGCGGATTGGCGTCGGCCATGATGATTATTGCCGACGATGGAGCGACTCCTCTTACAAAATGTTCACCTGTGTCGTAGTATCGTTTTTGAAGCGGGAAGCTCAAAAAACCGCAAATTTCTTACGCAGACTGTGAAGTTATGAGTGCATTTCAGACTTTGCCGATGCGCTCATCGTGATTTTTGAGGCATTATCTATAAGAAACAACTCTTATTTTTGCTCTAGCAAAAGTTTGCAACAGGCCCATTGAGAGAGTGCAGACATGCCGGTAATTTTGAGGTTAGGTCATTGAGCTTTAGGGCCCCAAAAGGCAGTCCTGGGCCCTTCTTTAAATTCCGTAAAGTTTTCGCGGCATTTTTGGCCCCGCCTCTCCCCTTTTTAGCTTTTGTGACGAAAGTTCCTATCCTTTAACACGTAAAAACAAAATGGGGTAACGATCTCTTCGACCCCCCTCCCCCCTTGAGCTTTACGTAATTTAGAGACGGTCCTCAACCTCTGAATTTAAATTGTCCAGGGTGATCACGACCCGTCTTTGTAAAGCACGTATTTGACTAAGTTTTTCGTAGAATTTACTCATTTCTGCGGAAGAACGCTCATCAATGAACATTTTGGTTTGATATTTGAATCTGAAGATTGGCAGTGACATCTTGTGTGTTTGAAAGTTGGCTGCCCTTTCGGAACCTAAGAGCTACATATTTCGACTTGTCCGTTCTCTCCCTAAATATACTGTAACTTGGACTTCTAAGCATGAAGTTATTTGAGATTTAACTGTAAACGTGCTGTCTCTTTTCTCGGTCGAGGACTTGTTGTCCCACGAAAGCCTACCACAACATTTTGCCCTGTATAATTTGGATTGGTTCGTTGCGAACAATCGTGACAGCGTTACTAGCGCTCCATGACAGCGTAAACCGTAAGCTCTGGTTTTTATGGGCATTTTACGTGCGCTCTGGATTGAGGTTATTTTCACGGTGAGAAAAGAGAGTCCTCCATGCAACGTAGCATGTGTAACTCACTCTCGCCAGTACCCTCGTTGGTTGCCGCAACCAAATGTTTAGTCTGCACTACATGATGTATGACATTTTAAGGTAAACATAATTGCCAAAGGAACTTTTAGCGGGCTTTGCAAGATCTCTTCCGATAAAAATTTACCCTGTGATTTCTTTTAATTCAAATTTTATAATATTCCAAAACTATGCACACTTGGCTCGAAAAAAAAGTACTGGAAATGTAGTCCTTATTCTGGATTTTTCATGATGTTTCGTTTATGTACAATATATGCACGGATCGCACGGTTTTTGATTATTGGATCAGATTGCACAATCCGGCTACTCAAGATCCTCAGCTGATCATTGATTGGATGAAAGTTGAATGACTTCATAAATTTATACACGCAACTTAGCTTTGCCCAGAAGATATTAATCCTCCGAGTCATTGATAAACGATGTTGCCAATTTTAAGCACGAAGGAAAATGAAAGAAACTCTTAATAAATCAAATCTAATGTCTGATCAATTCCAGTGGCGAGAAAGCCAACTAATGTTCGAAACTCACACGCGCCAATGCGCCAAATGTGCCTAAAGTTTTCATTTGAAAATAGTGCTAAGGGCCGTTTGTAAGATCTCTTTTCAACCTCTGGCCAACAAACCAATGATCAGAATCTGACCAGCAGTCAATCTGCTAATCAGGCTAACTACTAATTTGCGAGAGAGAACAAGGGCTGACCGGGACTTGACCTGAAGAAAACCGGGAATCATACACACCTACCTTTGCGGGCTAATTGGTGAAATAGATAGACAAAGCGTTAGAAAAGAAGACAAAAAGGATATGGAGCGATCCTATTGGTGGAAGCTGGTGGTTGCAATGGAAAAAGGAGGTAAGTAATAGAGTAACTGACGGCAACCCACGAGAGACCCAATAGTTAGTCTATGATTTATCATTTAGTCTATAGGAGCCTTCCATTTTAACCAATAGGATCGCTACATATTCCCTATGTCTTCTTTGTCTATCGCTTTGTCTATAAATTTCAACAATCAGCCCGCTGGTCAGCTTGAACCACCTCTTTGACAACTTTGTCTCTCGCTTTGTCTATAAATTTCAACAATCAGCCCGCTGGTCAGCTTGAACCACCTCTTTGACAAGCACCTGACCAAAGGTCTTACATTCGGCCCTAAGTAACGATTTTAGGACTCGGCACACTTCCTCTCATGTGAATGGGAACTTCGATCGCCTATCGAGGCCTTATCATATGTACATCGGTTTTGTAATGTGTTACAAAAGTTCCTCCACCGTAAAGGTGCGTACCAGTGTTGCCAGATTCATCGGCCGCTGACCGATTCGCCTCATGATTTTTCCGAGGTCCAGCACGATTTGACACCACTGGCGCGGGGATGCTGCGGGTCGTCTTTGAAGTTGCGTAAGGGGTCACGTTTATTGCTTTTCTGGCGTGGAACAGCCCATTGACCTCCCATTACCGCCGTGCTAAGGAAGAACGCCGTATGAACATTCGAGAGTTGCCAAATTTCCCTCGATAAAACATGTATTATTGACGACATTTATACATATTTTCCCTTGAAATTTTTGGATGTTTTAGATTCAATTGCGTGCAAAATTGTCTGAAAATTTTTGGAAAAAATATTCACTATTTTCCTAAGAAAGTCGGTTTATATCGAGGGAAACTTGGCAACGTCTGAAGGCTCATACGGCGTTCTTCCTTAGCGCGGCAGATTACCACGGCGCCGAGGCTGAGCATCCCGGGCGTCGGAGTTGAGACGTCCAATATTTGAAGGTTTCAGGTATCGCCGGTATCGGCTCCCTCTGGGGGCGTGGATTCTGACCTTTCCCTCAATCCTGGCCGCTCCTCCGTCCTTTTTCACTTTCACTCCTCGCGCGCGCGCTCTTTCGAAGAGTCGAAACCATTAGACCATCCCAACCAAAACCACGCAACTGCACTGCCGTGCCAAGGAAAAACGCCGTATGAACATTCGAGAGTTGCCAAATTTCCTTTGATAAAATGTTTATTCTTAAGGAAAAACATGAATGTTTTTCCTTGAATTTTTCAGACACTGTAGACCAAATTACAAACAAAATTATCCGAGAAATTTGGCGGGAAAATATCCACAAATTTTCCTGTAAATTGGTGATTTACCAGAGGAAATTTGGCAACGCCTGAAGGCTCATACGGCGTTTTTCCTTAGCACGGCAGTACAGTTCGGACCCTCAGTGGATAGGTGGTTTTTAACGAGGCATAAGACCAAAAATGGACTCTCGAGAGGGGATATCGAGCTTGGTGTCAGAATTTAGCTGAGCTTTCGACTGGAGTTAACTGATGGCGAGAGAGTTAGGACGGACCTCATGTGGAGACTCTTCGCTGACACCGCGCGCAACACGCTGATTGATTAGCCGCTCGGATCCCGTCGCGTCGTTTGGTTGTTCAGAAAAGTAATCGTTCATGTAGTTGGCGTGAGAATCAACCGATTCGCAGGTGAATACTGCTAAGTAAGAACGCCGTATGAACATTCGAGAGGTGCCAAATTTCTCTTGATAAAACATGTATTTTTGACAACATTCTTGCATATTTTTCTTTGAAATTTTCAAATATTTTAGATGAAATTGCGTAAAAAATCATCTGAAATTTTTGGAAAATAATATTCATAATATTCCCAGTAAATTTGGTTTTTATCGGAGGAAACTTGGCAACGTATGAAGGCTCATACGGCGTTTTTCCTTAGCACGGAAGAATAGCTAGACATTTTTTATCAAAGAGGATGGAAGCTGCTGTAGTATGGGATCATCGGCCACATCTCGTCGCTCGTCCGGCGTTAGAGCGCATCTCGATTTTCGCATGAGCCTTCGAAAGTATGGAGTTAAATGGACAATGAGGCTCGTCAAAAAGTAGAGATACTTCCTTACGTTTGAGGAGCGATGATCTCTAATGGAGAGACCGCGTATGCATTCTGCCATCATTAATTTTCCGAGAGATTTTCTAATCGTGCGTTCCATGCGTAAAAATAAAGAGCTTGTCAGTATTAAACCATCATACTGCAGGAGATTGATTAATGGGTGAAAATTAGGCCTTTTTCTCTATGACATCCCCCCCCCAAACACCCCCATTTGAAGCTACAGCTTTTCCCTCCCCTTCCACGATTTTTGAAAAGAACATATTTTTTCTGAATTTCAGCGACGACCACGGTGAAAACTCGTGAAATGGTACAAGCTTGCATAACTCTTAGCGCAAAACTCACCCGTGGTCTTAAGAATACCCAGATTCCCATTTGAAGAGGGATTTCAGGGAGTTTAGAATCTTTCAGAAAAACGTTTGGGGGTCCAAAAGAGTCTTATCTCCTTGTCGTCTTTACAGATAACCTAAACAAGATCGAAAAAGAAATCATCCCGTAAAGTAAACGTGACTGACGCAAAATTAAACGTATTTATGCTAAAAGGAACTATGTTCTTCGCAAACTGTATACATATAGTTCCTTTTAACCTAAATACGTCCAATTCTTCGGAGGCCTTAAGTATACCAAGATTCCCCACAGTATACGTTTCGTACTTTGCAATATATTGATTGATCTGCCTTTTAAACGTATGGAAAAGGATCGATAAACAGGGTGTTCGCAAGGAATACCTCAATTATCGAATTATCACCATAGCTTCAAATATGGAAATATCGATAATCGATTATCATTCACGCCTCGCCACTGATTCCCCATTTAAAGAGGGATTTCAGGAAGTCCAGAATCTTTCAAAGTTAAAAACTTTGGGTGCAAGAGAATCCTGTCTCCTTGTTGTCTTAGCGGAAAACCCAAACAAAATCGACAAATCACCCCTGAAAGTAAACGTGACTAAACCAAGGTGAAAAAAGAGTTGTCGAAATTGAAGCTGGGGAGTATCATTCGATGGCTCCGCGCATTTTCATCATCTTGTCAGATAATATCGTGGAATCGCCAAGTTCGAAATCAAATAATTCTCCTCTCCCGAGCATTCACAACTATCGTTGAGCAATCCGAGTAAAAGTTGGGCGGATCGAGAATCAGGTTCATCGTTTAACTGACCATAATTAAACGCATTTAATGAACACTTGCGCACGGGATTAAGTTCTCGCCGTAGATCTGAATGGATATTCCGTGAACGGATACAGACGGAGTAAAGTTGTAAACATCAGCGCTTATGCAACGTTAAGCACCACCCTGTCTGCACCACGAATGAGTTGAGTAACTATGATCTCACAATACTGTCATTGTCCTCTAAGTCATGCTCAGATCTGCGTCAAAGTCTTCAGCGAAAGGTGACCTACACCCTTCGATTCAAAGTCCTTCTTTTTCTTGACTTGTGGAGAAAAATGCTTTCACAGAAATTTCTATACGGGCAAGATGCTATTGAAAACAAATTAGCAGTAATTTACAATGGTATACATCGTCCGGTTCGTCTTGGTGAGAAGATGTCTTACACAGCCGTGCTTAGGAAGAACGCCGTAACACTATTTGAGAGTCGCCAAATTTCCTTGAATTTTCCTAGTATTTTAGATTAAATTGTGAAAAAAAATCGTATGAAAAATTTGTAAAAATATGTACGAAACAATTTCCGAATGAATTTGTTTTTTACTGCAGAAAATACGGCAACGTCCAAAGGCTCCTACAGCGTTTTCTTTGGCACAGCCGTACAAATTCCTCGCAAGGGGAGAGGGGGGGTCAAAATCCCTGCTTTCTCTTGAGCGGCGCGGCGACCCTTACAGGAGACTTGAACGCCAGGATAGGAAAATAAACTTATCTTAATTTTGTTCTGACATGATGTGCATGGTGATAATGTAGCTCAATGAACCGAAAACCTTCGGTTCCTACGCAACATGTCCTTTAATGACCTAAGTTTCTCAGTTTAACAAACTGAAATCAACGATTGTGAGGTGACTCGTGGTCACTATAAAGTCCGCCCTCGTAATTTTAGAACTTTGTCCATGCTTCGACAAATAATGATAATTTTTACAAAGAAAAAATGATCACATTTCTCTTAATGCTAACAACGCAATGTTAGAAATGCCAGCAGCATCCCAGTAATTCCTCCAGCATTCTGCCAACTACAGAGTGATTCATTTCCACTCTCTGTGAAAGATGGAGGATTTCTTTGTCTTCATAGTCCGAGAGCCCGATGGCATTTTGCGACGAACTCGTGACACAAGTTTTGACCACTTAAATCAAAAGCTGTACTCAAATTGACACTGAAAATGATCATTGGCCACGTTGTGGGGTGTGCCAACACGTGGCAGACAACCATTTTCCGTGTCAGTTCAGATTCAAGTAGTCAAGACTTGTGTCCCGAGTTTGTCCCAAAATGTCGTCGGGCTCTCGGACTATCAGGAAACGTGTGCATCGATCATACGAATGCGCCTGCAGCTGAAGACGATTATTAATTACGAGCTGCGACCACACATAAATCATTTGTTTCGGATAGAGCAGCTTTCGGGTGATCAATCACGAGAAATTCGTGCTAGGATTGGGTCAAACGCGAGCTTTTCGGGGCCGAAGATTACCGAGTTGGGTCATCAAGCGTTATCAAACTCAATCGAGTGGTCGAGCCTTCATTAGAGTCTGTAGTCGTCCAAGAGTCGATTCTCGCTAAGACTCTTGAACTGCATTAAAGTAAAATTGAGATGTCCGAGGTAAATTACTACACTTTCATCCTCAACCTGTATCTTGCTTGGCTGACAAAAGGGCGTGACACCTTTGGATGAGCTCTGAAAAGCATTGATTTGGTAGTTGGGCTCATCGTGAAGTGAGGTTATGTCTTTATGTCAGGAAGGCGATGATATGAGCGGGGCTGAGAGTGAATCACGTTACTGCGGCTATTGGTCTAAGTACGATTGGATTCTTTAAGAAAGCACAGGCTCATACGGAACAAACCGGCGCGCTAAAGGAACGTTGCTTGCCTTGAAAAATTTGATAACGCACTTGAAGTGAATCGCTGAAATTATTCTGATCCCTAAAGCGACGGCGCAGTGAGAGACGTGGATATAGAAAGACAAATGTGACACGATTACACAGCAATACCACATGATATTGCTGAGCATGATTCTAATTGGTTTCTTGTATATAATAACCAAGGGCTAATTCTCGCACAACTCTCGAAAAATATAGATATGGGTATTGACTTTAATAAAGTGAGAGAACAATCGTATCATATCCGGTAATGCTATACTGAAAAGAAAACTCCGGCCGTGGAAGCCGCACTCACGGGCTATATAGTCATACCGTCCGCGTGACAGGTTCAGAGCCCGAAAGTTCCGGACGCAGTATCCGCAGCAATCGAAGCTGCGGCTTCAGCACCCGGAATTTTCGGCCTCTGAGCCCGGAGCGGACGGTATGTCCAATCTCCAAAGAACGTAACTTTTTTTTTCAGTGTATCAATAGGGGTGGCCAGAGTCCCTTTATACTGATAGTCAAGACAACACCCCCTCATGGAGTCACAAATGGGAATAAAGATTACAGAAATTGAACGTTTTTTGTAATCTTTGATCGGCCCATTCTCAGATTCCTTTCTCCGTTCCTTTTCTCATTCCGTTTGTTCCTTGCCGAACCCGTAATTCCCTGGTCCATTCCAGATTATAATCTTTGCAATCGACGGAAATGTAATCTTTATTCCCGTTTGTGACACTGTGAAGGCCTAAAACACGGGAACCTATCAGAAATGGATTCATGTTGTCTTGACTCTCAGTATAAAGGGATTCTAGGGATGGCAGCCGTCGTCGTTAGGAACCGCGGAGCAGTATTGAATACTGACTCCGCACACTTTTACTTTCCATGCGGAGTCACGGCTGAGGAAAGTGTTATGAGCCTCCCCGCCCCCCTCTCCCTCTCCCCCGGTCTCTGCGGCAGGATTCTTCCGCCCCCAGGAGCGGACGGCGACCCGGCCGCGCGGCTCGGGATGGGCCGAAGAGGTTTGTCTCCAAGTCACGACTTATGGTTAATGACACATTGTCCGTCGAGAGTCATCACTTGCCGCTATTGGTTAACCCCCAGGAGTCCCTTCCGCCCCCTCCGGTCCCGTGGCTCGAGCCAAAGCCGCTTTCCAACAGGGCCGCCATGTCAACTTGTTCGAAACAGGCGATTTTATCCTTTAGTTGCGCTTGAAAGATAGGCAACCCGCCGAAAATTTGGCGATTTTCGGTAATTTGTGTCTGTGAGATAGGCAACCCGCTCCTGCCGGAAGGCACTGGAAAAAAAAATTCTTGACGGATTATTTTGAATTAAAGTTAAAGCGTCGTTTCTTTTCAACAAACTTACGTGGTTTTGTCTTATTAAATCCGTGCGAATTTAAATTAAAGCCAGTTTTTTTAGTTAAATATTCGTGCTCTGCTTTCATTTTTTAACTTGAACTTATGAACGTCTATAATGTAGACAATCTGTTTCTGCCGGAACGCACTGAAAAAAAAAAAATTCTTGACGTATTATTTTGACTCGAAGCGTCGTGCCTTATCGACAAAATTTAGGTTTTTTTTTTGTTTTTAATTAAATCTGTCGGATTCGACCTAAAGTTAGTTTATGTGAGTTAAGGAAACGTTGTTTCGCTTTATTTGTTTTAACTTAAACTAAACCCTAGTAAAACGACCTTTTTAAACTCGAAGAAATTGATATTGAATTGACAATTGAAACCGCACGGATTTAACCCAAAGAAACCAAATTATGTCGATAAGAAACGACGCTTTAGGTCAACATAATATCTGAAGAAAAATTGTTTTTAAGATGGCTCATATCCATGGCCAAAATCCGAAAAAAAAATATGTATGTATCTATAAAGCCGCTTCTATAGCGCTCTCTGGCGCTCTGCGACTCCTAGCCGCCTAAGTCCCCCATCCTCCCAAAGCTCTTCTGAGAGTTGGCAAACCCTTATTTCTTCTTCTTTGCCAAAAACAATATAATTTTCCCAAAAATGTTGAAAGATAGGGTTGTAAAGATTTCACAGTTCCACGATTCTACGAATATATTCTTGATCATCATGCCCAATATGACAATCCGTCGGGCAAAGCTGCGGTGTTATGACAGCGTGCATTGTTCCGGCGCGGCGTGCGGTGTGGTGCGGCGGAGTGCGGCGACACCCGGCTGCGGCGCGCTGCGCCTCTGCCTCGGAACAATATCACCTGTTATCGGGCAACAATAACAACGGCAGTATGCAGTAACGTAAGGATTAAAACGGCCACGTAATGTAATCGTCCTGGCTCCGCCCCCTGCTTTTGCTTTTCCCCGGCAAAAGCTCGTTGCATCATTACCGCAGAGCCGTCTGCATCACGTCTCGCAAAATGAGAGCCGCATACGTGGCTGGAGCTGGAAAAGACCTGAGAAGTCAGTGGCGATTCTCGTAGACTGCATTTTCATCGTAGGGTTGCCACAGTCAGGGACAACCGGGGAATATCAAAGAATTTTTAAAAGTTAGGGAAAACCGGGAAATGTCAGGGAAAGTGACGAAAATGACGAAAATGTCAGGGAAAATTTGTTGGATCACCTTCATTTTCTTTCTAGAATGGGTTTAAGGTTTCGAACAACATATTTTGCCTGAAAACTATTATCAATTATGCCTTCTTAACCATCCGTCACATCTTCAATTGTCAGAGGATTCCATCAAAATGTGTCAGGGAAATCAAGGAAATGTCAGGGAATTTCATTTTCCAAATTCTGTGGCAACCGTGTTAAATGTATCATCATTAATATAAACTTCGAAGGATTCCGCCTTCTTCTATTTTACTCGAGGGGTTGCCAGATTGTGTGATAAATGTGAATATTTTACATGGGTTTGAACTGGGAAGAGTGCCGAAAAAGCAACTTGCCTGGCAACAGTAGAGTCTGGGAAGGGCGAGAGGCTGCCTTCCTGGGAAAACCCATGATTTAGCCGGAGGTGTCTTTAGAACAAATTGGTTCCGTTTGAAGCATCTAATGTATAATAGGGAAAGCTATTTTAAAATAAAAATTGCAAATGGACACAGATGCTACAAAAAAGGAAAAAGTGAAAGGGGAAGGAAATGAAATGAGGATATGATTATACCTATGCAATCAGAGAGAACAAAACAAAAACATCAGAGAAATCTATATGCAATGAAAGTAAAAGAAAAAAACACAGGTGGGCTCATGGCGATTCGGAACTCGAACTGCAATATCGTTGAGCAGTTTTTAGACCCCTACGCCTACGCCACCGATAATCTTCTTAAAAAGTAAAGATGAACTTTTGCTAATTAAGCGAGTCAAATCACGGAAGGAGTTCCACGGATTGTCACTTTCTTCCACCCGATGGGACTGACGTCCCAGTCAAATGCGTTTTTGAAGAAATGATCGATCCAGCGAATGAAGCGCGTCCAGAACAGCTATTATATAAAGCAATCGATACGATAAAATTTGACTTCACACTCTCGTGAAGGCGGTATTTGAATAGATAACGGAAATATAATAAACAAACGCTTATCGAGCACTTGAAATCACGGAGGCACATGCTACTCAAGATCCTGAAAGGTTAACAAGAAAAAATATTTCCAATATCCACAATCTCTAAGATGACGGAGCCATAACTTTGTATTTATTCAATTTTGTTTTTCTGTTTCAGGTGAGACACTTGAGAATCTTCGTTCATTGACTTTTCATGATCTATTTTGAGTCCATCCATTTCAACTGCGACTCAAATCAAGGTATGAAATGTAAATATTCAATTTGTCATGATGAAAACATCAATTTAATATCAGTGCACCGTCCCTACTCTGTCACAGAAATCGATAACTGAATTGAATGCCAGGTTTTTTTCAAAGCAGGACTCAGCTTCTATTTCACTGAATTTTGCAATTTTTTATGGCTTAGATTGATTCTTTAGGCTCATGCACAGGGGCTATAGTCCTTTTCTTGACCACAAATTCGAAATCTGCCAAGATTTTTGACCAAAAACTTTGATGCATGTCAGTTCGACCACGTCAGAAAGCTTGACGAATAACCTTAACGAATTTGCTTGCACTTAAAGTTCATTTTCATCATAAGCAGACGCTTATATCTGTTTTCGGCTAAGACTGTAAAGTTGTGGAAATTAAAATTTTGCGCTACGGCTTGAGCGACAAGAATAAAAAGCTAGAGTGCCTGCATACGGGCGAGTATTGCCATCTATGTGCCGCTCTCCGATTGGTTCATCAGTTTCAGGCTACCATGGAGCTGTCATCATGGACCAATGTAAACAAACCCGACACAGAGGGACACGTATTATCTGCTGAGAAATGAATGATAATCATACTCAAAGGCTAATTTTTGGCATAAATGTTCATCAAACTTGGAGCCCAAACAATTCAGAGGTTGGATATTAAAAAAATTCGATTACCTCCAAAATCACGTTTAGAACTTTGTAGAACTTTGTCGCCATCTTGTTTGCTTTTACGCTAATATGCGTTTCATGCTAATTGACCGTCCGCACTGCGTTGGGTGCAATGCGAGAAGTATTCACGCAGTCTTGTAGGCGCTAATATGGGTTTTACTCCGACCGCACTGTTTGGCGCAATGCGTGAAGTATTCATAAAGTCTTGCAGGCGCTAATATACCTTTAACGCTGGCCGCACTGTGTCCGGCGCGATCATTCGAACCCGCGTTTGAATAATCGTGCCATCGAATGATAGAGCTCAAAAGACCTATGTTGTGTTTCGACTCTATATGAGCATCCCAACGTTGCTTCGTTTCTTCCGATAAAAATTTTTTTCCGAGAAAAGTCATTTATTATTAGAAGATATAACAAAAACATCGATGACTTGTCAACAAACTAACTTAAACTAGCATTAACATAAAAATGCGTCTATTTTCCAACTGTTTTCTGTTTTACAAAACTTCCACCTTAAATTAACTTCATTTCAAATTCGCGCATTCCTGTAGCAGATGTTAAGGTTTCTATTGGCGCAATTCTTGTGGATTTTTCTCGCAAACCTCATAAATAATTTTAGATTTTAGACCTTCCGCGCAATCCTGGATTACCGGATCCGGACTCAATTCAGAGGTTGGATGTGAAAAAATTTCCATCAGATATCCAAAATCACGCCTAGAACTTTGTAGAACGTTGTCCTCATCTTGTTTGTTTACATCGGGCCAAACTAGGAGCGGAGGGTCTGAGGTTTGTTTACATTGGTCCAAGTTTGGGGCTCCATGATAGCCGACGAATCAGAGAGCGGCACACTTTTTCTGTAGTAAAAGGATTGAGATGGCGATACTCTCCCGTATACAGGTACTCAATAAAAATTTGCGTTTTGGCCGAAATAGTCTAGAAGAGCATTCCTATACGTTTGTATTACTTTGCCTCCCCATAGTTCCTCGCTGAAATTAGGATATTCAGAGTGTGCACACTGGAAAAAAAAGTCTTTTGGATCCAGAGTCCTGGCTCTTAAAAAAACTGACAAGAAAAAATGGACTGCATTTTGCAATTTGGAGGTATAGATTCTGGCTCATCTGAAAAAAACACTTATGTGCATAAGGATACTAATGGCACATACGTTGTTTCTAAACCGGGCTGGAATTTATAGTTTCTAATTGCAAAATGTGGTCCAAATATTCTTGATCCACACTGAAAAAAAAGTAGCTTGGATCAAGCATGATGATTTTTGAATTTGCCGCCAAGAAATTTTTTTTTCTCGCTTTAAGCTGACTTTTTCTTGATACAAGCAAAATTATGCTTGGGTTAAGCCAAAAAGTAGCTTATTTTAACCAGAAAAATTCTTTATTTAAGAAGAAATACTTCTTGGCGGCAAATTTAAGATTCTTTTTTTTTCCCAGTGCAGTCGGATTTTTGCTTGGATCGAGAACCGAGCTTCTTAATCCAAGCGGATTTCTTTTTGATTAAAACAAGCATCCGACGGAATCAAGAGTATTTTTCCTTGTCATATTTTTTAACAGTCTGGACTCTCGATCCAAGAGACTTTTTCTCCCAGTGCAACTTGGATTTTTTTTTTGGTCTCGTTGAGATGCCCTCGAAGGAGCGCACTTGCTCGAGCCGCCCGGTCTGGTGCGAGCGTGGCGTCGCGTCGGCTGCACGTGGGGCGTCGCGTCGCGACGACGAAGCCGCAGATGACGGCCACGTTCTCAACGGTGACCGCGCTGGCTCGGTGCGCTGGGCTGGTCAGCGGCGCGGCGAGGCCTCCCGGCGCACTATGGTCCCAATTCACTTTTCAGTGATCAAAAATCATAGCGGCTCTCCGTTTGAGTATAAATACATTTAAGATATGCTTTCCCCATGATTTTGATGCGCTGAATCCGAATTTGACCTCCGCTTTTCCCTAAAAAATCATTTGCAAAAGTTACCGTCATTTTTTCACATAAATCACAAACTGCCATACGATTGGCTTGTTATACTTGCTTNTTCAGTGTAATTGCAAAATGTAGTCCAAATATTCTTGATCCACACTGAAAAAAAAGTAGCTTGGATCAAGCATGATGATTTTTGAATTTGCCGCCAAGAAATTTTTTTTTCTTGCTTTAAGCTGACTTTTTCTTGATACAAGCAAAATTATGCTTGGGTTAAGCCAAAAAGTAGCTTATATTAACCAGAAAAATTCTTTATTTAAGAAGGAATACTTCTTGGCGGCAAATTTAAGATTATTTTTTTTTTTCCAGTGCAGTCGGATTTTTGCTTGGATCGAGAACCGAGCTTCTTAATCAAAGCGGATTTCTTTTTGATTCAAACAAGCATCCGACGGAATCAAGAGCATCTTTTCTTGTCATATTCTTTAACAGTCTGGACTCTCGATCCAAGAGACTTTTTCTCCCAGTGCAACTTGGACTTTTTTTTGGTCTCGTTGAGATGCCCTCGAAGGAGCGCACGTGCTCGAGCCGCCCGGTCTGGTGCGAGCGTCGCGTCGCGTCGGCTGCACGTGGGGCGTCGCGACGACGAAGCCGCGGATGATGGCCACGTTCTCGACGGTGACCGCGCTGGCTCGGTGCGCTGGGCTGGGTGTGTCAAGTGTTCGGACGAGATATGTTTATTCAGTGTGAACATTCGCTACCGTTTCATGTATGAGTGTGTGTCTCTCTAAAGGATAATTCTGTCTACTACTTGCACATACCTATGGGATATTCCTTTCCTCTGTCGTTCATTTGGAACCGGTCAGTTGATTTTAACCTCTTATCTTTTAAGAAATCTTCTTTTCCTGAAAGTATTGTCCAGTTATCATTCGCTAAGCCGTTTTCTCCTCTCTCAGTTTTGAGGTTAGGTTGACCCAACCCTACCGAATGCGAATTAGAGTAGCGGAATTAGTTTCCAGCACTAATAGTGGTTAGTGTACAGAAACCAAAAATCATGTGTGTCCAAATCACACAATTTGAGTTAGTGTATAGAAACCATTTTTAGTCATCTGACGCTAACTCATTTTTTTCAGTGTGGAATTCGGGTGGAATTCGGGTGGCTTGTTGAGGTCTATGATCCGGAAGGTAAATCCTGTCATATCATGGAAAATACCGTATATTAATTCAAGAGTTGCTTCGATGTATCGTATTAGATAGTGGTTCGATGTATCGTTTGGTTCGGAACGATAGAACACAACCTCAAAAAAAAGTTCTAGGATTTAAGTTGGAAATGCTGAAAATGAGAATTCCTTAGAATTTCACTTTTCATTGCCATTTGGTACTTGAATGAGTAAAAAATCAATCACAAGAAAACCGTTCCCTCAGATTTCTAAATTGACCTTAAGGTTATTCTTACTTGTTGAACCAATCGATATCGAAACAATCTAACCTCGAGTTAGATGTATCGGATGCAATCTACAGCCCGTTTCGCAACGAACACCTTAATAATCGATTCTTTACCACAGCTTCCGATGGGGGAATATGCTCTCAAAATAATGTATCGTCAGATCCCACTTACCAAGAAACCGCAAGGTGTAAGATATCTAATACAGCCACAAGATTCTGTCTAGGATGAGGTGTTACCCCACCAAAAACTAGATGGTATGTATAGAAGAAGGAGTTAGAAAAGAAGAATGTTATGATATGCAAAGGTGTAAGCATGGCGTTAACCGAAACGCATGAGATAGATTTACAGTTAAATAATCAACATTTCTCGGGTTAAAGTAACTCAATACAGAACATTTTAGCTCATATTCAACCGTTCCAAATTACATAAAGCAAATTTAAACTCCAAAATTACCTTCCAAAAATTTGACAAATCTTAAGTTCTACCCCCTAACAAGGCGACGCGAAGTACTAAAAATTTTGGTCTTCCCTTTCTGGCTCATTAGATTTTATGAGTACCTTTTAATAGATAAATAGAACCCCTCATAAAAAGGCGATAGTTTCAATTACTTGGGGGCACTTCAAAACTTTAGAATCCTCCCAATTCTTGTTTTGAAGGTTTTTAGGATGGTGCGTCACATTAAGCAAATCTCAATTTCGAAATTAGCATAATTTTTATATTTGTCTTCGTCTTATGTCTTTAGAGGACAATTCTAGGTCGTGAGAAAAGAGAATATGAAGCTTGTCGAACAGACTAACACTTTGCTTTTCATTATATGAGCCAAGGCCACATCGGTTCACCGATGTTTTTCGGTCGTCTATAAGATTTCCATACAAATAGACCAATAGGCAGAGTTAATAATCACTCATGTCTCTTCATCAACATTTTACGTGTAACAGTGAGTCTTCATGTAAGACATCATTAAAAATTACAAAATTCAACTTCAGAAAGAAATATTAGCAATCTGCAAGCGTAAATTCAAACTGCTAGCTCGCGAAAAATCAATAAGTAAACGTGGCTCGAACTAGGCAAGAAGCAAATATCAGTGCACTTTGGGATGGAACATTTTCTCATTATGCTGAATTGATCTTACTTAGTTCAGAAGTATCAGAGACCAAAGAGGTAAAATATATTTTAAAATACTTAACTGTGATAGTAATTGTAGTTTTTCAAGAATAAATATCTCTGCATTATTACGGATTTT
>NW_017547211.1:3359927-3383142 GCF_001854935.1 Bemisia tabaci | reverse complement strand
TGGAGCTAGTGAGAAGCTTAATTAATCTGATTTTAATGCAATCAATTAACAGTAATCGATTCCTACTTCAAATGAATGTGTACAATTGCAAGAATTAATTTGTTCTGTATGCAATTTTAACGAAGTAGCATTTCCTGTGGTTCTTAAATTCATAGCGAATTGGGCCACATTATACCAGCAAAAATTCAGATATCACTGGAACTATAGTACTGGAAGATTTGGAGTCTTTGCGACACAAATTACTTTCTGTGATCCTGAAAAATTCTTTGGATCCAAATGTTTTGTGACCCTTTTTGAAAACGGACACTGTCCTTTAACAACCACAGGTTCAACTTTTGTATACTTATACTTTAAGGCCTCCGAACATCAAACGGGCAAGGTCCCTCTTAAGGGTCACAAGTTCAACTTTCGTAAACGTGCGTTAAAGTCTCTACACATTTCCCGCTAAGCACGAACTTCAAGTTCTCCTGAGATCGATAAATTTTGAATGACCCCTTACATGATTTGGATGTTGTTCACTGTGCCTCTGGAGAGTCCAACAGTGAAGACACATACTGCCATCAATCTGATTCTGATGCAGCTTAATTTTGTCTGACAAGATCAGTTAGACGCATTTCTGCCAAACGGAACTATGTGCATTCAGACATAAGCCCTGAGACCCATATGAATTCATGCATACCATGGCTCACGTCACAATGCACATAGTTCTGTTTGGCAGAAATACATTCAATTCTAACTCGCACAGCAGACCGGATAGTTTCGTTTGATTAGAGAAGCGTTTGGAACATGCAGGGGATCTGTAATTATTCAGTCATCGGTGTTACTGTGCCACTAAATTACACACATTCACCTAATTAAGATGTTGCGCTTCGCACCAAATAGGCAAATTATTGTGTTTTAAGCGTTTTGGAACACTCCTAAGTTCCAGTCTACATTCTGCGTGTTAATCTTATTTTTCCTTTTCGTGCTGAGAGTTGCACAGGTTATCTATCCCATTCCCAATTTTAATCTCAACGAAGTCTTTTATAGATTACCTTTAAAATTGTGACTCTCTGAGTCAAAAGAAAATTTGAAAATAATATTACAGCCCATTTTCCCCCAAAAACTCAAGGATGAAAGCTTAGTGACCGGTTGATTTTAAAAATTCTTTACAATTGCCCTCTTTTCATCCATGTTAAAGACTTCCCCATCATCATCAACGATGGAAAATCTGCCTGTTTGCTCTTTCCAGTTCTGTAAACCCCCTTGCATTTGAGAAGTGCATCACTTTTCGCTTCGCTCACGTAACATGGCGAGAGATACCGCACGCACCGAACCCACAAATGAGGTCGATGCGAAGGGGAAATGATCAAAAGAAAGTTATTCCCTGCGGAGGATAAAGTTATTTCTCGGAAATGCGTGCGTGCAAACCTTCCAGTAAGTTGCAATAATATGCCCTCGCGCGAAACAATAACAACCTCTGGAAAGAAGTGCAGTCATGCGCCGTTGTCAGAGTAAAGAAAATAGAGCACATAGCCGGCCGCAAAAACCCATAGATCACTACAAACGGAACAGAAGAAAGTAGTACAATACATCTCTCTTATGGTAATTATCGCAATACTAGTTTTTACCAAGATAATGAGTTTAGAAAATCACAATGTCTTATATTTTAGAATTTTATTAATTACAGACAGAGAGAGAGAGTGGATTTTTAAGTGCGCCCTGCGTAGACGCGATGTTTCACTATCAGTTTCATTATCAGCATGGACGATTTTGGTAAAAATACAAAGAGTAAAATTTTGAGAATGAACGATCAGAAAAACGTGCACATTAGACACAACCAAGGTGCTCTCTTATTATTATTCTTCATGTCATCTTTCTTGTCATTCTCATCAACTGAATTGAATGCTCTTTTGAAAGCTCATCAGCTATGCATGTGTCGAATCAATCAGAAACATTGATTAAAAGATATTTGGTATCAAAAAAAAAAAAAAAAAAAAAAAAAAAAAAAAAAAAAAAAAAAAAAAAAAAAACAGAAGAAAAATTAGGAAATTTTGCTTTGTTTTGTAAAATCTAAATAATAATTTTTAATATTTCAGAGTGAAAGTAAATATATTTTCAGATTCAATATAAAACCACATTTTAAATATCTAGTTATTAAATTAATCGATTTAATCAAGAACTACCTGTTTTATTTGTACAACCTTAAATCTTAATTATAAGTAATTTAAATATTTAGAAGTTAAGTACTAAAAACAGATAAATTAAATTTAAAATCCATAACTAAATAGTAGTAAAATATAGTATAATAGTAATAGTACAATACTAGTACAAAAGGAATTACTTTTTTTGGGTGAATTATAAGGAGGCTTTCCACAGATATGATGTGTTATTTGAAGTTGACAGCAAGAGCCAGAAGAGTTGAATTATACTTTAAAGTTTCGAAATTTTGTCTTACAAATAATTCCTTGTATCATTAGTAGATACATTTTTTTCACTTGAAACTTTCAGGAAACCCTTATCTAATCACCAAAAAAAAATTATAATAATATTAAAAAAAAAAATAAAACAAATTCACAAGAATTCCACAAGAAAATGTTCAACTATTCTTGAGTGAAGCGTCAAGTGGAGCTTTATCATGTTGCGATGCTCTGGCTATCACCGATTCAAAATCCTACATAAAGTGCTTTTAAACGAAATTAAGTATCTGTAAATTCAAAAGAAATGCAAATAACCAAGTCTGACAACGGTGTCTCGGAATAATGAGTACCTGCACGATGTGATAATTTAGAAAGAAATAGAAATTTTGCCGTCCGAGTATTCGATGAGGATTGATATTTTGCATTGCACGAGACTACTGCTCATAATTGCTGCTAATTACCTGTACCCGTTATTTGTTGACGTAAGAAGTCGTGGTGAAGGTACGAACAGGAAAAAGGAACTAATACTTTGCGGAACATCATAACTGAATCGGCGTGAACAAATGCATCCTCACCGTGGATTCGCAAAATTTACTTTTCACCAATTTTTACGTGAAACTTAAACAGCTTTGTTGAAACAGTTAGGTGTCAACTTTGGTGTATGGTAAGGGTCAGTGAAGAAGGGGTGAATGATCGATTATCGACTTTTTCCCATTTGTAAAGAATCGATTATTCAGATGTTCGTTGCGAACACCCTGTTTATTGATTCTTTGCCATAGGTTTAAATGACAGATCAATCGATAGATCGCAAAGCACGCCACGCCGTTGGTAAGGATTTCCACCGTTGTCTTAAGAAAAAGTGGATGTATCTATTAGACAATGGAAGTATGTCCGTGCATAATTTTGCTCACTAAGAAATTGCCCGAACTGTATGTAACAAGGCGGTGAAATGGTACTATGGGCCCACACTATTTCCCGGAGATAACAAAGACAAAAAGTTCCAAAAATTTTAATCAGAGTCAAAAATGTTCTGACTCTAATTGAAATTCTTGGAACTTTTTGGATTTGTTTTCCCCACCAAATATATTTGTATCTATTTATCCATCTATTCATTTTATCTGTAAATTTTTTCAAAGTCTTGAGTTGGACTACATTTTGCAATTAGGAACTGTAAATTCCGGCTCGGTTTAAAAACAACTTATGTGCCATTAGTTTCCCAATGCACATTCGTGTTTTTTCAGATGGGACAGAATTTATAGCTCCAAATTGCAAAATGCAGTTCAATTGACCTCAGTTTTACTTAGACAAAGTCTACAGAAACAATTTTATGGATTATACTTTATCGGTGATTATTGGCTGTAGCAGAGCGGCGGATCAGATTTTAAAAGATTAAAAGAGCTGAAAATGTGAAAGTGCAACGATTTTCAAAAGCATCTACAGGCAAAAGTCGATACCACGCTTGAAGAGAAACTTATCGAAAGGATTGTTCTCCATTAAACGAGACTTCAACTCGGATGACATAACGAAAACGCAAATCCAGAGAAAGGCGATGGAGGGATTAACAGGGAAATAAATTACTCGGAGACCATCATGACAAAGAAGTCCGAACTGATATTATGAAGGTCCATAACAATTTGATTTGAGCGTCGCGGATGTGAGATGAAGAAGCAATTTGCAAGGTAAATCTCGGACTCGTAATCAGCCGTGAAGCCTATGGAAACCGAAAGGCTTAATCTGCGGTCATATTAAACTCTAATGAGGAACATAGCACCGGTGAAGTAGCTGCAAATGTTGATTTCTCCGCAGCGATGTTGCCACGGAGATGTGCTTTATAGTCCTCGCTTCGCAAAAACGCGAATTTTTAAGTGAAGCATCTGTTTTTGGCAGTTAGCAAGATTAATCGTTTCACAGATAAAAGAACGTGACTAAATTTCAACGTCGCTAAATGTCCACTCGCAAATTACATTTTAACTGGGAAAATGTTCTGCATTGCCAACTGAAAATGTTTGATAGGCAATTGAATCATTGAGAACGAAAACAGACCAACTCGGAAAAATGAAAATAATCAAAACACACACAAAACTGCACAGTAGGCGAAGAAGTTAGTTTAAGAAAAATATTTTTGCTGCCGAAAGACAAGTACTTATGGACACTTAGAAGGTCCAAGTTGGAACGGTTGCGCTAACTGCAATGAACTTTATGTACATTAACTGTCTTTAATGGAAATTGAGCATTTTCGAGTTACCGAGTTGATGTGTTTTTGTTCTCACTGATTCAATTTTTCTTATGATTGCACTAAAAATCAGCCAGATTTTGGACAGAGACAGCACGGATAGGGCGCACTTTGGCGGCTGGGTGTCGCAAAGCGCCCAAGAGGCGATATGAAAGCGGCTTTTGTGTATGTATGTTAATATACAAAATACACCCTTTCAACTTCATTCATGTTTGCTCGGTGGCAAAATATGATAAGTGAACTTTGGTTTGATTTTATAATCTAACTTAGTTCCTTTCTGTTAAACGCAGTCCGAATAAGTAAGAGGTCAAGAATGTGACATCGAAAATGGCGGCGACGCGACGGTCCCTCGAATCGAAAACCCACGCAGGAGTGTCCCCTATAGTGGTGGGGCGTGAATGATCGATTATCGATTTTTCTTTATTTGAAGCTATGTCAAAGAATCGATTATTAAGGTGTTCGGAACGAACACCCTGTTTATCGATCCTTTTCCATAGGATTAAATGGCGAATGAATCGATATATCGCAAAGCACGCCACACCACTGGTGTCCCCTCGATCAGATACATCACGTTCGAGGTCACGGCTGGGGTCTCTGACTTATCGATCGGAGAAATTAAAAGTCCGCGGTCGGAGCCTGCATTTCAGCCGCGTAAAATTATGCAAATCGGAGAAAGAAAGTTCGGCGAAAACGAGCCGGGCAGATGATTAACGAGTCGGACGCGGAACATTTGGACGTATTTAAATCAGAAGGAACTATATCCATTGTGACTTGAGCCCTGTCATGCATTTGTTATTAAAGATTTCAGGGCTCATGTTAGAATGAACGTAGTTCCCTTTGATTTAAATACATCCATTTGGGGCTTGCGGCGCGTCGCCGCGCATGCGCAACTCGGCTCGTATTTCGTCGGCCCTCTGACCTTAGGGTCAATTTCCACGTGAGCTGTGTTCTACATAGGAACCAATGCTTTCTGGGTCTCATACGGAAATGAAGATATGCCCCTATGTCATGCCAGAGGAGCGAAGACTTAACTCTCGCATTTTTCAACCGGCCATCAAATATACCTCGTCAACACCTTCACGGCTCTCGCCACGTCTTCCTTATAACTTTAAGTTAGAGGATCATCTTCTCCTTGTGTCGACTCCAGTTTTACACCTGTGTGATGGTTTCTTTAACAAAACTCTACCGGTTATGAAGTATTACCTAGTACAAGATACTTGTAAGTTTACGTTCTGCTAATCAATGTCATTAAAGTATTGGTTCTTTTGTTCTGCGGAAAAAACCAACCAAATAATAAACTCTTGACAGAGGCGCAGCAAGGTTTTTTCAAAGGTGATGTGGATCGCACTTTGCAGTAAGGAACCACTATTTCTGGCTCATTTTAGAAACTACATATATGCCGTAGGTTTACCTCTGTAGGAAGGTGATTTTATGGAAAAGCCAAAAATAGTGGTTCCTTATTGCAAAACGTAATTCATATATCTGTAGTAAAAAATTCTCGGGCAAGGAAGCCAATAAACGAAAATCGAGTAAACTTATCTTTTGAACTCAGTGCGGCGAGGCTTGAGTGATCAATAAATTATCGATATTTCCCCGCCATTCGAAGGTATGATAAACAATCGATTATTAAGGCGTTCGTTGCGAAGATCCTGTTTATCGATTCTCTCCCGTCTCCTATAGGTTCAAATGCATCAATCGATAAATCGCAAAGCACACCACGTCACTGTCTGAACTCAACCGTCTGAACGCGAAACTGCAAAAGTGCAACATCTCGGTTCATTTATTGCGCCTCTCGGAAGGATGCTCGTTGCCGCACAGTGGATCGAGTCAATTAGAGAGGTCGGACTTGAAATTTTTGCCAAATACTGCAAATGGGTATGTCTATTTCGTCACATTTTAAACTTCTAGGGGTGCTTCTGAAAGGATATTTTACGAGGAAACCAATGACGCCACTTTTAGAACCTCAAAGCTTTGTTTAAACGGAGTTAACAGCGTTTGAAGTTTCCAAATTTTGTCTGACCTCTTCCATTGTCTCGATCCACTGTGCGTTGATTAATCTAATGCAAGTGAAATAAGATTGTTTGTGAGTTTTAGGCGTTTAAAGTTTCCAAATTTTGTCCGACTTCTCCGATTGACTCGATCCACTGTGCGCCGTTGGAGCGTGGAATTCACGTTCCGTCTTCAGTCGGAGGCCTAGCGCTCTAGGATGTGCAAGGGACCCCAGCTACGAGCTTTTTCAGCTCCTCACTCGGTCGAAGCTGGCAAGGCCAAGGTCAGGGATGATATTAATGAAACTATAAAAAACCAGGGGAAAATGTTAGGCATACTCCAGCCGGAGAGACTGGAAGTGGTTGGCGCATGCCAATCGGCCAAGTTGCCAAGTCTCCGCGCTTGGATTTTTTGTAATTGTGAATTCCCAAGAGGAGTCGGGAATGTTGTTGAAAGTTGGCAACGCCGACGACGTTCTGAGAGTGCAACGAATGAACCAGGCCCTCGGATGCCACAGCCGAGCCGCGGGCAAGGTGCCCAGTATCGGTGAAACCATCGTTGCCTGTTTTTATAGGAACCAGCACGAACCATTCCGCCGGGGTAAGGAAAAACGCCGTATGAACCCCTAAGACATAAAGAGTGCTCGTATCTAAAAGCACGGGAAAAAAGTGAAGCCTGGTTTGGCGCTGGGTGCTTGTGTGAGTGTGTAAATGAGCGCGGGAATCCATGGCGGCAAACGGAAATTTGATTTGAACTTGTCCTCTTAATTTTTCCATATTTCTTCTTCGAAACGTATTTTAAATGCCTAAAACGAATATATTAAAAAAGTTGGGACTGCGTCCTATTATATTACNCTAAGACATAAAGACGGAGTGCTCGTATCTAAAAGCACGGGAAAAAAGTGAAGCCTGGTTTGGCGCTGGGTGCTTGTGTGAGTGTGTAAATGAGCGCGGGAATCCATGGCGGCAAACGGAAATTTGATTTGAACTTGTCCTCTTAATTTTTCCATATTTCTTCTTCGAAACGTATTTTAAATGCCTAAAACGAATATATTAAAAAATTTGGGACTGCGTCCTATTATATTACACCTACTCTTGCTTGGTAATAGGCAGTAATCTCAGATAAAGTTAGTTTTTCTTCTGCTCATGGTGGTTCTGCAGGTTCAAACAGGTCGTTACAGTTCTAGATGACCGTCACTCCCAAATGAAATTAATCGGTCGACGACGGACCAAAGCTAACCTAAAGTTAAAGAGATATGAGTGGGTAAGTGAATTTGGGCAAAAATCAACCTAGAATACTTTGTTTCCGCAATTATTTTATTCAGTTCCCGCCCTATATTTGAATTCAAACTTGTCCCGATTTCGCCGCCAATCCTCTAGCCAATAGTAGAGGTGGTTGAAAAGAAGCTTCATTTTTTGCTTTTAGCCCTCCGTCTTTATGTCTTTGATGAACCCCCAGGCGTTGCCAAATTTCCTTTTTTAAAACACGAATTTCCTGGTAAATTTATGAATATATTCCTTTCGATTTTTTCGATATTTTCGCACTCGATTTCACCCGAAGTGCCTGAAAATTTCAAGGACGAATTTTCGTAACTTTCCTCAAAAATGAACATTTTATCGAGGGAACTGTGGCAACTCTCGAATATCCATACGGCGTTATTCCTTAGCACGGCATTATTGATCGAGGTGCATCTACTCTGAGCCGGAGTGAGAAATTTTTCCACGCACGTACCACCACCGCTGTGATTTGATCCCTCCGAATACGCCACTTAAGTTTGCAAGGCAGACTTTCATGGAAACGTAACGTCTGCAGTCTGTTGATAATAGTTTCTTCGTCGAGACTGAAAAAAAATGTGGGCAATGCCCTGAAGTAGAAAATTTTGATTTAAGAAAAGAGTAAGGTTTCGTTAAACACCCTGTAACTACCGATCTCCAGATTCTACTTGGTCTTAATCCCTGAAAACTTGAAGAGCTTGGAGTTTGGATGTGCCAATCCCTTGATGTCTACGGACGATAAATAGAGTCTTTGTCGGTGTCTTTAGGTTCTGAATTGGAAAATGCGCCATAAGCCAGCATAAAAAGGAAAAAACTGCCAATGCAATGCGATTGCTGTCGGCAGTGCCAGAGATCAGTAGAGATCCTCAACTAGTCTCTTCGTGAAAAGTGGAAATGTCTACTTCAAGAGGCCCATCATTCAACCCTCGTGATCATTTCCGTATTGACTGTCGAGCAATTTCCGCCGGCTTTCGTATCCAGTGGTTTTTTCGTACACTCGTAGAATACGCATTTGCGAAAAAGTCCATTAATTTTGTATCTTGGAGCATGATGTATTTGAATGTTTAAAAACTACAAACCTAACTTTTTTAATCGTAAACTTCAAACCGCCACCACTCTTCTTGGGTTTGACTTTTTTGAGCGTTTCTAGTTCAGCAATTTTTTCAGAACACTCATCTTTACCATAGTATCAATAACTTGATTTTGAGTTCTCCTGAGAAGCGATTTTTCCCCTGCGTCGACGCAATGGCGTAGCCAGAAGGGATCTAATTCTCTGGACTTCGCTTTTTTTTTTTTTTTTTTTTTTTTTTTTTTTTTTTTTTTTTTTGAAAAATTGTATTTCTTGTAATTATCAGGTATCCCTTACCTTTGGAAAAGATTCCTCCCCTCAAAGAGAAATTCTTAATGGACTTTGGACACCATCCTTCCCCTCAAGGCGACATTTTTAACCGGAGACACCCCCGCTCCCCTCCTTCGTAAAGTCTCTAGCTACGTCACTACGTTGACGGTCACAAACATTGCTGCGTATTTACTCTACGACGGTGGCGCTGCAGTGGTGGACACGGGAACTTAGCCTGGCCACGAGTCCGGACAGGACAGGAAACGGCAAGCGTGGCATGGTGGCACTGCTCCGGAATATTGTCGCGAGTGATTAATTCAAAATCTAGGCACATTTTAATGTGCATTCCTGGGCCCCTTGCGCCTTACGTCTCGCTACGCATGAGTCTCAGCCCTCGCTCCGTGTGAATACTAAGAGACCGAAAGCCCAGACCAACAGCCCCGCCGCGAGTCTCCGTTCGTCAGTCTTCACAGAGACAAGAGACCCTCCACTAGTATCTTGGCAATGGTGGGAGTAGAGACAAGAGACCCTCCTCTAGCCTCTTGGCGGCAGGTGGAAGCTTTTACTTCGGGGATTCAACAGTTCCATATGGACAATTACAAGGGAGCAACAGTGTTCACCCGAATTTCGGCTGTTGACCTATCTACAAGGTGGATGATGAGCTTCGGGTGACGTCATGAGCCAAGGGGATTCAACAGTTCCTCATGGACAATTATAACTGAGCAACAGTCATCACCCATAATTTCGGCTGTTGACCTATCTACATGGCGGATGATGAGCTTCGGGTAACGTCATGAAACAAGTTTCCCTAACTTCGGCCATTTTCGGCTTGTTTGCGAAACGAAACTGCCAACACTTTGTTAATCATCAACCATGTGGGTAAGTCAACAGAAGAATGCTGAAGTCCCGAAAGTAAAAGCTTCCACCATGGCCAAGATACTAGTGGAGAGTCTCATGTCTCTGGGATGAGGTTACGCAAGTTTTTTAACCAATTTGATAAAACTGGAAGTTAATTTTGAAAAACTACATCTATTTCATTCAAATTCAAACATATTCCCTTTCATTCTGCGAATCCATACCTATCGAGTAACCCGAACTTGGCTTTAATGTGGGCTTGAAACGATCCGTGAACACCTACACTCAGTGCACAAGGCAGGCGAAGCGACCACTGGCGGACGCAAGTCTAAAGGGCTCAAGAGACCCCTTGTGAAAAAAGCTTCGTTTGAACTATACGGGGACCGCTTGCTGGTTCGTAGCTGTGACGTTGAAGGAGCTCATTTTTTAAAGGGCACGCTAAGATTGGACGGACAGCAAAACCCTGTCAGACCAAGACCACACAAGTGGCGACCAAGGCACTGCCGTGCCAAGCGTTAAACCACCGCTGCCGGCCGCTCAGTGGAAACTATCTCAAATTTTGGGGACTTCAATGTTGAAAATTCCGGTTAATGATGAAAGCGATTTTTATTTAAAGTTTCGAACTTCTTTGGGAAGTTGTGCCCGGTTTCGTATCGTCAACCATCAACACCAATGGACACCGTTGTCAACAGATTCGACCTATCAGACCCGTTGGTTTTCGATAGTTCGAACCTTTCTGAGGACCACCTCGCGAGGAGATACCAAAGTTGCGGTTCATAAGTCACCGAACTCAAATTAAAATATATGGCAGCTGAGAGGTTCCGGCCCAAAAGTACTACCGAACCTCCAAATAAAATTCGTTTTCGGACTTCATTTTGCAATAAGGAACTTCAATTTCTGAATCATTAATAAGCACAAATATCTGATCGGGGAAACTAATGGCACATATGTTGTTCCTAAAAGGAGGCAGGAATTGCTGTTACTAATTGCAAAATGTAGGTAGTCCAGTTGTAAAGAGAGGAACCTCGGTGTTTGACTCCTCGGAGTGACCGCAAGTGCAGAGGTCAATAGCACGCAACCACAACCAAAGGAGTAATGGAGTAATGGTTAATATCACCGAAAGAAGTTGGTTTCTCAAATCTTTCGTCTTGTATTGTTTCGTTTTAAGCGGATTTTAATCAAAGCAAGAACATTTAAAAGATAAGTCGTACTACGTTTTCTACAATTTCAACAAGCTCTTTCGGTAAATTGCTAAAACTCTTTCCAAAGGTCCAAGGAGCTCATCGGGGTTAAAAAGAGCGTTATGCCATTTTTTATTTTACGTGTTGTAGGATAGGAACCTACATCATAATATGTTACAAGAGGGAGGGGGGTCGAAAAATCCAGAATTCACCATTCTATTCAATGAGCGGCCCCCAGGGTTAACTGAGGAGAGAGGCTCAGACACTCCGAGTATCATAAAAAATTCGATGTTTCTTGATTTTGATCGGCCGCCACGACAAAACCTCGCACTGAAAAGAAAATCTCGGTGTATTTACTAAGAAAAGGGTAAAATTACCAAGAATTCAGGGTTCTATTTGATCCCAGTTTTTTCTCGGTAAAATTACCATTTATGGAATTGGTAATTTTACCGAGAAATCTCGGTAAAATTATTGAACTTTCCCGGTAATTTTACTGGACCTTGGTAAAAACGCCACTATTTTTTATCGACTGTGGTAGAATTACCGAAATAAAATGGCAAAGTTACCGGGAATTAATTACCAATAAAAGTGGTATCCTTACTTGAAAAAAAACAGTAAAAATACCGGTTTTTAGGTAAGCTAACCAGTCTGTCTTGGTAAAATTACCAATAATTGGTAAAAAAAGTGAGATGGTAAAGGTACCAACGGACCGTGGTAAAAACGCCAAGAATTTTTTTTCAGTGCGGCTATTGTGCGGTGAACTATACCGTGCCACTGCAGCACAGGCTGAAGCCGAGCCTGACCGAAAGGACGTGACTCAAAATTAGAGGGACCGAACTTTAATGGCCCGAAAATGTGGAAAGATATCGCCTTCATCTCTTGTTTTGGCCACCGATTTTCGTTAAAAACACAAGATCTGTCGGAAGCGGCGAGGGAGGGGGATTTACGACCGGTGCACTACGTGACACAAATCTTCATTAAGTTTTTGGGAGAGCCGTACACCTGGAGTCAAAACTCACTAACGACCATCTTAACTTATGCAAACTTGGATACAGCCTCGCGGGACGAAAACGGAATCCCGGTCATCCGTCCAGTTTCTGTACCTATTTTGGTCGTCCGTGGTTATTTATTAACTGTGATGGCTGTGTTTCAGTTTTTTTCATCGTTAACTATAAAATAGAATGTATAGATTTATAGCCCGGTTTTTGATTAGTGTTCTCGTCATCCTTCCGAGACAGGTGAAGGCGTATGCTTTCCTCCGGTTCGAACTTGGAATTGATTTCTGTCACGCCAAGGAAGATCGCCGTATGAACACTTGAATGCCACCAGTAAAGCATTGGATTTAAAATAAAATTTGAAAGGAATTTGCCCGAAAGTTTTGTCCGTATTAAATTAAATTGCGAATAAAATTCTCTAAAAATTTTGAAGGGAAAAATCTAATCAGTTTTTTTTTTAAATTTCATACTTTACTGATGCATATTGGCAGCGACGAAAGGTTCGCACGACGTTTAATCTGAACACGGAAGAATTGGGCACCTGCTCATATCGTAAAATCGGAAACCATCCAGTTTAAATATTTCGCCAGCAGGCCGATTACTGAAATTTATAGACAAAGCTATAGACAAAGAAGACATAGGGAGTATGGATTGATCCTATCGGTCGAAACGGGTGGTTCCTATAGACAAAGTGAGAAAATGATAGACTAACTGTCGGGTCTCGCGTGGGTTGCCGTTAGTTTACCTCCTTTGTCCATTGCAACCAACCGCTTCCACCAATAGGATCGCTCCATATCTCTTTTGTCTCCTTTGTCTATAGCTTTGTCTATCAATTTCAATAATCGGCCCGCGGATTGTGATCCAGAAACTCACGAACTTTGTCAGCACAGGCGCTGGAAGATCACAACACTCGAATCAATCAGCGGGTTGATCAGCGGAACTTTACCGCCCCTCACTCGATTGAGCTTAATCGATAAACCTTTATATTGCTTTGTCATTTGACGACCAAGGTCGCTCTATCAGCAACATCGATCAAGCATGCTTGAAGATGTATTACCCGCGATTTGAACCCACCATTCTCTCTTCACCTCGTTTAATAAGCTAGTTTTATTCAGCACTGGTTGCGTCATTGACGAACTGCGTACGTATTTTTTTTCGATTATTGGACTTCTCTGCCGTGATAGCGAAGAGAGCAGTAAGTGCAAAAATGAGGTTTTGAGAAAATGGGCCTAGAAGCTTCTGAGTGGAGCATTTTATTGAAAGAAGCCTCCGTCCTCACTGAAAAAAAAGTAGCTTGGATCAAGCATGATGATTCTTGAATTTGCCGCCAAGAATTTTTTTTTCTTGCTTTAAGCTGACTTTTTCTTGATACAAGCAAAATAATGCTTGGGTTAAGCCAAAAGGTAGCTTTTATTAACCAGAAAAATTATTGATTTAAGAAGAAATACTTCTTGGCGGCAAATTTAAGATTCTTTTTTTTCCAGTGCTTTGTCAAATCGCAACCAATCATTCGATAGACTCTTAGAAATCATTCGGGGGATTATAATTCGACTGATATTATTTTAAAGTACATGAAAAAGGTAAAATTCAGTTTCATGTTAGGTTAGTATTTGGCAAGGCAGCAGTACGTGCTATCTTCTGCGTGCTTTTGTGGTAGCGTGTTGGACACACAACAAACACATTCTCAGGTTAGAAATCGGCAAATGAGGGCGGCATTCCTCTTGAAAGCACTGGTTTCATTGGCTCTCATGCACCTACGGCTGTCTTGAAAAAAACTATGTCATTTTTTGTGCATTTACGGCTTTTTCATACGTCTCGTTTTCATTAAATTAGGATGAATTTTGCTGTTTTAGCTGTCTCAGTAATTTCATCTACAAGAGTTTAGACGAATTTTGAAGAAAACTCGATTTCGAAAATTTTGCACTTACGGCTTTCTTCGCTATCACGGCAGTTCTGCTGAGAGATTGTAGCCCGGCTCCACAGTATCGATCAGCAGGCCGATTACTGAAATTGATGGACAAAGCTATAGACAAAGGAGACTTAGGGAGTATGGAGCGATCCTATTGGTTGAAACGGGTGGTTCCTATGGACAAAAGGAGACAATTATAGACTAACTGTCGGGTCTCTCGTGGGGTGCCTCTATAGTTACTCTGTTACCTACCTCATTTGTACATTGCAACTACCCGCTTCCACCATTAGGATCTCTCCACATCTATTTTGTCTCATTTGTCTATAGCTTTGTCTATCAATTTCAATAATCGGCCCGCGAAGTTTGACAAAGGTCGGGCCCTGAAAACTTGCTCTGTTTGGTCCAGGACTTATAGTTCCAATCGGAGCAAGAGCAAGGCGCAGAGCAAAGCGGTCATGGATGCTGCTGACCACGGCTGAGGGTGACCGGTGACCTGCCATCGCTCATTTTCAAATCGGCTCACTCCCAACTCCCAACGCCACATAGGTTGAGCTACGACTTGGAACTAAATCACGGAGGCCACTCTTGCGTGGGGCTGCGGGACTCGCCTCGCCGCGGCACGAAATCCTTCCTTACCTCTTTTCCCGGGTATCACTTTCCCAAGGTCAACACCGTCCCACCCCTCGCCCCCGCACCGTCTTTGCAGTAATTGCGTCCATTACTATTTCGTAGGAAACATCTATCAGACGGATAAAACTCCACGGATGATATATTTCTTTCAACCACCGTGTTCCTTCGCGGACGGACAATCCGCTTTGTTATGATAAACCCCAGGTAGATTCCAGAGTCCCCCCCCCCTCTCATNCCCCCCCCCGCTCATTTTTCTTCCGCTTCTTCTTCTTCTTTCCCTTCTTCCTCCACTCTTTAATCTCCGTCGGGGAGGGAGGAAATTCTCGGGCACAACTCATCAGCTTCCAACCCCTCTCGTGAATCAGGTTTTTTTCGTCGTCTTTGCTCCACGTCTATGCCGAGAGCAGTGATGCCTTTTTGTATAAAGTACTCTCCCTTTTAATCTGGTTGACGAGGTCTCGAATTATTTTATTATTTTTATTATCCTTAGGGATCGTTGAGTGAAAGTAGTCGTGTTGATTTGTACATAATTTGAGGCAAACATAATCCCCTTCGATGCGCCTTTGACTGACTGAAACGTTAAAGTTGACGTAGAATTAGGGATGGTGGCGAAGAGCTAATAATCGGCTATTGATATTATCCCGTTTGAAGGTATGGTAAATCATCGATTTTTTTCCATAGGTTCAGATAGCAGAGCAATTGATTCATTGGAAAACAAGGTCCCCCACTGATTAGGAACTCCATAATGTCAAGAAAATTAGGCTTGTGATACTTATGTCACCCCATAAATTCTCGTTTCACCAATGTTTCAGCACAAGAAATTAGAAAAAATCCAAAAAAATTCGGGACCACACAGAGAGGGAAAATTTGCCTTGTAGGGACTTAAGTTCGGTTCATTTGACTCCGAATTTTTTGGGTCTAGGTAAGGAAATTTTATTTTTTAGTTGCAAGAACCGAATTTTGACACGCTGAACCGAAGTTCTCTTTTTATGATGGAAAAATTTGGTTGCCTAAACCAAAAAAGCTCGGTGCTCTATATGAGCCGAAGTATGACGTTTGTCTACAGTTTCCACAAGAGTAACACAAAAGTTAAGGTCCGGCAGGTAGTTGAGCTTTAGAGCCTTTGAGCTTTTGTCTTAGAGCTTTAGCGTTACCTTGTCTGTTTATTCTCTTTTTATATTTATGAATATCTAATTCAGACAGCTCAGGCTCAGGAGTAATGTTCAATTGTGAGTTAAAGTAGGTTTGAGATAACCCATAGGAACAATTCGTGACCCACTCGTCAACAGCGCCTGAAAATACCTCGGGACTCAGGATGCCTTCATCCATTTGCTCCCCGTCCACCGTTTTTTCCACCGTTTTTATTTATGAAAGTAATGAAGTCATCAGAGAGTATCGAATGAAGACGCCGGCTTTTTCCTGAATCAACGAACGCATCTATATTTCGCTGTCGGGATTATGCAATTTAGCCCCGCACGGATCGTGTTTCTGCTTTTACGCTTTTTACAAATGCACTTTCATTTCGTGAAGTCTCGAAGAGTGCACGAATTATTACTCAATCTCACCCTGAATTTCAGTCCATTACTGCTCCCGGAAAAAATGTTACCGGCTCCGGCGATCGATCTTTACTTTCGACAGAAACGTGCGAGAATCCAACGAAAGATTCAACCGGTTGGGAGTGAATTAGAATTGCATTTTCATGGTTGACACCTTCCGGTGAGCAAAAACAACAAGTATGTCAAAAATTCTGGTTTCTGCGTCGTGTATTAACGAAGATATCGTTCATTGAACAACACGTTGGATGACGTCATTGCTTTTGCCCGTACTTATGTTTTCCCCCTAATGAACGAGGCTGTTAGCGGGCTCGAACCTGTATCTCTATCTTTACTTATTGTCAATCATGGACCAGTTACCTTTGATCAAAGATACTCAAGGATCCCTTATCATGGTTTCTTTAGATGACGTCAATAGGGTGGATTTAGATACCACTTACAATAATTCTACCAACTACGCAGAAACTACCGGTGAACAAGATGATACATATTCGTCTTTTTCACGCTCGAATCATTCAAGCTGTCCTCGCGAATGTCTTGCCTTTTCTCCACTATCTATGACCCCATTCCGTGCATTTGGACACTATTTGTCAGTCTTTACGTCATATTTTTACCTGCCAATTATTTAAGCACTTGCTCAAATCTGAGCACATTTCATGGAATTCCAAGTTTATTCCTTTTATTCCGTACCGTGCGTTCAAGTCTCCGAAAAATTGTTCGGAAAGATTCCATATTCATCTTGGATTTGCATCGTATTCACAAAAATACATCATAAATCCGAGCACACTTAATGAGCTTGTAATTGCATCGCTTTTATTTCTTACCGTGCGTTTAAGTCTCCAGAAAAAATTCCATAATCATCTTTGAATTTGCATGCTGTTGACATACATCACCCATCCAAGCACTCTCAATAAGATTCGAATTTCATAGCTTTCATTTCTTCCCTGCGTTGAAGCTTCCGTAAAAATTTTCTCAAAAATAAACCATAGTAATTGAAATTGTACTTAGGTTTGGCTTTACATTCAAAAGGTGCCGAATATCGAACCGAAAAATTCGTTCACTTACAACTCATTTTTTGCCATGATTAATGAGATTCAAACATCAAAACATCATTATTTGACACTCGCGCACATCTGACGCATTGAATGAATTTCTCTTGAAATTTAAGGGAGACAAAAAGTATTCTCAAGTCACCTTCTCTCTCTCTTTCAAAAAAATATGAAAAAAAGTGCACTACTTTACAAGGCGACTCGCGGTAAGGAGACCTAATTTGCGCGGCCAATCCTTCCGTTTAACTAGTCAAATGCTCTCGTTAATTTACATTCCGATCCAATTGGGCGCATTTTTCCGCAAGCGGCATCGTTCCCAAGCGTCCATTCATGGATCCGCGGCGGCATGAGCCGGAAGAAATATGAGCCGCGAATATGGGTATGTAAAATGTGGCCGCGGGAGACGACCAGAACCGCGCCGTAAAAGAAAGTTCGATCCGCTGTTGTCAGATCGCCTTGTTTTTGCTCGAGTTTCAACGGGGGTTTCGGCGGACCCCCTGGGAGAACGCTACACTGTCGCCGCCTCCTTTCTCACGAGAGCTTGCCAGCTGCCAGGGTCAAGCACACCTGTAAAATTTGTTCCTACTTCTGTGGCTCTTTCAACGGCGTTGGTGCCAAATTTGCCACCGGAATTTTATGAATTTTAAGGATATGTGTCGAATACATTCCAACGTAGAATACAAAAAGCGTAAAACATATTTTAATTATAGTTGATGTGTACAATTTTTCAAAATTTGACGACAGTTACAGGGTACAAACCGTTGATAAAACGGTGTTACTTCAGTTTTACCTCATGTCGTTGCTCCACTAACACTGGAAAAAAAACACATTGGATCTAGAGTTCAGACTTTTAAAAACATCGACAAGAAAAAATACTTTTGACCCAATCGGATTTTTGCTTAGATCAAGAATCATGCCTCTTAATTTGAGCGGATTTCCTTTTGATTTAAGCAAAAATCTGATTGAATCAAGAGTATTTTTTCTTGTCAATGTTTTCAAGAGTCTGGACTCTAGATCCAATTTGTTTTTTATTTCCATTGAACGTTAAGGCGTTTTCCCCCATGAGCCCCGGAAAGTATAGAGTTATACGCAGAACAAGGCTCACGTGGAAATTGAGATACGTCCTTACGTCATGTCAGAGGAGCGGCGATCTAACCAACCTGTCAGAAATTAACACTTTTTTTCTTTTAAGCCCTCTTCGTTCTTGCCATTGATAGAAAAGCAGAATTTTTGTGTCAGCGAGCAGAATTTACCGAGCTTAATAAAATGACAATTTAATTCTAAAAGTTGAGGATTAATTAAGGGGCTTGGAGGACAAGGCGCTGAAGTGCAGTTTTTGCTATTTCAAGAAACTTCGAAGTTTCGAAATTACATGGAGCCTTATGGCGGAGAGAAAGTTCAAACTGACTTTTTGATGCTTAAAAATCGGAATTAGGGAGCGAATTTTTCACAGAATCTGCATTAAGATTAGTTTTGCTTGAAATCATTTATATCTCAATTTTTCAAAAACTACACTTATGCGCCTCTTCCTCTAAGCCCCTCAATTGATGATAAATCTTGTTGGGCATCTGCGAAGTTCTCAACTCTCCTATCACTCCTTCCTAAACAAAACGCGTTTGCCTTAAGGCATACACTGCCGTGCTTAGGGAGAACGCCGTATGAACATTCGAGAGTTGCCAAGTTTCCCCGGATTCAATGTTTACTTATGAAGAAAATTATGAAAATTTTCCCTTGAAATTTTCAGGTACTTTAGATCAAAATACAAAGAATATTTCTTGAAAAATCGGAAGAAAAACATTCATAAGTTTACCAGGGAATCCTTGTTTTATCGAAGAGAATTTGGCAACGCCTGAAGGTTCATACGGCGTTTTTCCTTAGCACGGCAGTACAGAGGAATCAGGAAGAACCGGCGATGCGTAGTTCCTTAGTGTATAAAGTGGCTCCAAAAAAGATCTTATTCGTGTCTGTGTTCTTAGGACGATACACTATTTAACGATTCAGACACACACAAAATAACTAAACCAAGATGAAACTGCCACAAATAAATTCAAACTGAATTGGAAATAAGGAAATAAATAGACTCCTGTTATGATGTTGCTTCGAAAAATAATAACGGGGAGGCTCAGAAGATTGGCCTTAAAAGTCGGGAGAACAAGGCCCAACCGGTTGATTTAGTTCGATAGCTTATTTCATATTCGTCAAAATTTAACTTGATTAAGTCAGAAACAGTTATCGAGTCGTTGGAACGTTTCGGCAACAGTGATAACCTTGTACGAATAAATAAACCAGTTGATCAGCAAGCAACGTTCGTCCTATATTTTGAGGATCAACAACTTCGGTTTAAGGTATAATAATGTCAAAACTTCATGTTAAAGTTTATTGACTATTGCTGTCAATTAAGTAAAATTGATTCCAAGAGGTAAGCAAAACCTATTCAGATTATTAAGGAGCGTGGTATATGGATGACCTTAAAGGCAAAAATTTAAAAGCCCAAATTTTAAAAATCGAAAGCATCCCTTCGAATGAAATAAAATGTAAAAAAATGTTATCTTAATAAATATAGCTGACAGCATGATCGCACAATATCCTAGAATTTTACATCGGTTTAAAGCCGTAAAATAAGTGATTGTGAGACTTTGTAAATCATGAGTCGCTTTCCTAAATTATTCGTCCACAACACTAACATTTAAATCATGTATCAAATCATCGGTTCAAAATGTGGAAGATTTATCCTTTAATACTTGTTTTTCAAAAGAAGGATTATTGAAGATACATCACGAAATTGTGGACAAACTTTTTGGCTGTAAGTTCTTCTGTATACATGTAAAAATAATGTTCACCAAGGACGTTTTGAGCGAAATATTTTAATCAAAATTTTCAACATGGGTGTTTATTCAGAAGGACAGACGTAAAAGTAACCATCAGTTTCAACCAGTCTCTCTCTAGGATATTAATCGAAAAGAATGCGAGTGCGATCCAACATATGGATAAATCGAGTTTCATGTGACACTTCGACATCACTGCTGACATTGACATTGACACTGGCGTTGACATTTGCAAGTTCATTACCAGCGTTATAATGTGCGCGGATTGACGTAACAACGGTGCTTATAGGTACAGTACTCAATCATACCTCGCATGATTATCATTCTGGATCTTGATGATATGCAGATGTAGCGTCAGAAAGTCAAATAAAACTATACTTTCAAATGCAGGTTATGCACTGAAAAAAAAAATCTCGGTGTATTTACTAAGAAAAGGGTAAAATTACCTAGAATTCAGGGTTCTATTTGATTCCAGTTTTTTCTTGGTAAAATTACCATTTATGGAATTGGTAATTTTACCGAGATTTCTCGGTAAAATTATTGAACTTTCCCGGTAATTTTACTGGACCTTGGTAGAAACGCCAATTTTTTTTTTATCGACTGTGGTAGAATTACCGAGATAAAATGGCAAAGTTACCGGGAATCGATTACCAATGAAAGTGGTATTCTAACCTGAAAAACACAGTAAAAATACCGGTTTTTAGGTAAGTTAACCAGTCTGTCTTCGTAAAATTACCAATAATTGGTAAAAAAAGTGAGATGGTAAAGGTACCAACGGCCAACGGACCTTGGTAAAAACGCCGAGAATTTTTTTTCAGTGTGCGAAGAGAGGCGCATTCGCTACATTTTGACTCAGTCATTAACTTGTTGGTTCAATAGCCTAAACAATTTAGAGCGAAGCTCAATTTTTAAGATTCCATGAAAGAAGAAGTCGGCGGTTTTCTGGTAAGGTCGAGGGTAAAGACTAACTTTTTCAACCTTTCTCCTCACGTAAATTCTTGGTTTCATTAAAATCAACCAGGGAACATTGAATCGCGAATGAGCGTTAATTTGAACAGTTGTTTTGTATAACACAAAAATTCGAGTCCGGCTATTTTTGATGGTTCAGTGCAATCTCCTGCATTGCGAAATATACGACAAGAATATGTTTTTTCGCCTCCAAATTTAGAGCTGAGCTCAGTTTTAAACTACACTTTTATGCAGACTTACCTTATTTACTTTTCAATAAAAACTAATATCATCGTGAGGATTTTGAATGACATTTTCCCAAATTACGATACTTTGAATAGATTGTCTATTGTGGACCTCATATTAAAACAAACACCAACTAAAACTGATCCAAGTGAACTATGGTCATTTATTGAGAAAATTAGAAAGTTCGACAAAACACGTTTGTAAATTTTGGCAACTTCTTCCACACGTAGCCTCAATCATGCCTCTAAAACAATCAGGAACACTAGCGGACGAGTTAACGACCAACCCAACAGCCAATTTGTAAACCGATAGAGGATCCACTTTGCAGGACAAGAGTGTCTCGCGGGAAATGTCAATTTGTTTGCATTTCAAATGTATTAATCGGCGTGCCCTAATGCCGCACGGTGGATCGAGTCCGTGAGGGAGGTCGGACAAAATTTGGAACCTTCAAAAGCTCTTAACTCCCTTCATACGAAACTTTGAGGTTTAAAATTGGTTCTATTGGTATCCTCGTGGCATTTTCTTCCAGATGCACCCATATAAATTGAAAATTTGACGAATTAAACATCTAAATTTGCAGTTTTATTTTTAAAAACGTCATGTCCGGCATCTCTGATTGACTCGATCCACTGTGTGCCGTCCCGCTGCCTTGTGAGACCTATGCTAAGTGTATTTCCTGTGAGGCGCCACTTTTGCCTGTTTGATTCAACCGTACAAAACATCAAACGGAGATCTCCTTTTTTTTGCAGGGGTTCGGATACTCCTAGATTGCACCATTACATCCAAGTTGGATGGACAAGCATGGACTTCAAACGCTACTTTGTGCTAATGCTGTGTATCAATCGCGAAAATGTTACCTAAAAGGAATGTCCTCAAAGTTCTCATTAACAGCTCAATGTCATTAACTTTTTTTTAAAAATATGGGTAAAGGTAGCCACAGGAGTCGTTTAATCACTCCATTCACTCACACTTGAACCTACACTAATTACTGGTGAGAAATTCAATTTTGGATTCAATAGCCAGAATTATCTCGTCTCCGATTACAGTCACTCCAAAAAACCTTTCATAGCAATTAGAATTTTATTGAAAAAAATTATGAATTTACATCAGTATCAAAAAGTTCAATTTTTCAATTTACTTATACATGTTTATTCTCTCTTTTTTTACAGGTAAGAATCGAAAACTTTCATGTAGCCTCAGAAATTTCAGTAAGTCAAAATACTGTCATTAATATCAAAATTTCATTTCAACTCTTACTTGTGTTTTTACATAATGGCCTGACATAGATCAATTAAGTATTTGTGGGCGCATGCGTGTTAACATTTTTAAATTTTAAATATATTTTAAACAAGGAGTTTTCCAATCATCAGGAAACTTTTAGTTTTGAAAAGTTCTGTAAAGAATGTGTTTATATAACAATAAAAACACACTAAAATACAAAAAACAAATGGGTATACAAGGCTGGAGGAGACATAAAACAACCAGGACGTTTCGGGCCCATTACAGATCTTACAGGGTACAGGATTATTATTACAGGGTCCGTGTTTATATATTAATACGAGCATTATAGAAACAAACTACTGAACATTTTTTTAAATTAGATATTGTCCGTACCGTAAGCCTTTTTCAACGCACATACATGATCTCATTTACGAGATGATCCATGAGCTAGAATCGGCGCATCAGGAAGAACAAAGTCCGTCACCCGGAGAAGCGAATCGGAATTCGCGCCGATAAGTGCATGTTAGGTGGCCGCAAAGCGTTGACCAGCCGTAGCGGTGGGGGGGGGG
>NW_017547211.1:3323358-3356871 GCF_001854935.1 Bemisia tabaci | reverse complement strand
GGGGGGGGGGGGGACCAATGGATCAAGAGTCTAGAGTCTTAAAAACATCGACAAGAAAAATTACTCTAGATTCAATCAGAATCTAGCTTAAATCAAGAACCAAGCCTCTTAATTTGAGCGGATTTCGTTTTGATTCAAGGAAATATCCGATTGAATCAAGAGTACTTTTTCTTGTCAATGTTTTCAAGTGTCTGGACTCTAGATCCAATGTGTTTTTTTTTCCAGTGTGTCCATTCAAATTATCCAGTAGGGAATTTGCAGGTGTCTGAAATTTTGTGAATTTCATCTTTAAAATGATACTGCTGGGAAAACTGAGCCCGAGGATATTGTCGGTCTCTTAATTGGGCAATTATTGGAGAAAATATGACCGAATGACCTAATCTGCTAAAATCCTCGTGTTTAAATGGGAAATGCCGCCAGATGACATCATAAGGCGGCACATTTTCTCACTCTGAAATCTATTTTTCTCCAATTTCCCTTGTCCGATACAAATTACGAAAAATAATACGAACTCAGTTAGGCACTCTCAGATGAAGCAATAAAATGTTTGTGTGCAAATTCTCCATTGAGGGGCTTGGAGGACAAGGCGCATAAGTGTGGTTTTTCTATTTCGAGAAATACGTGTTTGATGTTTCGAAATCACACGGCTCCGAATGGCGGAAAAAAAATTCAAACTGACTTTTTGATGCTTAGAATTGGATTTACGAGCGAATTCTTCACAGAATATGCATTAAAACTAGCTGCACTTGAAACCATTAATATCTGAATTTTCTCAAAAGCCGTACTTTTGCGCCTTGTCCTCCAAGTCTCTCAGTTAATTGTTACGATCCGTCGTTTGTGAAGCACGTTTTGGACTTAGTTTTTGCATTTATACTCATTTTTGCGGAGGAACACTCCTTTAGGAATTTTTTGGTCACCTTCATTTGATATTGGAATCTGAAGATTGACAGTGATAGTTTTCGTGTCAGAAGGGTGGCTGCCCTTTTGAGCCTTGAAAGCTCCATATTTCGACAAGTCCGTACTCTTTCTTTGTAGGTACTCTAATATATTTGAATACCTTTTTGCATCTAAAAGTTTTAAAGCTTGAATGCTCGTTGAGAGACATACTGAAACTGCAGTACTGCGCTTCGACAGCTTTATCCAGGGCAGAATAATGACAGCCCTGGATACTCACTTCTTTTTGCACGGCTTTGTATTTTAAATTATAGAATTCCGTGTAAATATAATTATTTTTTTTAAGTCGCGGCAAAAATATTACACGCATCGCCAATTTTAGTTAGACTTGCTCAGCATTAATTTTGTTTCATTTCCATTCCAGACTGTAACAAGCATATTATTAAATTAGACTCATATATGGACACAGTTCAGTAGACATCCCCTCCAGCGATTTCTAGCCTTCACGAGTTCGCATGCAAACAACGTTTGTCTAACATGAATTTATGATGCTGGGGTCTTTAAAGGACACGAAAGATGTCCGCATACCGCAACTAGTCTCTGAATTAGATTTCGATCCTTCTTTATGCTAAATAGATCGATGCTAGGAAATTTTTTCCGCATTTTTGGCAACGTTGCTGGTTTAGTAGGATAGCTGCAATTGAGCATGCACATGCCATGGCTCACTCACATTCAAAGTGTCCTAGTCAATCGCCTCTGCCACACAAGACGGGAAAATGCGTGGCCCTGGATTCCATTGCAATGCCAAAGGGGCTTTCAAAGATTAAAATTGCAACTTACAACGTCAGACATCCAGGTATCCGTTATCGAATTTATTCATCCAGTCTCTGCATTTTTCATACGTCTGAGAGGCGTCGTGTTGTAGTAAGCATCGTCAGCCGAGGATGAAAAACACGAACCAAAAAGGATCTTTTTGCCTAAGAGGTTTGCTTGAACCTACTCTGAGAAATTTCAGATCATAGAGATCTCGAAAGATTTTAAATAAATTAAACTTGGTGGTTGAACGGATTCTATTGTTTTTCATTTCTTCATTAGATTGATCCATCAAGACGCACATTAACACTTCACTATGTACAACTGAGATGTTCATCGATTCAATTTTCATGAATACTGTGAGCGTCAATTTTCTTTGAGAAACAAGATGCTGGTCATACACACCTCATTTAAGGGTTTCCGATGGCCGTGAGAAGAGTTATTTAGTGCACCTCATCAAGCATGACAGGTTAACGATGGATGATTTTTTAAAATGAAGTTGGCGGAACCGATATTCACTCAGACCTATGGCCGAACCTTATTGATTTTCGTTAAACATTGCTGAGTCATACTAATAATCTTTCAAACTGAAAGGGTAAACAATAAGTAGGGGAAGGGGGCGTGAAAGTTTACTCCAACTGATCAGCGCAACGTTCGTCTGTATTTCAGGGGTGCGCGGTCATTTAGTTGCCAGATTTATCCTCCATTTCCATCAGTATTTTGCGACCAGTGGCGTGGCGTGCTTTGCGATGTATGAATTGATCTGCCAAGTAAACCAATGGAAAAAGATCAATAAACAGGGTGTTCGCAACGAACACCTTAATAATCGATTCTTTACCATAGCTTCATAGTCCAACCTTTTTTTCAGTGGCGAGAGTGAAGATGAAATCAAATGACCTCAGCATGCTCGTAGTTTTTTACTAAATCAACGCACGTCAATTAAAAACTCTAGCGAATGGGGCGGCCAATTATTCTCAGAAATTTGATAGCGCCGGATCCAATAAGCGTTCCCAAAACCGTTGATTAATCTATTCCGAAGGTACACTTCATAACCAGTTCCCGACGTAGACTCCCACTTATTTTCGTTCGGTGGTCAGTGCGGCCGTGCTAAGGATGAACGTCGTATGAGCTCACAGGCGTTGCCAAATTTCCTTCGATAAAACATGAATTTCCTGCAAAACTCATGAATATTTTTCATCTAATTTTTCAGATAATTTTGCTCGCAATTTCAACTGGAGTTCCTGAAAATATCACGGAAAAATATTCGTAAATTTCCTTTATAACAATAATTTTATCGAAGGAAATGTGGCAACTCTTGAATGTTCATACGGCGTTCTTCCTTAGTACTGCAGAGTGGGCCTGGCTTCATGCCAAGAAACTGCGGATCTGCACCTCTGCTTGAAGTTGCGGCTATTTTGGGGTCTCGGTGCCCGCTGTTTGATTTCTAGTTTGGGATTAGCGCAAACCCACTCAAATATCCCTCGAGAGGTCCAGAGATCGCAAATAAAGTGAGGCAGCTGTCTCTGAAGTAAAATTACAATCACAGAATTATTATTTTCGTATTTTTCCTTTTTATTTTTGAGGTAGAGACACACATTGTAGTACTCATGGTGTTCCCTCCATGCATGCGAAACGCACGGGAAAAGTCGAATATGTGCTCGAGTTTTTAACCTTGTCTTTCCTGTCCAACAACACTGATCTTCAACCAAATCAGACTAATATAGTCCATTTAAAATTTCTGGTGGCCGGTGACTTCCGGAAAAATGTATAAGCACCAGCTTTAATATTTCTCATTTTTTCATCTCTTCATTTAATTTTTTAATTTTTTATTTGTAGAATTTTTATTTTTGGAGCAAAATCGTTTTTCATATCGTACTTTTAACGACAGATCCAACACTGAGCTTTAATTTGAGAGCTGGCACGCAGATGGAACTTCAGATGCGGCCGAAACTTGAGCCGGCACCATGCGAGGTTGCGTTAAGAATGATGATGTGCTTGCAAGGTTGCCATATTGACATCATTTCCTTGGTATTTTCCCGAAATTGGAAGCTAATATGCAGCACAATCCGGCACTGCGGAAAGTATGGAACGTGTGCATAAATAATGCGGCTCGCCATGACGCTTGGTGCGTCGGCTGCGTGCTCCGGCGTCTGGTCGCTAATTTATTCGGAAAGATGTAAAAATTATTGTATTATTTAATTAGGGACAAACCTGAACGCACTTGCAACTCTGTTTAGGCGCATGATTTATGCGCCGAAAAGAGGTACTATTAATTATTATCCGGTGTTTTGATGCGTTTTGACCCGTGGCCATGACCCTGCAACCGTTGCCAAATTTTGAAAATATTCGCTGTTTCTTCGTTCATTTATTTTCCTCTTTGTTTTATTGCAAAGTTACTCTTTTACGCCGTTATAAATAGATCATTTCGACTGTGTTCACCATTAGTGGCGAGACGTGAATGATCGATTGTTTATATATCACCATTTGAAGCTATGGTAAAGAATCGATTGTTGAGTTGTTTCCCGAACCCCCTGTTTTTCGATCCTTTTCCAAAGGTCTAAATTGAAGATCAATCGATATATCGCAAAGCACGCCACTCCACTAGTGCACCATGCAATGAAACGTGCACCAGCTCGGCAATTTGCGATCCACAACGAGTCTCGCCTGTTGATTAATTATGGAATTAATCTCCAATAATATTTATTTCATACTTTTTCCAGCAGCGTGTGCGCCGCAAACGCACGGGTTGCAATCCCTAAGATATTTAGGTGCCGCAAAATTGTCTGAGGGAGCTTTGAGCTTTGAAATGCTTTTGGCAAAAGTCTATAAAGTCCAAGGAGATACGTGGTTTTGCTTCATTGGCGGATCCAGCAATTTGGCAACACCGGATTTCCTCCATTTAAACCTATGGAAAAGTATCGATTCTTGGAGGGGCCAGGTGCTCCGACGAGAATCGATTATTTAGCATAGGTTTAAATGGAGGAAATTCGTTGTTGCCAAATTGCTGGATCCGCCTCTGTTTTGCTTTGTAGCCATCGATTTAATACTCACAAAATTGGTTTCAAAACTGATTAAAAGAGCCAATTATGTTATTTGAGTGACGTTCATAATAAAGAAACTTCATTTTCTGTCACTTTAAATCACCTACATGCCACGATCCTCTCCTGTTTTTTTTTTTTTTTTTTTTTTTTTTTTTTATATCCAAAGAGCTCTATGAAGCTTAATACGTCCGAGCAAAAATAGATCCCCGCCGAGACTCCGCCAACTCCAATGGCAGGATTTTAGCGATCCGTTCACCATCTGGCAACATCGAGGGACGTCAAATGCGACCAGAGACGATTCGAATGACGGAACTGAAATCGCGGCGAAAAGAAAGTGAAGGCGTCCTCACACGTTGCGTCGCACCTGGTCGGCGCGCAAATTACAGGCCGATGATCATCGATAACCGAAAATGCATCGGCCGGCGACCCAAGAACTAACGCTTCCAGCAGGACGGGTTTGCTCATAGTGCGCTGTTGCAATCTGGATTTTCGGCCAAAGCGAGGCTTCAAAATTTGTCCACTCATCCCGGATGTCGCCGCCAACGGCTCTTGCGCATCCAGGTCTTTACCTTTCGGAATTTTTAAATTAAAATCTTGCGTTAGCCGTAGAATGGACATTAGATGAGGCTGAGAACTAAATGTCGCGAGAATGTACCCTCATCTACCTTGAACACAAAATTAAAAATATCTCATTATTACCAGCAATCATGAAATAATACAATGTTGCGTATTCGTGTTGATGGTATCGAGTTGGAAGACAAAGGCACCACGGTTATCGAACTTATTAAGCGTGCAGTGTCTTCCCTATGGTCAACGTTAAGCAGGCAGGAACTAAGCCACATCAGCTATTGCCAAATTCAATCGGGCATTTCAATTTTTTACATGTAAACGGTTATTTTTGTGCAAATTTCAGTGAATTTTCTGCATAGTAGAAAGCGAATTCCTTAAAATTTCCAAAGGAATTCGCATTAACGAGCTCTCATAAAAAATGAAATTATGCAATTTGGCAATTTTGGCAAAATTGGCGGTCCTTATTTTTGTCTAGAGAATGACACTCTCTTAAATATTGCCTTCTATGTAAGTTATAAGATAGGAAGAAGAGAAGAGTTTGGATAAGTGGCGTGGTGTGCTTTGCGATATGTCGAACGATCTACCATTTAAACCTATGGAAAATGATCGATTAACAAGGTGTTCGCAACGAACACTTTAATAATCGATTCTTTACCATAGCTTCAAATGGGGAAACTCGATAATTGACCATTCACGCTTCGCCACTGGTTTGGACGGAATGAAAAGACCGCATACATCAGATAGCCGAGTTTGAGATTGGGTCGATCTTTGGAAATACTCGCTGGTCTTTGTCCTTCCGTTATTTCTAATAACTTAAGTTCACAAATACCCTTCATAGTTCATTAATTATTTTCGTCTCCATCCAAAGGTCAACGTTAGCATACTTAAATAGCGCAAGCTCAGTAATCCGTGCGATTAAACGTACCAAGCTCGACTGCAAGCTCGATTTAAATTTTAAATTCTCGGAGGAATTTTCAAAGCACGTGTTTCGCAACGGAGGCGCCGAATTTCAGCCAAGGAGAACGGTTTCCCGATTCGGAAGGAGAAAGTCGGTCGTGATAAAAGTGTGCAATGACTAATTTCAGAAAAATTCTATGAATCCGATAATTTACGATCACGGACCAACGAGTCAATGAACCTATAATGTCATCGAACCTCGTGTGATATCAGAGCTCCGACCAGTTTTTATCGAGATGCAGAAACGTATAAAATTAATTATAAAATACATTTAATCTTGAATCGCCTCGTCTGTATTGTATTCCCGCGTACAAAAAGTCCGCGGGAAAAACGATAAAAAACTGAGACTCACAAAAAATTTGACGGACCGCTCCGGACGTTTGTCTTTATGACGCAATAATTCAAACATATTTGATTCATTTTTATGTTTCTCGCCTCTCGAAATAACTGGAATATCTAAATGACAGATCTGCGGTTTGCTCACTGGCAGGCACCTCTATCGTCCGGAGATTCCCTCTGATTCCGTTTGCTTTATTGTTCACCTTCATTTTAATCGACATTTTACTTTAGTGTAATTTTAAAGGTATTTTCTGCGATTATAGTATTCAATGCAAGCTTCTCGGATACATCTAAGCAGGTTTTTCACAACTTTCTCTCTTGGTGAGAAACATAATGGGGCTTCCGCGGCTCCAGGAGGTAAAACCTCGCTTGTACGAGTGGCGGATTGTTATACGTCCAGAAGAAGTTTGGTTCATATTGAACGCCAAACTTTTTTTAGTTCATCAGGAAATCAAAGTTCTTGGCCTCAGAAACCGAACTTTGGTCACTTAAATTGAAGAAAAGCGGTGCTCAATACGTGTAAGCCGAAATTCAGTCCCTAGGACTGAATTTCCTGATTTTTCCTAATTTCCTAAAAAATTTCCTAATTTTTTTCCTAAAGAGAGTGGGGACAACAAAGGAACTTTCGAAGTAAACTTCCCGGAAGAAAATGTTTAATTTTGACTTATGATACGCGTTCCTACAGCCCTTCTGCTAAACCATGAGATGTTATTTATAAATGAGCGTATTCATGGTAAAAGGAACTGCATGAGTTTTGAGTTTAAAATAATTCCTTATAACGTAATCGTTCTTTTTCTCACGAAAGAACCTAACTCCATTTTGATGTCGCCAGATTTCCCCGCGCAAATTGCAGTTCAACGAGGAGAATTTTGGGAATTTCTAACTGAATATTTCACTGATATTTCATCTGATCTCATGCAAAAATCAGACAAATTTTCAATAAAAATAGCTCTAGTACATTCTTGTAGAAAATTGAGTTGTTTGAGTCTGTATTGCAACCGTGAAATGGAGTTGCTTTCCTACACTGGGAGAAAAAACACATTGGATCTAGAGTCCGGACTCTTGAAAACATTGACAAGAAAAAGAACTCTTGATTCAATCAGATTTAAGCTGAAATCAAAAGGAAATCCGCTCAAATTAAGAGGCTTGGTTCTTGATTAAAGCTTAAATCTGATTGAATCAAGAGTATTTTTTTCTTATCGATGTTTTTAAGAGTCTGGCGTCTAGATCCAATGTGTTTTTTTTTCCAGTGTAAGTCTAGAACGATGAAACTACGTCCAAACGAAACGGAAGAGAAATCTCTTGTCTGTTGGCAACTCTGCCGTTTTAATAATCCAGCATAATTCCAAGTGTTTTGACGCGGGTCGAATTGAGGAAGATGAAAGAGCTACAACCGGGGTGTGCCTTAATCTCATCCATCGCCCATGCACTTCGATCGGATCATTCGGGAATTTTCATAAATTTCAGAATCATCATAAATAACACTTTTAAAGGACGGAAGAAAGGCGCGATACGATGCCGAAGTCGAGTGAAAGTGTGTATCCTGGCGGTCATTCGATGAACCGAACTTGAGTCGACACGTCGTGTGAATTACGATCGTGTAAAGCCACCTTAGCGTGCATTAACTCCGAACCGCCACTTAAAAAATCGTCCGCGTTGCGTAAGGGCGGACTCAGAGCCGTAAATTTTGGCGAGAGCCGCCAAGTGATTGATTCGCGCGTGTCGGGACTTTCATGACTTCCATTTCAACTAGGTCCAAGCTGACCATGCTTTCCATTTCAACGAAAAGAAAAGAAATTGTAATAATTGGTGAAAAGAGTACACTGGAAAAAGAAACACATTGGATCTAGAGTTCAGACTCCTAAAAACATCGACAAGAAAAAATACTCTTGATTCAATTGGATTTTTGCTTAAAGCAAGAACCAAGCCTCTTAATTTGAGCGGATTTCCTTTTGATTTAAGCAAAAATCTAATCGAATCAAGAGTATTTTTTCTTGTCAGTGTTTTCAAGAGTCTGGACTCTAGATCCAATGTGTTTTTTTTCCAGTGAGTCTTCGTTTCCTTTTCTAGCGAAAATAAAAAAAATCGACGTCAACAATCAGTGTGCTCAAACAAAAAGCAGAATAATTTAAGCGATGTGGAACCTATATAGCTCTGCTCATTGCACACAACCGAACTATTCGGGTTGCTCAACCTAGATATTTCGTTCGTTAAACCGAATTTCAGGAATATTATAATCTCAATCAAATGAATTGTTCGCTCGTGTTTTTACGGATGCCACCGAACTTTTATTTTTCAGCTGACGGGTATCTACACTGAACCCTTTAGGAGAGAATCCTTTCTTATCTGAGTTACAGATCATCTATTTTCTTAGCGTTTCATTACTATTAGCTACCTGATCCCCTAAATTTTGCCATGATCACTAACCACTATAAGTAGTGAAGCACCAAATACAATCTCTCACGATTGTACCTTCAGAGACTTTAACGCAAGACTAGAAAAGCAAACCAAAAATTTAAAGCCAAAAAACGTTGCAGGATCACGTTTAGTTGATAGATATCTCACCAGCAATAATTGGATAACTTGCTTCAAAAAGTCACACATCACATTTCTCTCAAAATTGTACCCTCAGAGACTTTAACTCAAGACCGGCAAAGCAAACTTTAATTTGAATACTACGGAACGTTCTAGGGTTCGTTTCACAATTTTTTAAAAGTTGACTTTGATTTAAGACCTCACATACTTTATCCCCAACATACTCTGAAGCGTAAACAATTCTATCAAATTTGTTTTCGAATACGTGTATCGCTTTGCACCGAAGGCCACTCCAGGCAGCTGCAGTTTAATTAAAATGTGAATGTCAGTTGTGCGTTCCGATCTCGGTGCGGTATGCATCTGCATCTGGATCTGGATCGCCTCTCCCATCCTGATTGAAAAATCGATAGCTAAGTTCACCTTGAGCTATTCACAGTCCCTGAATGAATACTCGGAATCCACGGTGTCGAATTTCATTCTGAAACGAATGAGTCGCGTAGGAATACAGCGTGATTCGGGATCAAAAGTGAATGTTTCAGCAGTTGAATTAATGAGTAGAATAAACAATTTGTCATGAAAGTATTTTTTAAACCACCCCCTACTCTCGACGATCCAGCTCCTCAAATTTTCAGAAAATTTTCAAACTGTGAAAGCGTTTAAGGGTCAAATTAGATGAAAAGCAGTTTCCAGGAGGATATCCTATTTATTTTGATCTGAGTAAGAGTATAGTAATAATCCCCGATCGTACAGGGCCGTTGTTTAAAAAAATTGAGAGGTTGCAAACATTCCAGACCAAAATTTGAATCTTCTGCAAGCAAAGTCCCATTCATAAAAATATCTCTCAAACTGAGTTATATTTTGTTCACGTAAAAATGAATAATTCCCTTAATGATTCCCTCCAAAACCGATTTTCATGTTTTCGGATTCACCAAGTTGAAAACCCTGAATTATTTTTATTAAATTTCAATGGAAAAGAAATTTAAGTAAAATTAACGTTATTATTGACCAGATCTCCGCTAATTTTACTAGTTTATCATATCGAAATCGTGGTGACTTTGTGCGGGCTCAAATGAAAGTGAAAAATATATGTTTTGTTTGATTGAATCCATTGACTCTTCAGCTCTGCGCAATTAATGCTGAATCGTTTTCTGTTGAAAACGAAAAGTATACTTTCCCGGCAAAATTTGACAACGATGCTCGTAATTAGCGTTCCGATCGAGGTGTATTGATCGATCCTCCAATTTTTCCCCTCCGCTTGGCTCTATAGTCTTGTCAAGAGGGTCATTAATTATTCTCCTTAAGATGATAATCGATCTCTCCAGGGCTAGCACAATTGAATCCTGGCAGGGAGCATAATTAAATATGGATCATCCGCGGATTAAACTGCAGGAGTGGCTTTTCGCGATGTCAAAGGATGCCCTGCGCCGCTGGCAGTGAAAAGAAAAACGTAGTATGAACCTTCAGGCGTTGCCAAATTTACTTTGGTAAATCACGAATTTTCGGGAACATTTATAAATATTTTTCTTTCAATATTTCAGATAATTTTGATCGCAATTTTACCTAAATTTTCTGAAGATTTCAAGGCAAAATACTCATAAATTTATTCAAAAATAAACATTTAATCGAGGGAAATTTGGCAACTCTCGAATGGTCATACGGCGTTCCTTCTTAGCACGGCAGTGTACCTCGTCTCTAGTTTCGCAATGGCAACTTCAAAGACAAATGAGGAATGACTTTTATGAATTATCTTGAAATGAAATGGAGGAGTCTGTTCAAGCCTCATGCTGCAAAGATGACTCTCGTTTCTATAGAGCAGCTATACGAAGGGCACAATGGAAAAATTCTAATGGAAAATGACTGTGTTTTAACAACTTGGAGACGTTGTTTTCCAAATTCTATAGCACCAATAATCATAACTGGACGTAATCAGAACTAGGCGGAAGGGGGCTACCCTCCTTCAGAAATCTACTTGACCTCTCCCAAGGAATGTTAGATGTTTTGTCAAGTGAGTGCGTAACATATCTTCCATCCTTGAAATTATGATTTGATCGTTTTTATGGTGAGAACAGCTTAATATTGGTCTTGACACCCGGACCTTCCCTCTGGCGCTGAATGAATCTCCCGAGCCCTCATTTAGATCTGGTGGACTCCCAAAGATCCCTTTTGGTGGGGATGGTATCCCCTTTTCCCATCTTGATGAATTGCCCCCCTGGCTTCCCCCACAAAAAAAATCCTAGCTCCGCCGACATACGAGGATGGGGGGGCTTTTCATTCAGAATATGCAGTTACTTTTTGTCCACATTAGCTCTTAGACCGGCAATTTGCCTAAATTGTGCCCATAAATGATCCAAATGAGTAACTCACTCCCACATCTCTTCTCCCTCTATTTATTGAACACACTGAAAAGTATTGCGACTTTTACAAAACGACCACAAACGATTGTGTTGGTTGGTATATATCTGTTTTTGTGTGCGTATCAGAAACGCTGCATTCAAAAATAAAATTGAATTCAGGAAACGAGTAGCATTTTAAAAATTTGATACTGGGGTGAAGATATAAAAATTCACTTAAATTTTATTTGCTTCATTTCTATTTCGCCGAAATAAAGTATTCATTTTTTCCCCCTTAAAGATGCCCCCTCAAATTGTGCTAGGCTGCAAAACTTGTCGAGTTCTTTACAATTTTATGAACTTTTTTTTTACATTTTAAAAATCTTAACCATTCCAAATTTTTAAGGTATCCTCCTTAATCCCGTAGAATTCATTCCGCTCTCACTCAAATTCATCCGATCCGATCGCGCCATGAGCATTTTATGGTCTCGTAAACGATGACGGATGAACTAATCCGTCTAAGTCTTGAAATATGAAATATTCGGAGGATCGAATTTAATACTTATTTTATAATCTTAGCCCCAATGGACCAGTAGACAAGGCACAAATTTCAGCATTCTGAGACACGTTTCATAACCAAAATTTCACGTAGAACACGATGCGCACAACGAAAATTACCGAAATCAACCCGTTATGAAGATATTTAATGATTCTTGATGCGTGAATTCAAAGCACCCGCTCATGAAAACTCAATGCTCTACGTGACTCACATCGCGCGCTAAACGCTATCATGACAGTCTCTGCGATATAAAAATCTGGCAACCTTAATCTTGACGCTTTAGCTCAGCTATTGCAAGTTGTTTATAGTTTGAACAGCACATGGTGGGAAATGAACATCGCTTGATTGAGAAGCTTGCTGAAACCGTTGTTGTGCACGATTTGACTCACGTAGAGCTTTGAGTTTCTTGTGAGCGGGCAGTTCAAACTCCTCGTAACCAATGTGAAATATAAACGTCAATATCTTTGTTAGGAGTTGATTTCGGTAATTTTCGTTGCGCAAATCGTGTTTTACGTGAAATTCTGGTTAAGAAACATGTATTAGAATGCTTAAATTCGTACCTTATCTATTGGTCCATTCCTTTAAACCGCGACTTTTCGAATATTCTTTGCATGGCGTCCATAACATACTGTACAATCGTAAACTAATGTTTTGATTTCGCACGTAACAGATTATACACGACGTCTGGATCGGCCGACTTAAAACCTAACTAGCTCTCTGATGAGCTTCGAGCTCCATAAGAAGGCTCATATTTTATGGCCATCAGACTATAGAGATGCTCGATTTTAACATCAACCGATTCATCCACGCTGACGTGATCTGGTATACGTGCGTGAGTTCTCGTTGATGTTTTGTTGAAACAAGGCTGGAAAACAAAAAGATGCCTCGAAGAAAAGATGAGCGACACGAGTGGAAGGGTACCACGATAAAAGGACATAACCACGGTTGCGTATGGGCTTTGTTGCGTACCGTTGTTACATTGCGTCTACGGTTCACGCGAGAGGTGACGTACGTCGTTTTTCGAATAAAGCGACACATTACGATACGACGGCGGCTTGGCTTTGGGCTCAGCTCAGAAAATTACAAATTAGAGTTTGAGCAGGCCCGATCCGCCTCGACATTGTCCTCTGACCTTGACGCTACGTTTTTGACGGGCCCGCAGCGGAGTCCCGGCTGCTCCGTTCAGGAAAAACGCCGTATGAATATTCGAATGTTGCCAAATTTCCTCCAGTAATATATTCCTATGTATATATTATTCCTAAAAGTAATGAACTTACATACACATTTAAATGATATGTGTGTAATTAGGTATTATTTACAATTTATTAAATTTATTTTTTATATTCTTTAAATATTTATCACTTATTGTGATAAGAGAGCGAGAGACACGATAGTCCGAATGCAAACAACAATAAAAAACACACTAAAATACAAAAAACAAATGGGTATACAAGGCTAGAGGATACATAAACAACCGGGACGTTCCGGGCCAATTACATGCCCATTCTCAACTGGAACAGAAGCTAAAAAATGTCACTTTTTGTGTTTCAGTCTTGTTTCCCACGATTTTTTATTGGTTGTTCCATGTCATGTTTCGGACTACTGTAACTAAAATTTCTGATAAGGCATGCAAGTGTATCTGTACTGGGCATTTTGAAAAACGACATAGGTGGAGCTTTTAGAATTACAGAGGGGAGGAAGCAGTGCTCCCATTTCCCGGAATTACTTCCGAATTCCGTAATTTTTGAGGTTTTTCTGTGCTTTTCTCCCGGAACTTTTGAGGTTTTTCTGAGCTTTTTTCCGGAACTTTTGAGATTTTTCTGAGCTTTTTTCCGGAACTTTTGAGATTCCCGAAACGTTCCTGGCGAGGGAGGAGGAAGTTATCAGAGGAAGTTTGGCAACGCTTGAATGTTCATACGGGGTTAATCCGTAGCACGGCAGCCGAGGCGGGTCTGGCCCGAAAGCATGAGCCCGTCTGGACTCCGATGGGATTGCGTGGCATCATGAGCTCTGTTCACGCGATCCACTTGAACGAAACTTAATGGGCGAATGAGGATTTTGCGCTTCGGACATTAGTCGAGTTTTCTTGGCCCAGCATATCCTTGGGTGGAAACTGAGCGATCTCGGGAGTTCTCGGTTGAAATTGACTTTCTTGGGAAATGCTTCCAAGAAAAATATACTCATGTTCGGAGTATGAATGGAAGTAAACAATCTCGGTTCCCGGAATACCCCGGCTGAAAATGGTAGAGAAACACACACTCGAGAGACCGTCTATAAATCACATCAAATACACCTAAAAAAAAGTGTTAGGAATTGTCCCGTGAAATTTTGATACTGCCCCAATTGTTTGGATGGAATGGATCTTTCCAATTAATTTTGGTAGTACAGCGTGCAACTTGTGTTGGGGTGACACTGTGACATTTAGGTCAGTAACCTAATTTATTTCGGTACCACCACAATTAATTGGTAAAGCTCGAGTAAAGACATTACCTCTCCCTATTTGCCCGTGTGCCTATGGCAAAATAAAGCGACCTTGAGCTGAAGGGACCTGGTAACAGCCAGACGATGAAGAGGGTGCGCGCGGTCAAGGCGAACATGACGTCAGACTAGAATAGTCATAAAGCGCCCATTTTAAGAAAATTCAGACACAAAAGGCGCCGAGCATCAATTTTACGTGAGTATAGTGGAGAGGGAAGGGATTGACCCAAATCTGACGTAATTTTTAAAAAGGGATGGGGTCGAACGCTTCTTGGCATATAGGTACGTAACATGGGCATAGGGAAGGGTCAAAAAAATTAAAAAGAAAGTCCGACGTCATTTTTGCAGGACCACCAAGAGGTGCATTATGTATAACGACGCTCTCCACATAAACGAGCGTCATATCTCCATACCACGCCGAAAAAAAAGTGAAGTTGATTTAACATTCTGGATGTAAAAAAAAGTGTGTGCGAGAACTTTTAAAATGCTGAATTAGAATTACCCGCTGGAGCAGTTACTCTAGCAATGCCAGGATGTAAAACTAACTGCTGTGGCGGGTGTTAAATCAGCTTCACTTTTCTTTCGGTGATATCAATAGAATTGTCCTCTCGATTTAACCTGAATGAATATTCCCCGATTACTTGTCAAAAAGTCGATCCTGTCGCGGGTCTTCAGGAACGAAAATGCAACCGATTTTGAAACCGCGGACTAATATGCGAGCACTCGCAGTTTAATCATCGATCGAGTGTCTTGCACTGCAAAAAAAATATGGTAGATTTTACCATAATCTGACACAGTGATACGAGTATAGTAATAAAAACCAGAATATATGGTAGCATTTACCATATTATGGTAAGAATCACTTGATTTCTGATGAATAATACTACAATTCTGGTTATTTTCACTAAATAGTATCACTGTGTCGAAAATCAAGTAGACTCATAGTAAATGGTACCATACTTTTTTTTCAGTGTGACTCTTCTCTGTGACATTTTTTAAAACGAAAAGCGTCGAGTGATAAACTCCAATCGCGGACGCTTCAGCATCATCGTATGCAAGAGGAAACTGCTAGTGCATCACATGGTTGTCGCACCGTCGGAAAAAGGATGTAACTTCATTTTCACGTAAGCCCTCAAGGGGGTAATGTTAACGGATCGCACGGCTCATCTCGAAAAGCATTAAAGTCTTTCTACTGAATTTGTCAAACTGGCTTGACAATGCAAGTCTCCGCGGCCAAGGAAGAGCCCTGAGTGGCTGTGACGCGACGCTAAGAGCCAAGAACGTGTTGACAGAACTGGACTAATATTCACGGTGCCCTCAGTCGCCGAGTCTCACCGAATTTGATGTTCGGTTTTCTGAACCACCGTGTTTTTTGCCTCGCTCTCGGCAACACAGGTGAAGTGTGCTCAGTGTTTATTTGTTGTAATGACGCCTCTCTTCATCCATGTCCCATAGCGAGACGACCGCGATGTCCGCACCCATCACGGGGCTCTTTTCGAAAACCAACACCGCCACTCCGCCGCGACACGCTTGTTTACTCCCGACGCCGCCAGATGTCGCTCCGAACCTAAAGGAGTTGAACTGGCAGCTGAAAGTTACCGATATCATGGTTTTTAGCGGAAAGTGAGTGGACAAAAAACACCTACAGATAAATACATATGGACAACACCACGCTTACCTGAAATCTTGCAAATTTTGAACATTTTAGCGCCGCTCAAGTGATACGTAACATACTCAGGGGGAGGAGGGGGTTTAGCTAGCGTTACAAGGGGGAAGGGGGAGGGGTTAGGGGTTACGCCCTGCGTTACGTTACTACTTCGAGCCGGGGGAGAAAAACTTTGAAAAAAACGTTAAAAAATTGAAAATTTCGCCCTCTCCAAATGAATCTTTTCGGTGCGTGACCCAGCCGACTTAACGCGTGTCGCATTTACTCACCCCCTCACTTAAAAAAAACTTTATCTCACACCATAAACTATGTTCACACCTTTGTTGATCTTTTCCCGTCGTATTTCAGGGAATGGGCCTGTTGCAAACTTTTGCTAGAGCAAAAATAAGAGTTGTTTCTTGTAGATAATGCCTCAAAAATCACGATGAGCGCATCGGCAAAGTCTGAAATGCACTCATAACTTCACAATCTGCGTAAGAAATTTGCGTTTTTTTAAGCTTCCCGCTTCAAAAACGATACTACGGCGTAGGTGAACATTTTGTTAGAGGAGTCGCTCCATCGTCGGCGATATTCATCATGGCCGACACTTGCGCGCAGTTTTGCGCGTAATTCGAGGAGAGTTCAAGGTCAATCAATGCGGGCGTGGAAAACATGAACGTTAAAAAACGCCGATTGTTATCTGGTCGAATCCAGTTCAGGTATTATCTCGTCCCATCACACGTGTTTTGGCGGATTGGCGTCGGCCATGATGAGTATGGCCGACGATGGAACGACTCCTCTTACAAAATGTTCACCTGTGCCGTAGTATCGCTTTTGAAGCGGGAAGCTCAAAAAACCCCAATATTCTTACGCAGACTGTGAAGTTATGAGTGCATTTCAGACTTTGCCGATGCGCTCATCGTGATTTTTGAGGCATTATCTGTAAGAAACAACTCTTAGTGTTTTGCTCTAGCAAAAGTTTGCAACAGGCCCATTATCTCCAAAAAAAGCCCGAATTCTTGTTCAGACTGTTCGCGCGGCGTTTCCTTGATTTTTGGAAATGAGGGGGGGGGGGTGTCAGACCAGCGTTACGTGCGTTACAGCGTTTACGTTTAGGTGTAGGACTACGTTACGGGTGCTCGTGGAATTGCTATCACTACCAATTTCTTGTCGTGCTTTTTACTGCATAGTTATCACTTTGATGCAGCAACAATTCAAAATGTCTAACTTATTGTTCTCTTTTTATCTGTTACAGGTGAGCAAACATTTACCCCTTTGAAGTCAACATTCTGTGAGCGGGCACATTTATCTTCTCTCTTTGCCACATTACGTTACATCAATGAGCACGTATTTGGAGCCCGCGAGCTTGATCCTCGAAAATTATTTCCAGTGAAAAAGCTCGGTATCGGGTTCGTTAACCACTCAAGGTCGATCGAGGTTTCCTTAACCGCGGACATTAAGGCGAAAACTGGGGGGCGGCCGATCCCGTCCCGATAATGACGGGTTACACCGACCNGGGGGGGGGGGGGATCCGATGCACCTCCACGGGCCGGAGTGACCTTCTGCCCGCTTTTAAATGCCCAATAAAAAATGAATTTGGAATCATTAAAAACGTATGAGCCCTGTCTCAATGAGATTTACTGCGGGCTCGAAGAGGCAAGAGGCGGGAGAGGCGTCCGGCGGAGGGAAGAACAATTCGGTCGCGCTGAGGAAAAGCTCAGTGTGAGCATTCAAAGGTTGTCAGGTTTCGTCTCGGAAAGTATTTATTTTTGAAGGAAGTTATCAATATTTTTCCTAGAAATTTTCAGGCATTCTAGATGAAATTGCGTGCAAAATCCCATGAAAAATTTGAGGGTAAATATCTATAAATTTTCCAGTAAAACTCGTGATTTGTGAAAGGAAATTTGGCAACCTCTGAAGGCTCATACGGCGTTTTTCCTCAGCACGGCAGAATCGTCGAGCATTCGTTCGAGTGTGAGAACTTGAGGCGCTGATGAGCGGATTACTCTTGGTTTCCGTCAGGAGTTTCCTTCCGTCCATCTTTTCATTGTTCCTCTGACTTAACGGTGTATCGCAATCATACTGTGAGCCCTTTTGTCCGTATAACTACGTGCTTTGCGGGGCTCAAGTAGAAATTGAGATACGCCCTTAAGTACGAGGGACGATGCTTTGAGCTGTTATTTCTATACTTTTACCACCTCATTTTGACGCCATATTCTAGCTTCCTGGCCGCTGGAAAAAAACTATTATTCCGTGCGGGAGCGAGTAATCAAGTGGCCATTCGGTCAGGATCCGTTTTTTGCCAATGCCGTCGTCCAGTGGCGTGGCGTGAAGGATCGATTATCGATATCTCGCCATTTGAAGCTATGGTAAAGAATCGATTACTAAGGTGTTCGCTGCGAACACCCTGATAATCGATCTTTTTTCATAGGTTTAAATGGCGAATCAATCGATATATCGCAAAGCGCGCCACGCCACTGCCGTCGTCCACAGCAAAAGCGCCGTAACTCGAATTTCAATTGGACTACATTTTGCAATTTGGAACTATAAATTCAAGCCCGGTTTAAAAACAACGTATGTGCCATTCGTTTCCCTATGCACATAAGTGTTTTTCCAGAGGAGCCGAATTTATAGTTCCAAATTGCAAAATGCAGTCCAATTTGGTCCCGACGAGTCTTTTACTTGTAAATGATTCGACGAGTGCCAATACTTTTTACAGAAACATTTTGGCATGATACTGGAAACTTAAACTGAAAATGAAATCAAGCATGGTAGCGATAAACAATTTGTAGGCGTCAGAAATTTCGGGAATTTTATGTTGAAGAAGAAACTACTGAGTGAACCGAGTATGAGAATATGTTTGGTTTCCAAAATGAACAATTGGACTGCATTTTGCAATTTGGACTTATAAATTCTGGCTCATCTGAAAAAACACTTATGTGCGTAGGGGAATTAATGGCACATACGTTGTTTTTAAACCGGGCTAGAATTTATAGTTCCAAATTGCAAAATGTAGTCCAATTCGTCGTTTCCCGAACGAAGGAACGTAACTCCACTCCAAGGTTGCAAAATTGACTCAAAATTTTCGCAAAAGAATGCACGAGTGCCATTTTTCCCAAAATTTTGCTGATTTTAACATGAGATTAGAAGAAACATCAGTGAGATTTTCTGACAGAAATTTCCAAGATTTTCTTGGTATGATACAATTAGGGAGGGAAAATTTGGCAACACTGAAATGCAGTTACGTTCTTTCGTGAGGGGGACGACGAATTATTAGAGGAGATACGACCAAATGGCCTAATTTTCAAGAATACATGTGTTTAGATGGGAAACACCACTTGATGACGCTACAAGGTGGCAGATTTCCTCTCATTAAAGTCTATTTTCCCACCATTTTCCATACCAGGAAAGCATGTATGAAAAATGCTGCCAACACATAGCTCATTTAGCCCTCTGAGATGCAGCAGCAAATAATTCTTGTGCAAATTCGCCGTCAAGGTATACGAACATTTTTACCCGAGGAAAAATGCAAGATCTGGTGAGAAGTCCCGGTGTTATTACCTCGGTCGGCAAAATGGGTTCTGAAAGTTGTGAGTACATCCGTGTTTTCATGGTTAACGCTTTTGGATTAGTCTAAAATCAGTACATATACATCGAAACATGGTGGTCTAATGGTACGTTCAATAATCACACAGATTTCGCCCTTTGAAAATGCGGTAGTGTCCAAAATCACGATAAGTGTCCGTTAGGTGAGCCGTCGTGGATACCAGAAAATGATGTGTGTTTTAGCGCATATTCGATGTAGTCGTCACGTTGCTTCACGTTGCACGTTGCGTGACGTCTAACGTGGCGCAGCGCTACTTAGAAACCGCCTATCCTCAATGGCAAACGTGCGCAGATAGACGTTTCTGACTAAGAGAGGAAGAGTGGCGCAGCGGACCGCGACAGCGCTGAGGTAGTAAGTGAGCACCACTGCAATCGCCATCCGATAGTGTTGCCGCTCACCCGTTTATTTCGTTGATATCGAAAAGAAATAGTTCGTATTCGATAGTAGTTCGATGTACACTGGAAAAAAAAAGTCATTGGATCTGGAGTCTAGACTCTTAAAAACATCGACAAGAAAAAATACTCTTGATTCAATCGGATTTTTGCTTAAATCAAGAACCAAGCCTCTTAATTTGAGCGGATTTCTTTTTGATCTAAGCAAAAATCTGATTAAATCAAGAGTATTTTTTCTCATCAATGTAATCAAGAGTCTGGACTCTAGATCCAATGTGTTTTTTTTTCCAGTGTATCGTTTGGTTCAAAACAATATAGCGCATAACCTCAAACAAAAATTTTAGGATTTAAGCAGTTAAAGCAGGAAAAGCCGAAAATGAGAAAATTCCTCATAATTTCACTTTTCATTACTATTTTATGATCACTAGAATGAAAGACCTATCACAAGAAACCCGTTACCTCAGATTACTCAATTGACTTTTAAGGCTACGTTTATATGTTAACCTAACTTAATTGATATCGATACAATCTCACGCACGGTTCGTTTGAGTAAAAGTTATATGAAATTTTCTATCACTCTAAAAGTCTTTTCGGATTCGAAAAGTAGAGTGAAAATGGAGTCTTTCTAGCTAAAAATGAAAATAGGTTGTTCGAGCTCCTGAAGAAATATACCGTTTTTTGTACTTTTTAGGGCTTATTAGAGGCTGATACGAAAATTGACTCAAAATTACTCAAAGTTTCTGTTTTAATTTCTAAACTAAGCTAGCTATCGAAATGATCTTGGTTTTATTATAAAGCTGGTGTAATTTGCCATCGATTGAGTGGTCTGCAAGCTAATTTGGTTAAAAATTGAAAAAGTTATGATAGCTTGAATGAAGGGTATCCAAAATAAGCTTACTTGTTTTCCTTACCGAGTAAGGCTCTATTTCTTCTTTTTTTCCCTTCAAGACCAAAAACACTAGAGTCAATCTGTAAAAATTACAGCATTTGTAGTACCCTCAGGTCTGTAACGAGCGTCAGATTTTTAAATTTGACCCATTGGTTCCGGAGAAAATCAATTTTTGGTTTCTGTTGCGTTCTATATTGACGTCCGGCTCAAGACGCGCCACTAACGAGGAGACCAAGTACAGAAAATCGATTTTATCCACTTTAACAATCGATCAAATTTAACATCTAAAGCTCGTTAGAAAGTTGAAAATATGATAAAGAACATTTTACTCTTTGCGTAGCTTCCCTAAGCCCCCTTTTTTGGAGTTATGGGGCATTTTCGGGGCAATTTTCAATTCGATGCTATAAGCGGCCAAATTATTCAAATTTCAAAATCTAAAAGTCTCCAGTGAGGAGAGGTCGATACCTTTTTATTGATGTGCCATATGACCCCTGCTGCTCAAAAATTTTGGGGGCCACGACCCCCCAAAAATTTTGGGGCTTCGGAGGGCTTTAAGTCGAAAATTTCAAATAGCAAGGGTATGTTTTGACTTCAGATATGGATTCTACGCGTGAAGTTACGTAGAATTGATATGGCGCACAGCCTGTTTGCTCCAAATTACTAAAGAACCCCGTTTCTCCATAAGATGCTGTGTATTTTTGGAGAAAAAAAGGGGCAAAAAAAATCTACAAATGCTGTAATTTTTACAGATTGACTCTAGTGTTTTTGGTCTTGAAGGGAAAAAAAGAAGAAATAGAGCCTTACTCGGTAAGGAAAACAAGTAAGCTTATTTTGGATACCCTTCATTCAAGCTATCATAACTTTTTCAATTTTTAACCAAATTAGCTTGCAGACCACTCAATCGATGGCAAATTACACCAGCTTTATAATAAAACCAAGATCATTTCGATAGCTAGCTTAGTTTAGAAATTAAAACAGAAACTTTGAGTAATTTTGAGTCAATTTTCGTATCAGCCTCTAATAAGCCCTAAAAAGTACAAAAAACGGTATATTTCTTCAGGAGCTCGAACAACCTATTTTCATTTTTAGCTAGAAAGACTCCATTTTCACTCTACTTTTCGAATCCGAAAAGACTTTTTGAGTGATAGAAAATTTCATATAACTTTTACTCAAACGAACCGTGCACGTGTTTGATATATCGAGTACGATCCATAGGAAAACGAATGATACAAAATAAGATCGAATGAAGGATTCTGAATGCAAAACAGACCATCGCATATTTCATTATGACGAATCAACGTATGTGGTGTGGTCGTGTTTAGAGAGAGTATAGGTTTGCTGAAGGACGCCCTCGCCTCGATCACTGTTTCTCTGTTAGGAGGCACATCCAGGGCGCCTATGAGAGAGTGGAGGGATTGAATTGGGAATTTGCGGGTGTTAGAAATTCGATGAATTTTGTGTCTAAATGGAAACTGTTGAGTGAATTGAACACGAGGATCGTCTTGGTTCACAAACCGAAAAATTATTTGAGAAGAAGAGACAAAACAAGCGGGAAAGTTCTAATACTGTCGTATTAGAAAAGCGCTCAGGTGTTAATCAATGTATTTAGTGAAGAAAGGACGTATATAAACTCCGTCGACTTGACTAGTTGCTTGGCTAGGAAATGGAAATAAAACATCAGCTGATAGCAAACAAAGGTTACCAAGGAAACCGTAAACGCGTATTTTTGTTTCCCGAAAATGAGCTCACCGTTGAGCTCATCAGGCGCGTTTTTTTAAGGCTTCATTTCAGTTCAACGATCGATTTCGATAAGAATTACTCTACCGCTAAGAAATTTTCTTATAGACAAACGATCGAAACTACCTGCGCATTACGTTAAAAGCATAAAATACAGTTTTCACAGCTTTATTTATTTTAAAAATGGACCCCCCCAAAAAGCCTACACATCGATGAGCTGGTGCGCCATTTAAACGCATTAGCACTAGTATACTAGTACTCAGAGGCAAGTCGAAATCAAAAAGCGCTGCCTATCGGCTGAGCGCTTAATAATCCGACAAAGCAAAAATCCGATTGAATCAAGAGTATTTTGTCTATCCAATGTGTGTTTTTTTCCAGTGTAGACTAATAGTTAATAATTAGGTAAATTAATAATTAAACGTTATTGAATTAACTTAATTACCCCAAAGTAATGTAATACTAGAATGCTCACTTATATTTGTGAATAAGTCACACTCAGGAATAAGTGAATCTGGCAACGCCGGTTATAAGCTTCGGTGTCGGAAGCGCGGGCGCGGATGAAGACGCGTTTATTGAATTTAACGCTGCGTTGCAAACACGATCCGCCTAATTTCCCACCGAATAACGCGGTGTTGTCGCCCATTGTTTATCTTGAACCGCCCATCAAATCCTCATGTTTTAACGTTTGATCATTACCCGCTCATTAATTCCTTGAATAATTAATTAATCGTGTAATTAAATCGTCTTCTTACAAGTTCAAATCATTTGGATTTTCCGGGGTGGTGCGTTAAGATATGCAGCGTTGAGGAGCGTGTTACGCTATGAATTAGACCGAACTAGGTAGAAACTGATTGCGGCTCGTGAATAGAACGCGAGTTTATTTTCTTAAATTTGTGTTAAAGCCAAAGGACTTATATTTGAATTCGGCATCGTAAACACAGAATGAGCCTGATGCAAGCTTCAGCTAGAGCAAAAAGTAGAGTGTTTCGTAGAGAATGGCTCAAAAATCACGATGAGTGCATCGGGAAAGTCTGAAATAAACACACAACTAACAATTTAACAAACACAACACACAAACACAACCAACTTCACAAGCTAACCTCACAGAATAACTTCACAACTAGCTTAGCTAACTTCACAATTTGTGCATAAGTCATATGCGTTTTTTAAGCTTCCCGCTTGAAAAACGATACTATACGGCACAAGTGAACATTTCGTAAGAGGCGACGTTCTATCCGACCCTTGCGCAATAAGATGCCTCACAATATTCTACATGGCTGACTTTTCCGCGCGCAAAATGTGAGGAAGCACCATGGTCTTATCAACTCAAGGAAACTGTGAATATTAACGTTGCCGGTTGATGGAGCCCCGTGTGTTTTGACGGGTCGGCGCGGCGTCGGCCATGTTGAATATTGTGTGATACGCTAGTGCGAATAGGTTGGATGGAATACGGAATGTACACCTGTGCCGTAGTATCGTTTTTGAAGCAGAAAGCTTTAAAGAACGCATATTTCTTACGCAGATTGTGAAGTTAGGAGTATATTTCAGAATTTCACAATGCGCTCATTGTAATTGTTGAGCCGTTTTTCATAAGATATAACTCTTATCTCTGCTTTAGCTGAAGTTTGCAATAGGCCCATTTGGGACAAAAAATAATGAGTGATGTCATAGCACTAGTGAACCATTCACCTCCTGAATATCTAGCGGTTTTTTTCATAACCTTGCGTTAAAGTCTCCAAGACTTACATGTGAACTTTGCAATGTAAACACGGAATCAGGAACAAAAAATAATGAGAGATAGCATGGTACTAGTGAACCATCCACCTCCTGAATAGCTAGCGGTTTTTTTCATAACCTTGCGTTAAAGTCTCCAAGACTTACATGTGAACTTTGCAATGTAAACACAGGATTCGGAGAAAAAGTAATGAATGATAGCATGACACTTACGGACTATTCACCTCCTGAACAGCGAACGAGTTTTTTTCTTTACCATGCGTTAAAGTCTCCAGCGCTTGAAATGTTAAATCGTAATCGAATGACCTTGATCGACAAATGGACGTATTTCTGTCAAACGAAACTATGCGCATTAAGACGTTAACCCTGTTATGCATATATTCTTATAGGCCTCAGAGCTCATGTCCTAATGCACTTGGTTCCGTTTGACAGAAATAAGTCCATTGCCGAGGTAGGGATTTATCAATCAAGTTCATTCAATACCGATTCAATAATCAGACCGCAGGATTTACATCACAACGGATCGGAAACACAGAATTATTGAGACCTAAAACACAGAGAAAAAGTTGTGTCATATTTTGGAAGAGAGATGGACTAGGAGTAGTTTTTTGAGCTCGACAGGTTTTACATTTTTTCCTGTCAAAATTCAAGTCGAGAGCCAGCATTTTAAATGTAAAAGTCGGACTTCATCTCTAATACTAATTCTTAAGTTTTCTAGGTCTTTAAGTTTAAATGATGCTCCCTCACGTTCAAAGCCCCGACAGAGTTCATGCTTTCTATCTGAATATCAAATCACTCTGATTTTGATTAGTTTGAGTCAGGCCGCTGAATTATGAATTCAATTAATATTAATAATACAAAGCATTTTTGTGTATATCCTGAAGAAAAAATTAGGGGCGATGTATTTATCTAGAAAATCACTAGATTTATTGTAAATCAATGCAATATATACTTTTTTGTTGGTAGTTATCATCATTAGAGACCGCAGTATGCCATCATTCAGTGGTGTAGATATTGACAGAAAAAGAGGAAGGACATTATTAATTCCTTCCCGAAGCGAATTAGTGTAAGGCCACTGTTACTGGTCAGTTGTATAAACATCAGAGCCTATGAAGAGGTCAACACTGATGAAATTTCACGCTCAAAGGCAGTCAGTCGTCAAATTCACGCCAGAGTGGACACGTAATTAGGTATGTTCCGATACGCTGCAAGAAGATACTTTAATGCAAGAATAATTATCTGATGTGTTAATTTGTCATTTAAAATTAAGTCTTGTTACCAGCATCAACCGAACTTAACCAACTGGTTTTCCTGCATAAGTATGAAATACCAGTAAACTTACTTCTGTAGATGCTTACTGCAATTATTTAGCTGTCGATAATTATTAAGGATTCATGCAAGTCCATCGTTAATAAATGTAAAAGTTCTTCCAAAAAATCGTCTCCTGTACGGTCAACATTTGAAATTTTCCACTTGCGCAAAATAGAAAATAAATTACCTACTTGAAAGATGATAATCGTCATTTTTAAGTATAATGAATGTGAGACAAAAGACGGACATGTTTTGATGGTTTAAATAAGTTAAAGAAGTTAAATTAATGGAACTGCAGGCTGGATGGAACTTCCCGCGTGGAAGAAATTCAAACGTGAATCAGTCTTTAGGATATGTAAAATAGGCCGAGAGAATGAGAATACTATGGGGCTCCTGGGGTGGGGATTCTGAAAGACTTCACGGCGTCGACTTTTGGCGGCCCAGCAATTCATTAATAATTCTAAACGGCTAATATATTAATAATTGCAAGAGCGATGGTCCTGGTCAGAGATTTTTTTGATCGGTCCTTTTAGTTGTTCCATGAGGAACCTCGCCCACCCATGAAGATTCTTTTCCTCCGGAATGTTTTCCCGGTGCGTCACACAATGGGTCGAGTTAATGGGAGAGGTCGGAAAAAAGTTGGAAACTTTAAACGCTTATAACTCCGTTCATACAAAACTTTGAGGTGCTAAGAGTGTTTCCATTGGGTTTCTCGTAAATTTTTTTTTTTCCAGGAACACCCCTTAAAATTTAAAATGTGACGAAATAAACATCTAAATTCGCAGTTTTGGTCAAAAATTTTATGTACGGCCTCTCCTTTTGACTCGATCGATCCATTGTGCGCCAGGAGTATAATTTATTGTCCTGCCTTTTGCAAAGGTTGTTAAAATGTAGCATAAGAGATTGATTACAACGCGGAAGTGTAAAGATAGAAACTAACGTAATAAAAAAGGGGGAAATATTCGATGAGCCGAGACTCCAAACTCAGGGTCTCATGAAGCCAATGGAGAGTTTGCAGGTGTCTGAAATTTTGATAAGTTTCATGTTAAAGTTGAAGCTACTGACTGACCCGGGCACGGTAAATCCTTGATTTCTACATTGAACATGTTATTAGACGAGATGTGACAAAATTATCTAGTATTTTGAAATAAATTTGTTAAAATAGAAAGTGCCGCTTGATGACGTCTCAAGGTGGTACATGATTTTTTTGCTTTAAAATAATTAATTTTTTCACTTTTTTCCATCATTAATATAACCTACGAAGACTTCCACCTTTTAGTCGATTCCACCTTCTTCCCTTGGCTATCCGTGACAGGTGCGCGAGGCGCGCCTAGAATGGCTAGTATCAGATAAACACTCTAAAAATATTGCGAAATCAGCTCATTAAAGACTCTCAGATGAAACAATATACAATTTGTGTGCAAAATCTCCATTTCACCCTTTATTCAGATCACTCGGACAGGGTGTCTAGTAGGCACCCTGTCCCACAGACATTGTCTACCAGTCTGTAATTTCTGAAAAGTCCGGAAATAGAACTGATTTTTTGAGGGCGGTCTGGAAGCACTGAAAAAATGTGGAAATTCCGCAAGAAGGTCCAGAATTTTTCCCTTCTCACTACGCGTGCTTTTTAATAAAGCATGGCAAGTATGCAATCCCCCGCGCGTTGATTCTTAGAGCATTATTTGCCTGCAAGAATGCGATTGTGCAGTCAGTTAATCTTCAAGCCATCAATGAAATTTCGTGTCTACGTCATTTTTGTCGCAATTCGAGCGAGATTTTCAAATTTTCAAACATTTTGAAGTTCACCCAATGGAAATACTGAAAAAATACTGCTTTTTCCTGTTGAGAGAGTACTGAATTTTTCGGAAACGTACCAAAGAAGTACCGTAAACGCACTGGTTTTTTGCCAGCCTGTTAAACTAGACACCCTGCTCGAAAAAAGATGTTGCATGGGTGAGGACTTTGCGATTTGACTATGGATTCTGATAAAAAAGTTTGCGAGAAACACGATGGTGCCACTGGTTTTCTCTGAAATCAACTCCCAAGCTCAAAAAAAGCTCTCAAGTTGAGGCCAAAATGGAGGGGATATCCCACGCTATCCTAAGAGTCCACCTCTTCATCAAGACAAACTCTCTATGCAAAGATAGGGAGCAAATATATTAGCAGTGTTGCCGTGTCTTCAGTTTTAGAGTCCCCGAATAAAGTGGCAGCCCTGTCAATGTATTTGCTCCCTATCTTTGCATGGAGAGTGTGTCGTGATGTAGAGGTTGACTCTCAGGATAGCGTGGGATATCCCCTCCATTTTGGCCTCAACTTGAGAGCTTTTTTTGAGCTTGGGAGTTGATTTCAGAGAAAACCAGTGGCACCATTGTGTTTCTTGTGAACTTTTACATAAGAATCAACGGTCAAATTGCAAATTTCTCACACATGCAACATCTCCATTATCAGAGGGCGAATTAGGCTTCGGGGTGAGCTGCATCTCAGTTTTCACTCCGAAGTTTCCATAAGTGCGATTGTCGTGTTTTCCCAGTATTTTCGCTGTATCCGGCACGGCAACGAGCACTTGCACTTTCTGGAGTCGCAAGCGCATCAGGTGGCCGAAGCCGCGGATGGAACTTTCGAAGGGCGTAGCGCACGGAGTCTGCGCATCCCGCGCGGTTCTTCTTTGACCGTAATTAACACGTTTCTTTGGAGTCCCGCGCAGGCGCAACCGCGCACTTGGCGGCGAGGCGAGCACACTCGCCGCGCGCAGACGCGAAAGCAAACAAGGTAACAGGGTAATAGGGTCAACCGGCCCGGCCGTCGCCCTACCGCACCGTAGCTCGCGACGCGTCGTCGCATCGGTAATGTTATCATTGTTTTGTTCTGTTGTCAGGTCTAAGGAAAACATTTCAGCCGCCGTTTGGTTTTGGCAATAACCTTCTAACAGTTAGATTACATTTTGCAATAATGAAGAACTACACTATTGTGCTAAAGAAAAACGCCGTATGTCGTCTGAACCTTCAGGCGTTTCCAAATTTCCTTTGATAGAACACGAATTTCCTGGTAAATTTATGAATATTTTCCTTTCGATTTTTCAGATAATTTTGTACGCAATTTCACCTAGAGTTCCTGAAAATTTCAAGGGAAAATATTCATAACTTTCCTCAAAAATAAAAATTTCATCGAACGAAATGTGGCAGCTCTCGAATGTTCACACGGCGTTCTTCCTCACCACGGCAATACAATTCCTGGCTCATGTTAGAAACAACACATGTGCCGTCAGTTTTCCTATGCAAATAGGTGTTTTTAGGTATGAAAAAGAAATTGTGGTTCCTTATTGCAAAATGCAATCCAATTCTTTTGAGGCTTCGAGAGAAAAAAAATGAATTTTTTAATTAAATTCCTGATATTTTCAATTGTCCTCTTTTCTCTCTTTCTATTTCTTCGCATAACTTTGGAGTCTTCTATTGGAGAATTTGCAGGTGTCTGAAATTTGATGAACTTCGTGTTTATGTGGAAACTACACAGAGAACTGAACACAGGAATATCCATGGCGCATAAATTGAATAATTGTTGGAGGAGATATGGCAAACTTATCTAATCTGCTGAAGTACATGCGCTTAAGTGGGAAATGTAGCCAGATGACGTCACTAGACGGTGCATTTTACCACTTTTGAACATATTTGTATACTTTTCCCGTATCGGAACTTTTTTTTGGAAAAATACTGTGAAGTCATCTCTTCTATCACCCTCAGACGAAGCAATAAAAAATTTGGATGCAAATTCTCCATCGGTCAGAATGTGACTCGTAAATCGCTTAACCACAGTCAGAGTTTCTCCATGTAATTTCAAAATATCGTGATTAGTAGATAGGCGACTATACCGAGTTTTGGATTGCCACTTCTCATGTGTGTAGAATAGGCAATTATTAGAGGTTCTGGCAACACCGTGCGAAGCCAATGAAAACCGCATTGCTTTCGTTGCTTCGCTTGTGTCATGGAAGAAGTCAGCGCCCTAGTGAGGCTGTCGAGATCTTGCCGCGGTTTTCGCCTTATGCGGATGGATGCATGCTTTCCGAGTCAATGCATGTTTTTCTCCTTTCGAATCTGACTCCAGCGAGTGAATCAATGATTTGATGAGAGTTTTGAGCTAAGAAGCAACTGTTTGTCAGTCATTCGACTGACTGATGTAAAATAGAGTTGATTCGTTACATTGTTTCCGTAATTTTGAACTAAATTCGTCTTGCGCGAGTTCTCATTGTTGATGTTTGTTTTTTTAACCATGGACCGCGCCCATCCCTTTTTTCGTCGGTAACGTCTTCTGAATTTTCCAACTGGTGCAGATGCAACGTGTTTTGCGACCGATTGGAAGATACATAGTCAAAACGTCTCTAGGGCTGGGTCCTAGAGTGGCATCGACTAGATTTTGGGTAGGCACCAGCTCTGCCCAGCATGAATAAACATTAGTCCGGGTGGGGCTGGTTCATACCCAAAATCATACCCGGGGAAAAAGAAAAGCACAGGGTTGTTGAATGGTATAGACATTTCCCAAATCCTGCGGCACCACCCCAACCTGAGGGCTGACCAGCTTTTCCGCACAAAGAACAATAGTGGTAATATTTCCGATTATCGTTGCCGCACAAAATCATTTTCGCGCAGGTAATTTTCTGTAGTTTGTGGCAACGTCGAGAAAAATATGAGGCTTATTTGAGAAAAATGAGTTGATAAAGATTGGAAGAATTGTTGATGTTGCCAGATTTTGGATATCGACGGTGAAACTACCAAACCACGTATCTCGGTTTGCGACGTCGCAGACTTCCTGTCATACTTTATTTTTTAAATGAAAAACTACTCAACATCCAGTCTTGAAAATTTCTGTGATTTTCCCTCTTCGTGCAGAGAAAATTCCGTGAAAATTTCAAAGAATGATATTGATTTGGTCTACTTCAAAAAAATAAAATGTGAGCGTAGATTTTTAAACACCGCAAACGAGATACGTGGTTTGGTAGTTTCACCGTCGATATCTGATTTGTGCGAAATGATTTTGTGCGGCATAACGATAGTCGGAAAAATTACGACAAATGTATACTTTGTGCGGGAAAGATTATTCTGCCAACTTGAGTAGCGGTACTGCCACAATTAATTGGAAATGTCCTTATCATCTAACGAATTGGGGTAGTACCACAATTTTAGGGGATAACTCCTCTCACTTTTTCCCGTGTAGATGAGGTTATTTACTTGCGCACCTCTTTCTCTAGGCATGAGCACCACTTATTTCCTTGTATGAATAAATTAAGGAAATAACTAAAACGTTTTCTCTAATTCTACTCCTGAGATGAAACAATCAGTCAGCCGTCGAGAATTGAATCCTCCACAGGTACACCAACGACAATCGCCCTACAAGATCCGAGTGCGTACCCTACCCAATAAAACGACAGAAAAGCACGACACGCGGGCCCGCCTTACACGTGTAATGCGTGTAATCCAATCTAAACGGCAATAAAGAGACACAGAAACGTCGATCGAGCGCGATGAAACGATCATTGTTTTATTTTAACAGTCCGTGCGTTACGTCACAATACGCGGCGCCGAGCTTAGTAAATACTAGAATTACTAGATCCGCCGCGGCTAGGTCGTGCTCTAAAAGTCGCCTCTCTGGAGCACGGCAAAGTTGCGTCGAAAGCGCCCATTTTCGGGCGATTTCTGACAACGGCCACCGCGACTCGAGTCGTGAGAAACGTCCCTGCAACGACAAACCCATGGGCGCACTCCGATATTGACGTGCTAAGGAAGGACGCCGTATGAACATTCGAGAGTTGCCAAATTTCCATCAATGAAATGGTCATTTTTAGGAAAGTTATGAATATTTTCCTTTGAAATTTTTAGGAAGTTTCGGTGAAATTGCGAGTAAAATTATCTGAAAAATAGGAAGAAAAATATTCCCAAGTTCACTAGAAAATTCGTGTTTTGTCAAAGGAAATTTGGCAACGTCTGAAGGTCCATACGGCGTTCTTCCTTGGCACGGCAGTATAGGCCGTTTTCGGATTTTAACAACCTACGTTATTAGCTCGAACCATTGTCACAGAATACGATTTCTCCTATTGTTACGACCCTGCCCTAGTGTGTATGGAACAAATATCTGGAATTTTGAGGTGACGTTTCAGGATGGTATAATTAGAATTAGCGATTTCTCTGGGATCTCCGGAGAGACGGAATATGTAGGAGTCCAAATCATTGTAATTTGATACCCAACTTTTTTTGAGGATTCTGTTTCCGGATTTTCGAGAAACGAGGGGGTACGAGTATGTTCTCTGCGGCCCGATTATTGAAACTATGTCGATACGATACGATAAGACATAGCCCTATGTCAACCATGCAATGTATCGCAATTCGATGTCTTATGGGGCTGCTTTAAACTTTCAATAATCGGCCCGCCGGCCGATGCACAGTCCCACACCCTAGAGGATGCTTCGTGCCCTAGAAAGGGCCTTCTCGTTGGTCGCATTTTTAATAGTCAAAGAAAGCAGGTTTTTCGCACTTNAGTCAAAATCATTGTAATTTGATACCCAACTGTTTTTGAGGATTCTGTTTCCGGATTTTCGAGAAACGAGGGGGTACGAGGATGTTCTCTGCGGCCCGATTATTGAAACTATGTCGATACGATACGATAAGACATAGCCCTATGTCAACCATGCAATGTATCGCAATTCGATGTCTTATCGGGCTGCTTTAAACTTTCAATAATCGGCCCGCCGGCCGATGCACAGTCCCACACCCCAGAGGATGCTTCGTGCCCTAGAAAGGGCCTTCTCGTTGGTCGCATTTTTAATAGTCAAAGAAAGCAGGTTTTTCGCACTTTTTACATGCAGTTCGGGCCACGTTTCTTACAATCAGTGTTTTTCTTTTCTTGTTTATTATTACGTATTTATCTTATCATAAAAGCGTGGCAACGTCATGAATTGTAATTGCACACGTCGTCCAAGCAACAATTTTGCAGTTGTGCTTTGAGGTTGAGGCCCTTTCAGAAAAGAATTTCCTGCAGCAGGATCTAAAGTAATACATTTCAAAATAAGGAGGCAAGTATGTATAACGAACCACGAACCGCGGGAATAAGGAAAAAATCTCGAGTGATGAACAAAATTTAAGAGGAAATAAAACGTCAGGGGGAGGATCCGTGTTTTAAATACCAAGTGCTCCCACGGCCAAAGTTTACGAGCGGTCTCCGACTGGGAAACGTCGAGCCAAATACTGCCGTGCTAAGGGAAAATGACGTATGAGTCGTCAGACGTTGCCAAATTTCCATTGAAAAATCACGAATTTTTTTAAGAAAAATTGCGAATATTTTTCTGCTAATTTTTCAAAGAATTTTTTTCGTAATTTGATTTAAATCGTCTGCAAATCTCAAGCAAAAATATTTGTAACTTCTTTCAATAATAAATATTTTCCGAGAAGAAATTCGGCAACATTTAAATGCTCATACGACGTTTCTCCTTAGTACGACAGAATATGTCCATCCACCGACCATCAATTGCGACCTTGGCATCCGATCTGGAAGAAGGACACCGTTGAAGGGATTCACGCTGGGGTGTGAATCGCCTTTTTTTATGAAATCGATTCGCAGATAAGCTTTTTCAACTTCACCCGACTTAGTCAGCCTTAATATAAACGCAGTTCGAGACGCCAAATCCTGATTCTGACCTT
>NW_017547211.1:3297707-3315185 GCF_001854935.1 Bemisia tabaci | reverse complement strand
CATCTTCATACTGTGATGTGCCTTCAATCCAGCCAGCGGCAATGTGCCTGTACCCGTCGTCGAATACTTACTGCTTATAACCCTCGCATTGCGTTTAGTGCAATGCGAGAAGTATTCATGCAGTCTTGTAGGCGCTAATATGCGTCTGACACCGACCGTACTGTTTGGCGCAATGCATGAAGTATTCCTGCAGTCTTGCAGGCGCTGATATGAGTTTGACGCCGACCGCACCGTGTTAAGCATGATTATTCGAACCCGCGTTAGGATAATCGCGCATCGAACAATGGGGCATCGATCCATGCTGTGTTCCGACGCCGTATGAGCACTCCAACGTTGCCTCATTTCTCTCGATAAAATATTTTCTTCGAGAAAAGTAAGGAAAGCTCTGAATGTTCGCTTTTATAGATTGAATGGACCATTAAACAAGGTACGAATTTAAGCACTCTAACACATGATTCCTCACCAGAATTTCACGTAGAACACGATTCGCGCAACAAAAACTACTGAAATCAACTTCCATCCACTTTCCAATCGATTATCAAGATGTTCGTCGCGGACACCTTGTTTATCGATCCTTTTCCATAGTTTTAAATAGCAGATTAATCGATAAAGTGTAAACTACGCCACTTCACTGCTCCTAACTCCACGACCAGTGGCGTGGCGTGAATTGCGATTATATCGATTGTTGCCATTTAAAGCTATGGTAAAGAATCGATTATTAAGATGTTCGCTGCAAACACCTTGTTTATCGATCCTTTTCCATAGGTTTATATGGCATAACGATCGATATATCGCAATTCACACCACGCCACTGTCCAGGACGTGGGTGGGGCATTCTCAAGTCACATTCTGCTGCGCCCTCACGCAGATCGAAAGAAGTGTCTGCCCTCACTGGAGACCTCCCACTGCATTCGCTGCAACAACGATTGCATCAATTGAGTTTGGATTAATTGAACGTATTTCTGCCAACCGGGACTACATGTATTGAGACATGAGCCCTGAGACTCATAAGATTTAATGCATAACTGGGCTCACGTCATAATGCACATAGTTCCATTTGACACAAATACGTCCAATTGATGGTCTCTGTGGTCACTAATTGTCTGTGTACAATAGTTACTAATTGTTTTTCTTCCTTTTATATCATGAGCCGGCGCGGCGCGGCGTCGGTGTTACGTGCCGGAGTCGTGAAGAATGATGTTAGAAACCAAGTTTTCGAAACCTCCTCAAATAAATATCTCCGATACATATGTATTTCGCAACACTCATTGTTCATAGGGCATCACTCTATTTTATTCTTATTGGTCATGGCAAGGGGGTGATTATCGGTGAGTACTCAAAGTATCAGAGAAACTTTTTTAAACCCTTATCAATCTACCCCTTTCGATAGGGCACCAAACGAATAATAATAAACTGATAAGGCATCTATGATGTCAAAAATGTTTTAGGTGCTCCTTAGATGTTGGCTTAAGTGCCCTAGTTATACAAGTTAGCATTTTTAATATTTACAGTCTCGAGATCTCAGGAATGAATCTTAAGGATCACCAGGTTCATTTTTGACATCCACAATGTTATTTTAATCATTGTTGACGTGTCCTCGCAGTTTAGGTATATTATGAATACCAAGTACGTATAAACTTTTTACTGTTGTCAAACATTGTGCGAGGTTTAGCATTAATTATTTGCATCTGAGCAACTTGATAAAGAAATTACGTATAAAAATGAACTTTCTTTTTCCCAATAATCCACAATAATGGATACTACGTGCACTGATGAATTCTTCACGAGAAATTCTGTGCCGGAGCCTATGTAGCGCCCAAAAACCCCGAGTGATATAAATACGGATTGCAATCTATTCTCCTCTCAGAGACTTACACTATTACGAATCGGAATCCACTCTTTTTGCATGGTGTCGAGCGGAGAAAATATTTAATAGGGAGAAACGTTTGTCAACGTTGGAATGCTCATACGGCGTAAAAATAACGTAGGCCTTTTAAGCTCTATTTTTCGATAAAGCGAGGATTCTGATTACGAGATTTCGAATAATCGCGCCAAACAAAGTGCGACTGGTGTTAAACGTACATTAACGCCTGCAAGACCTCAGGATACCTCACGTATTGCACCAAACAGCACGGTCAGCGTCAAGCCCATGTTAGCGCCTACAAGACTGCATGAGTACTTCTCGCACTCCGCCAAACGCAGTGCTCTCGGTCAATAGGCGCTAAATAACGCGTATTAGCGCCTGCAAGATTGTAGGAATGCTGTAGGACTGCGTGTCATCATTCTTGACCTTCTGCTCCAATTTTTACCATAGTTAAAGGGAAAATATGTATTCTCATGGTAACGATTTAGAAACTCGAATGATATTCAATTTTATTGGTCCCGTGAAAAGGAAGTAAAGCGAACAAAAATACAGCGGCGAAACTGTCGATAATTTTATTTGAGATCATTTAGGTAAATTCAAACATTTAAGCGTTAGGAAACATTTCAGAAAAAACTTTGTGCAGCTTTTTAAAAACATTTATTAAAAATAAAACATATCAATTTTCTATAAAGTTGCAATCATGGATAAATATACGCCTTCTTTCAGGTGCACCCGTCGGGTTTTGAATCCGCCCATCCCTTAAAAAACTTGAACATGGTTGTTCTACGGTGGTTTACGTGTAGTCTTTTCAGTAGTTGGTGGCCACGTAGCCCCTAGTCCTCTTTTTAAATGTCTAGGGAAGCTCTCTGAGTCATTTGTGCTGCGAGGGTTATCCAACGAAAATAAGGGACATTCCCGTAAAAAGGGAATGAATAACAGTCTTTCGCGATATATCTATCTACCAAAAACTACCAGGGTTGCCATATTAACGCTTCCTCGTTGAAAATTGAATATTCACGCAAACATGTGAGTTTTCAGTACCATAAACATTCGCACAATTCTACATGCATCTCCGAAAAGGTAAAAAAGGAGCATTTACGCAATCCTGTCGCAGCCCTTGCTGCAAGTAAATCCTTAATTAAGTAGAAACTTAAACTCCCAGCAAATGGGAAGAAGAGACGAAGGGAAGAAGCATGCAAAATAACTTAACAGTGACGGGAGTCCTACATCTGTCTCGAGTCCCCATTCTGCTGTGCTGAGGAAGAACGCCGTATGAGCCTTCAGGCGTTGTCAAATTTCCTCCGACGAATTTCGAATTTTCAGGAAAATTTGTGAATGTTTCTCTTCCGATGTTTCAGTGGCTTTCGTTCGTAGTTTGATCTAAAAAGGCTGAAAATCTCAAGGGAATATATTCATAACTTTTTTCAAAATTCAATATTTTCCGAGAGGAAATTTGGCAACACTCGAATGTTCTTACGGCGTTTTAACTTAGCATGGCAGCATTAACCAGGTGACAAGACGGACGGGCAAGACAAGCCCGTGAGAGAATCATAATAGCGTCGCGCCTTGTCCACGTATATTGTCAATGGAAAAGTAATCCTTCAATGTCTTCCTTGAACACAGTCATCACTCCGTATCACGCTCTCGGGCTGTCGGATTGCCGGACCAATCAGCCATGCATTTTCTGCCCGCATATTCTCTGCAAAACGCAGGGTATCGGCGGCGCATCGCGCGCCGCCGCACAGTGCACTGGAAAAAAAACAAATTGGATCTAGAGTCCAGACTCTTGGAAACATTGACAAGAAAAAATACTCTTGATTCAATCGGATTTTTGCTTGAATCAAAACGAAAACTGCTTAAATTAAGAGGCTTGGTTCTTGATTTAAGCTAGATTCTGATTGAATCAAGAGTACTTTTTCTTGTTGATGTTTTTAAGAGTCTGGACTCTAGATCCAATGTGTTTTTTTCCAGTGTGGGTCGAGTTAATGCATGGAAGAGGTCGAGCAAAATTAGAGAGAAAAAATAAATAAATAACATGAATACATCGGCATAAATTAAAACTAGAAAAAGACCCAAATAATGAAAACTGGAAAAAGACGCAATTATAAAAAACAATAATTTAGTAAAAAATAAAAATTAAAAAAAAAAACGAAATAAACATCAAAATTTGCAGTTTCAGTCAAAGATTTTATGTCCGTCCTCTCTGATTAACTCGGTCCACTGTGCGCCGCGCCGCACTGACCGGACCGTCAAGGTAAGAACGAGTACGTTTAACTTTAGAACTTGAAATAGATACGTTCTTGGGTTACGTAGAAAGGGCGCGCGGTGAAGTAATGCGTACAAAGTTTCGAGGATAGGTTTTGTGCGCTTGCCAATCTCACAGTTTTTAAAACTGTAAACCATAGTTCTACTTACGTTGAGGCTTGGATGAATAAGTAAAGTAACCGTGGATCGACCGACAAACTCGTGAGTCGACCGACAACTCCGTTAATCAATCTACAAAATTTGTAAGTCGATCGACAACTCCGTGAGTCGATCGACAAGACCGTGAATCGATGGCAAAACCCGTGAAACAATCGAATCACGTCGATCGGTTCACGCTCTTTTTTTCGATCGATTCATGTCGATCGAATCGACACCGGTGTTCTTAATAATTTGTTAATCGATTCGGTATCGATCGGTTCACGTCAATCGATTCATGTCGATTAAATCCATAACCCTCTAAATCCCTACCATCTAGGTTCCTGACGTCATCTACGGCGGACTCTGGACCCCTTGACTAGACCTCAAGCGCACGACGGGCTTGGTTAATGATTCCAACTGCAACACTCCTGAGAACCATGGCATGACGCCTTCTATTGAAAGGACTTAAAGTTCTAATAGCGCGGTTAAACGCCAAGGAATGATACAGGCGGGCTCAAAATATTGGCGGTGCGTGGCCGAGCGGTACGCTGCTATGATAAGGAAGAACGCCGTATGAGCTGTAGGCCGTTGCCATATTTCCTTAATTTAAACCCGAATATACCGGAACAATCGTAAGGATTTTTCCTCAAAATTCCAGGCAATTTTATTCGGACCGCCAATCGAAAGTATCTGAAAATTGCAAGAAAATATACACCTAACTTTCCTCAATAATGCATGTTTTATTCGGGGAAATTTGGCAACTCTCAGGTGTTCATACGTCGTTCTTCCTTCGCGGTGGTCATTAACGGAGGCCGCGGATGTGCTCGCGCTCGGAGCTTTAAATTCGGTCAGTGAAACAGCTAAGCGGTTTCCGGCCGGGGCTGCGCGGGTGATTAAGAATTGACACATTACTTAACCTCATTAGAAGCCTTCCGTTGTTGGGAGGGCGAGGGAGGAGGAAGGGTCAGATGAGACGGCATGAGCTCGGCGCGATTTCTACCCGTGTGGTATTTAGAAAGTGACAGTCACTCGAAGAGTGTGAGAATCAGCTCCCGTCGACTTGCAGCTCACCCGCTACTCCTAGATGACGTTGCTCCTTAATTTCAACTTAGAATGGAGATGTTGCATGTGTGAGGAATTTGCGATTTGACTATTGATTCTTCTGTAAAAGTTCGCGAGAAACACGATGTGGCCACTGGTTTTCTCTGAGATCAACTCCCGAGCTCAAAAAAAGCTCTCAAGTTGAGGCCAAAATGGAGGGGATATCCCACGCTACCCTGAGAGTCCACCTCTACATCAAGACGAACTCTCCATACAAAGATAGGGAGCAAATACATTGGCAGGGTTGCCACCTTATTTGGGGACTCTAAAACTGAAAACACGGCAACACTGCTAATATATTTGCTCCCTATCTTTGCATAGAGAGTTTGTCTTGATGAAGAGGTGGACTCCTAGGATAGCGTGGGATGTCCCCTCCATTTTGGCCTCAACTTGAGAGCTTTTTTTGAGCTTGGGAGTTAATTTCAGAGAAAACCAGTGGCACCATCGTGTTTCTCACGAACTTTTACATAAGAATAACAGGGTTTTCATGTGTTTTTTATGTGTTATTCGTAGATATGCTAATTTAAATGTTACTGCCGTGTAATTTAAATTCTGGTCAAATTTTAGCTTCTTGTCGATGTTACGGTGAGCCGCCATCTTGTTCGTTTATTTACGGCCGTAAGAGCATCATGAAGCTTAAAAACTCGTTGACCAATCAAAAAGCGGCAAAGTTTTCCTATAGTAAAAAGATACGAATGGCCATACTCTGTCTATAAAGGTACTCCAGGCACGGCAGCACACTGCCGAGCTAAGGAAGAACGCCGTATGAACATACGAGAGTTGCCAAATTTCCTTCGATAAAATGTTTATTTTTGAGGAAAATTATGAATATTTTTCCTTGAAATTTTCTGAAGTTTTAGATCAAATTACAAGCAAAATCGTCTGAGAAATTGGTAGACCAATATTCAAAACATTTCCTGTAAATTAGTGATTTGCTCGGACAAATTTGGCAACGCCTGAAGGCTCATACGCCGTTTTTCCTTAGCACAGCAGTACAGGGCTTCGGGCCGAAGTCCCGGGGCCGGGTCCGTCCCGCCGAGGGTTGGGTCGCTGCCAAACGACGCGACGTCTGTTCAACCGGTTCCCGACTTGGAATTTTGTAAACAGACTCACATGTACGCAAAGTGCTCGGTACCTCCCTCCATCTTCCCCTTCTCAACGTCACCCCCCTCCTCTGATCTACCCTCTCCACTCTTATGGCGCTTTACGTATGCGTGTAGAATGTCATGCAGATTGCAGATTTGCATTGTCTCGCATGAAGACGCGAGCCGCATGCACCAGTTGCCGCGTTTACACGCCCAGACATGTGACGTAATCGAGCTCTTCCTTATTTTCGATTTAATGGACCGCTAGACAAGGTACGAATTTCAGCATTCTGATACATGTTTTTCAACCAAAATTTCACGTAAAACACGATGCGCACAACAAAAATTACCGCCAAATCAACTCCTTCCAAAGACATTTAATGATTCCTGCTGCGTGAATTCAAACCACCCGCTCATTAAAACTCAATGCTCTACGTGATTCACATCGCGCGCTAAACATTATCATGACGGTCTCTGCGATATAAAAATCTGGCAACCTCAGTCTTGACGCTTTAGCTCAGCTATAGCAAATTGCTTGTAGTTTGAACAACACATGGTGGGAAATGACCATTGCTCGATTGAGAAGCTTGCTGAAACCATTGTAGTGCGCGATTTGACTCAAGTAGAGCTTTGAGTTTTCTGTGAGCGGGCAGTTCAAATTCCTTGTAACCAATGTGAAATAAAAACGTTAATATCTTCGTTAGGAGTTGGTTTCAGTAATTTTCGTTGTGCGAATCGTGTTTTGCGTAAAATCCTTGTTAAGAAACTAAGTGGTCCATTATTATCTGTCCAGGATGAAAATTCAAGATAAATATGTTGATCTCAATCTCACTGATGGTATCCAAGATCGATTCCAAAAGCTGAAAAAAAAGTTCTTAAAGTTGAGGTTGCCGGCCAGGTTGGCCAAGCGGTCAGAGCGTCTGACTCTAGACCAGTAGGTCCCGGGTTTGAATCCCGGTTTAGGCGACAGATTTTTACGGAACTGACGAGTGGATGTGCAGAAACAGATTCTGCTCGGCCTTAATCCCTGGAAATTTGAAAGCCGGAGCATGGATGGTGCCGAAATCCCCCGATGTCTACTGACAGTAAAAAATAATCTCTATGTTAAACTCTTGTCTATAGATGGCTGTAGATTCCTAAACTGGAATAGAAGCCAAGTAAACTGCAAAAGAAAAAAAAGTTGAGGTTTTAACAAAAATCGATGACCAAAGTGTGAAACCAAAAAAAGTAATTAAAAGTGACCCAAAGGAACTATAAACACGGAAATTTTTAACCGTCTACCTATTAAAGTACGGGCTATTCTCGCATATAGTCATCAAAATTGGCAACGTACCCCGCAACTTACGCTTAGTGTAAGTCTTCCGCCCCCACCCTAGCTCGTGCGATGTTGCCAAATCGTATGGAGCTACCCATTTCTCCCCCATGAAACAGCCTTCCAAAGCAAAATGCGTTTCTCGGTCCCACAAGCTGACAATTCTCGTTAATAACCCTTGGTAATAACTCCAGATTTGCCGCCACTGTAGCCTTGTCGTGTTGAAGGTTGCTTGTCTGTGCTCTTGGCCAAAGCTACCGGAATGCGAAGACTCAGAACAACCACTCCTGCCAGGCTCCTGGGATGGGATAACTAACCTTACAAGGTCAGCGCTGGCTGTTCAAATATAATATGTGAAATATTATTGGTCCAGTTCTGACGAAATGTGACCTCATCCGCCGTTGTAGTGAATAGAATCAAGAATTTTTTTGAATGGCAATTTGGCCGTAAAAGTCAAATGGCGGATCTTACATATGAGGATCTATAATGTGATGATCTAAAAACGATTTTGCAATACGCGAAAAAAAAAATTTCTAAACTTCAACCTCCTTAATAATTCTTAACCGATGACCGGAATCGGTACATCAAATAAAGGTAAAATTATCGGGTGGAGGGGAAATTTTTTTGTCAAATTATGGGGTAGTGGAATAGAAATTGGTTTACAATCTATCGTTTCCCATACGAAGGATCCCAACATTATCTTACGTACTTAACTTTATACCAAGGATGCAGAAGTGCCTTGCACATAACTCAATTATTCTCATGAGTGTGATTTTTTTTTTTTTTTTGGTTCAAAATTTAACCGATTTTTGCGGGCAATTAGACAAAGTCTCAGGACTATCTTCAGTTGAGACTACAGACAGTTTCCCGGTAATAATGTAATTAACGTCTGGGAATTTTTCAACGACGTTTTTTTTCATCCGAAAAACAACGAATTATCGGAAACGTACACTGGAAAAAAAACACATTGGATCTAAAGTCTAGACTCTTGAAAACATTGACAAGAAAAAATACTCTTGATTCAATCGGATTTTGCTTGAATCAAAACGAAATCCGCTAAAATTATGAGGCTTGGTTCGTGATTTAAGCTAGATTCTGATTGAATCAAGAGTACTTTTTCTTGTCGATGTTTTTAAGAGTCTGGACTCTAGATCCATTGTGTTTTTTTCCAGTATATGAAGTATAATCATCGGATGATTGCATACTTGCTGGTAATTTGTAAGGTCAATATCTATCAGAAAAATTGATGATTCGACCTATTTTTTTACTCACTGTGACCGGTGACCCATTTAGATAATAAAACGGCATATGGTCTTAACCATCGACAGCCGCGGTCATGCACAGAGCTGCCGACCACGCAAAGTGTCATGAACCGATGTACACCGATAACACTGTTCTTCGCATGAGACCCATACTTAACTCGGCTCCAACAGCTCCCTTGGATGGACTGAGTTCCTGTTTGACGACGATGATCGTGAGTCAACATTCAACAGCGTCGTCGCTCCGAACTTGAGTGATTGCAAGCGTTAAGTTTGTTCGAGAGCATCGATTGTCGAATGACCTTGATCGATTATTCCTATCTTAGCAATGCAATTTATCGATCCTGGTTTTTTGATGACCATTGAACAATCGACCCGCTGGCCAGAGAGAACGGCCGTGTCGGCTCGGAACCCGCATCGCTCGCTGTTGGGCTTTACATTGGAACTTACACGAAAGTTCAATCGGCAAACAATCTGTTTGCATCCTGATCACTCAACGGGGAGTTGTTGGGTATCGTCGCTAGAGACACTGCCATAAATAAAATATGCAACTAATGACCCGTCCGTGTTGCAATGCATGCACGCGGCGCGTCATGCCAGATTTCGCAGTGCAGCCTGGTGCATTTGCGAACTTCAATGAACGTGCAAAAGCTGGAACTGCAGGACAGAGAATCGTCTTGTGAAATTTTCAGAAAGCTTTTTCATAGTGTCTCGATGGCTGAATTCTGACACCATGAATCTTGGTGCCTTAAATTTCAGATTTCACTCGATACGTCATCGGACGGAAATTTGGTTGGTCATTTGGTTGGAGGAAAGTACGTTGTGTGCAACACAGCTCCTTTTAACATATATTCGTCCAACTGTTCATCGTAAAGTTAATCATTGTAAGTATCGTCTTTAAAGTGGGAAGCTCACAAGAAAAAAAAAAAAAAAAAAAAAAAAAAAACATATTGGATCTAGAGTCCAGACTCTTGAAAACATTGACAAGAAAAAATACTCTTGATTCAATCAGATTTAAGCTTAAATCTGAAGGAAATCCGCTCAAATTAAGAGGCTTGGTTCTTGATTTAAGCAAAAATCCGATTGAATCAAGAGTATGTTTTCTTGTCGATGTTTTTAAGAGTCTGGACTCTAGATCCAATGTGTTTTTTTTCCAGTGTTCCCGATGCGCTTATTGCGATTTTTGAGCCATTTTCTGTCAGAAACAACTCTTATTTTTGCTTTATCTGAAGTTTGCTATAGGCCCATTATTCTCGTTGAAAGCTCAGGAGATCTCTATGATCAGACTCCCTGAATGTTTCCACACCATACAACGCGGTTACGGTTCTGACCCGAGCAAGAACACCTGTCCTTCCCGAGACCTTGATCATGAACCAGGCGTAATGGTCCGCCGTACGCGGCAGTCCGTCTGCGGTTTTGGATCCAAACCGCCCGCTGACACCACCTAACTGCCCGCAAAAGAGCATCAGTTTCTCCTCAGATGAGCCTTGTGTCGCACAAGCACCCGTGCTTTCTCGAATTCACCCGGAGTAAAAGTTGGGCTTTTCTTCCGGACAGAACTCCGATATTACGTATCCCCGCGTTGGTATCCATGCACAACCATCGGAGTATCATCTGATCACCGATTATGCATAGATTACGCATTCCAGACCGATGAGTGGCGGGGGTGACCACAGACTGGAAAACAGGGTTGCCATCACGACTTAAGTGGTTTCGATTTCTCAGGCACCGAGAATTATTGATTTTGAAGCCGCGCGCGGCAATCTGTTTCGGGAAGACGCGCTTTACCGACGGAGCATCTGCGCCTTTCATTTCACGTGCCGATCTCGTTAAAGTTACAATTTGCATTCAGAATGGCTCGCGAGTTTTTACGATGGAATGTTGATGTGTGCTAATATTGGCACGCTTGAGAGTTAGACAGCTCTGGTAGGCCATAACCGATTCTCAGATGTGAATTTCACCGGTCAAGGAGGAGAGGCATATCTATTACACTGCTGCGCTTAGGAAAAACGCCGTATGAGCCCTCAGGCGTTGCCAAATCTCCTTCGGTTATCACGAATTTTCTGGAAAATTTGTAAATATTGGTCCTCCAATTTTGCAGTGTATTTTGTTCGTAATTTAATCTAAAAAGTTTAAAAATTGCGTGAACAAATATTCATAATTTTCTCCAAAATTAAATATTTCCTGAGTGAAAATTTGGCAACATTCAAATGTTCTTACGACGTTCTTCCTTAGCACGGCAGTTTACTCGTATCTGGCATGCTAATGAAAGTTCGGATGTCGCAAAATTGTTCTCGATTTAGAATTTATCTTTGAGGAAAATTTTGAATATATTTTGAATATCAACTAAGGCTAAAATCAACTTAAAAACTCAATTCGCTTACGTACCTAATTGCCACCAGACTAGTTTCGGGAGCTTTCATCCATCTCCCATCTTCAGTGGTTGTTGACTGATTCGGAATTCGTGGTCGCATTGCACGCATGTGGCTGAACTTTGGACTCCAATGCTCGGAACAGGATGTTGTCTAGTCCGTCCAAATCCTCATTTAAAACGTTCGCGCGGTGTTTAAAAATATATAACTTCTCTGCTGTGTTTAGTTGACTGACTTTGGTGACTGATTTGAGTAATTCAGGTTTTAATTCTATGCTGTATTAATAATTCAATAGGATAATTAACACAGCAAAATACAAACAACGAATCAGGAATATTACCACCCTTCAAAAGGATTGTGAAGAAAGAAAATGGGTTTCAGTAAACTATCATCCTGCAATCTATTCAGACCTGAAAAAAGTTTTTAAAAATTATGGTCTATGCGTAGCTCCCAAAAATAAATACAACCTTAGAAATATTGGAATGAGGAATTTAAAAGATGAGACACCCGTTTTAAAAAAATCGGGAATTTATAAAATAAATTGTTCTGGATGCGAGAAAGTGTACATCGGACAAACGAAAAGAGATATCGAAACAAGAGCTAAAGAGCACGCTAGGAACATAAAAAACGAAGAAACAACAAAATCAGCAGTGGCAAAACATTTTTGGGAGGCAAAACACAGCATAGAATTAAAACCTGAATTACTCAAATCAGTCACCAAAGTCAGTCAACTAAACACAGCAGAGAAGTTATATATTTTTAAACACCGCGCGAACGTTTTAAATGAGGATTTGGACGGACTAGACAACATCCTGTTCCGAGCATTGGAGTCCAAAGTTCAGCCACATGCGTGCAATGCGACCACGAATTCCGAATCAGTCAACAACCACTGAAAATGGGAGATGGATGAAAGCTCCCGAAACTAGTCTGGTGGCAATTAGGTACGTAAGCGAATTGAGTTTTTAAGTTGATTTTAGCCTTAGTTGATTTAATCGGTTCGCTGTTTTTTAGTTTCGTTCATTGTTTTAATATTTTGAATATATTTTCTCATGTGTCTTCGGTGATTTAGATCAGCTTGTGTGTAAAATTCTCTACAAATTTAAAGGAAAGATTTGAATCGGTTTCCCCGAAAATATGTGTAATTATGAAAGTAAATTTGACAACAGCCGAAGGTTCATATGATGTTTCTCCCTAGGACGGCCGTATTACGGATAAAATTATTCCTTTTTTAAGATCTCAGAGCGAGCCTCACATTTTCGCCAAGTCAGAGCGCGTCTTCAAACTTCCTTCAGTTAAAACTAATTTATTATTGTTTAAACCTTTGAACTCGAAATCCCAACATGAGCTTGATCTATTTATTCTTTGAAATACTTGGTTTTAAGATTTTCTCTTTGAGAACTCTAAAAACCGATGGAGACAGAGGAGCCTATAAGTTGCCAAAGACGCCAGCACAGAATCCGTGGGTTTACGGCTTTTCGGGTGTCGGCTTCGGATCTAAAAAGTAATATGTCCGTCATAAAAATCGTAAATTTACTTGTATTATTGGTAACATTATAGTTATGGCCATGCTGAGATGAGATCGGAATTAGCGAGACGATGATCTTTGTGAAAAGGCTCCTCCCGCATCGTGTCTCAGAAGAAAACAATTCAAGCTTTTTATTTTATTTTTATACGTTTTGAAATAATAACAGCCGCCTAAAGAATTGAGACGCTCATCAAATGGACAAGTGGCGAAAAGTGAGCCTTTTACGATCCATTTTGCAAAGCAGATTTATTAGAGATTTATAATCATTCGTGGAGAGGTAATCTAATGCTCGTGTCGCAATTTCTGATGTTGAGCTATTTTATACTGGCATCAAAACCTAATGTTTCGTACGTTTTTCTATGAAGCACATCACATTCACATTCCACTCTGCGATAAAAACCTCTCTTGAATCAGAGAGTACCGAAACTATATTAAGAATCATCCTAACTACATCAAACGTTGCCTGATTTCTTCTCTTTTTTATTTCTCACCAGGGATTGAACAATTTACATTGCAAATTATACAATTACAAATCCAGGACTCCATTGCATTTGGTGCAATGCGAGAAGTATTCATGAAGCCCTGTAGGCGCTAATATGCGTTTGATGCCGACCGCACTGTTTGGCGCAATGCGTTAAGTATCATAATCTAATGAAAATTCGAAGAAGGTTTTGAGGCGTTACTTCGTTTAGTTCTCTCTTGGAAAATATATTATGTGAAGAAATTTGGCATTGTTAATTGCGGTTACGTTGTTCTTGTCGAATCCCTCCAATTGGACTACTAAAAGGAACTGGGTGAGAAAAGTGCTTATGGTTTGCGTGAAACATAGCTCCTCTTAGCTTAAAATCTTGATTGCCAACGCTTATATTATAGAAACCTTCAATGGGGGCATATCTTTGAAACAGAAAAACGTGGCGATGAACTGTTATTTACTTACTTTTTTATTTGACCTAGTGTGTGTAAAGACGAATACACTTAGCTGCGTGCTGTCACGATTGAACCAGTCATTTTATTTTGAAATCGGATCATTTAAATTCCCCGTCACAGCTTATTAAAATAACTGCTCTGATATGAATGCTATCAAATTGACTCCGCTCGGTTCTTTAGAACGGCTATTTCTTTCCGCCATCAGTTTAAATAATTGTTCATACGTGTTATTATTTTCTTGTAATTACATGTTCTCGCGCGTGTTGTCAAAATGCTATCAATTATACACGGAAAAAACAAGACTAGTGTTGAGCACTACTGGCCGTTTAGTGGGGAGTAGTTGAGGGCTGGCGTCTAAGCGCTGTACAGCTCACCACCGGGAGGCAGTACAGGTGGGCACTGAACATGAGTAGTGCTAATCAGATGCCGCGAGACGTAGTTGCGCTTAACAGGTGTAAATGCACCCATGGGACATCGGAGTCACCATAGCCTAGTGGTAACGCGCTGGTCTTCCACCGGCGCAACTCGAGTTCGATCCCAGGCGGAGGCGTTTCATATTTTACGCTCGCTCCGAAGTCACTATAGGGCTTGACACTACTTCTTCCTTAGTGACCCAGCCTCGAGCTGTTTAGTGCCCAGCACTCCTCTGACTTGCTGGCTCCATTTGACCTAACCCTCGTTAGTGCCCAGCACTAACATGTAGGTCTCAACCCTAAGCTCGTTTTTTCCGTGTATCTTAAGGAGAGCGTTCTTTAGCGAATACAGAGTAAACACTTTGAGCATTTTCTTACAATTATAGATGAAGTAATATGATGGGGTGCTGTTTGCCAAATTTGATAAAAAAAAATGGTTTAAAGGATCGAGTGCTGAAAAAATCAATGGAGTGCGAACTGGGTAGAATTATGAATCTTGGAAATAATTTTTCCACTATTATTGATTAATTATATACTTCACACACTTGCAAAATTTTATCACTTCAATATCGATGATTTGAACATTTGAGAAGTAGAATAGTATTTTCGCGTATTTGAGGAAGTGCGTGCAAGTTCTACAATTAGTATATGTTAATCCATCAAACATAATTTGAATGTGTTCCTTTTATTGGCATTGTGCTAAAAAGCATACGTCAAGCAAAAATCAAACGCAAGTAAAAGCAAACGCTTCTATCGTGAGAGGAAGTCCCCCCCCCCCCCCCCCCNTATTCCGATTGCAAAGATCCTGTTGCAACAAAGTCTCCCGATCAATTAATTAGACTATCACTTCAACTTCACATTCACAACATCAAAAGTCACAGGACTTTTTTTGAGGATTCTCTGATGCAACGGTTTTTCATGATTTTACTACCTCCGAAGACTTTACTACCATTTGAATGATATTTCAATGAACCAAATGCAAAATGTAATGTTTATTGGTCCGTAGCAGTAGTATAGTAGTTACGACATATCCAGCTACAAAGTATCCAGGACTATAAAGCATCAGATCATTCACAAAAGAATAAGGACGTAGAATTAGATTCTGTGCGTTTAATGAAAAATAGGAAATGTAAATTAGATTAAAGTCATAGTTAACGCAGAAAAGGAATTACAAAAGTAAGATCTTCTTGTTATAATAATTGCGAGAGGAAATATAATCACCAGTTTTAAATCCTATACGTCCATTCATTAATAGAATGACTCCGTTTTCCATGAGATTTGGCTACTATTCGGTGCCAACTGCCTGAGACTTGATGCTTGTGATTATGAGGACTGGATGATTAATTAGGCCATTTTTACTATTTTGTAATTAGATCTCGCGGAGACGTGAGGAGGGAGACGGGGAGGGGGGGGGGNGGGGGGGGGGGGGGGGGGTTCACGAACAGGTTTCTCGAGTGCTATTATTCACGGGTAGAATTAGGTATAATCGACTCCACACTTCTACTGACATGGAGAAAACACCACGCCGTTGTTGTTGGCGGTGTGCAGATATAGGGACGTATATACTCTGCACACAAAGTTTTTAAATTTGGCCGACTTAAATCACCAAAGAACGTAAGGCAAGGGTAACGTAAGGGGCAGAGTCTCAGGGGATTTGCACATCCCCCCGGAGAATCGCTCTCATAGACCCCCATGGGAATTCTTCGCTTCCTCACGGAAAAAAAGTATCAGGGATTAGCCCCTAAAATTGTGTACTACCCCAATTTCTCGGATGATATGGACATTTTCAATCAATTTTGTCGGTATACCGTCACTCAAGTTAGGGTAGAACCGCAACATTTCGGTTAGAAAAAATCGGGGCACTACCATACAATCAATTGAAAATGTCCAAGTCGGATCTAAACCCCTTCCTCTTTTTTCCGGGTTCCTTTGCTCCCTTTTTTCCTTTGGGGAGATTTCTGGTAAATTCCTCCTCTTCCCCCTCCCCACTCTACCCCTCCACCCTATTTCTCCTCCCCACCCTATCCCTCCGTCCTATACCCCTCTACCCCATCCCCATTTCCCCTACCCCCCTANCTAACCCACTCCCATTGCCCCTATTCCCCTCTATCCCCCCCTCCTCTAACCAACTCCCATTACCCCCACCCCTCTCTGTCCCACCCCCTTTTACACGGAGAAAAAAACTTCGTGCATGGGACCCGAAGTTAAGGTCGTATGGATCTTTGAAGTTTTCGGATCTCGCATCCGAAGGTCCAGCTGCCGAAGTTCAGGTCAGACATCTGAAGTACTTAGGTACATACCGAAGGGTTTGGGTCACACATCTGAAGTATCCGGTACATACCTAAGTACTTCAGATGTCTGACCCGAACTTCGGCAGTTGCACCTCAAGTTTTTGGATGCGTGATCCGAAAACTTCAGAGATCCATATGACCTCAACTTCAGGTCCCGTGCACGAAGTTTTTTTCTCTGTGTATCCCACCTCCTCTCGTTCCTGTCACTCCATTCCTTTCTTACGAGGACTCTCATAATATTCGTTCTTACTCTCAAGGAGCAAGCCCCCTCATCGGTCCTATGCACGTCACACTCAGAATTACGTCAAGGAGAAGGAGACTCAGATGAGAGTGGGCGAGAGGGGCGGGCGAGGGTGGTCCAATTGACCCCCGGTGCCCCGACTCCGGAACCGCGGGCGCATCGGACGTCGTCGTCGTCGCGTCTGGTCGCATCATCCGGGCTCTCGGAAAGCGAGGCCGATACCGGGCAAAGGCGCGCGCGGCCGTATAATTCTCGTTGCATTAATTGTCGAGCACGATTCACTAATGAATGATTCACTCGCTCGCTCGTCATCGGGTCCACGGCGCGTGCCCGCGCTCCTCAAGTTCGCGCCGCGCGCCCGCCCGCCCGGACGCCACTCGTGTTTCGTGAGCGTCGCATCGTGAGCAGGTCGCGAGCTCCTCGTAACCTAACCTCACTTTCCGCTTCTCGTGTCGTATCATTTGTCAATCGTGTTTCGTCGGGACCCTACTTGGACCGTACTTTCAAAGTAAGTATGAGAAAGGACCTTTTTTATGGGGCAGTTTAGGACCTACATGATGTTTTTTTTTCTTTTTTCGATTTATAGACCCCCACCCCCTTCCCTCGTAGTGCAAGTCTGAAACCCTCCCCCATCTCACCCTAACTGTCGCACTGGTCACCCCCAAATTTTTGGGGGAAAAAAGGT